>JAJPCS010000062.1:209504-275101 GCA_021164005.1 Willisornis vidua nigrigula | reverse complement strand
AGCCTCCAGTCTTTGCTAATTGTTTGGAAATACCCCAGAACTTACTATTGCTCCTTGAGCTTCTCATACTGCTCCAGGTCGGGTTTGATCTGCCGCGTCAGCCGCTGGTACTGGCGCAGCTGCGCCGCCGCGTAGTCTGGGGACAAACAGGGGCAGGGGGTGAGTTCATGCTCCAGTTTGCCCCTGAAACACCAACACAGACGTTCATTATGAACACAACTGTGTGGTTAATTACCTGAAAACCCCAGATCAGGATTTTTCTTCTTCTTTTTCCTTTCCCACCTCTCGGCGTCCTCAGCACTGATCTCCAGCAGTTTGACTCGCTCGTAGTCCTCTCCTCTTGCTGCACATTCCTGATACAGCACAAGCAGCACTTCAGTCTCAACAACGAGCCAGTGGCCAAGCCTAAACCTTAGTTACAGCTCCCTAGGTCAGCCCAGTCAACCTCTGGTGCAGGACAGTAATTTAGGTAATCAGTAGCCTAATTTAGGACATGGATTTTGGGAGGGTGACATCTGTGTGAGCTCCCAAGGTTGTTCAGCCACCACGCAGTGTCACTGCAGGCACCTGGGCTGTCATGGGCACCTGTAATGGGTCTTTACCTTCTTCTTTTCCTGCACCTTCAGCTCCCACTCCAGACGAGCTTTTTTAGCTTCCCAGTTTGGTGGCAATTTAAGTCTTTTATCTTCCTCCACCACTTCTTGGCTGTTCAGCTTGCAAGCCTCATACTAGGAATAAAACAGGGCAACACTTAAGCACAGAAACAACAAAACCAGAACCCCTGGGGGACAGAGGAGTCCTCCTGGGAGTGGGCCTGGCCTCTGCTTCCTGACAGCACCGTGTGAACCAGAATCACAGAACAGCTGGGGCTGGGAGGGACCTCTGGTGATGATCCAGTCCAGCCCCTGCCCAGGCAGGGTCACCTGGGGCAGGTGGCACAGAGACACATCCAGGTGGGTTGGGAATGTCTCCAGACAGGGACACTCCACGTCCTTCCTGGGCAGCTGCTCCAGGCTCTGCCACCTCCATGGAAAGAAGTTCTGCCTCATCTCGAGGTGGAATTTATTGTGTTTTAGTTTATGTCCATTGCTCCTTGTCCTGTCACTGCCACCACTGAACAGAGTCTGGGACCATCCTCTGACAGCCCCTGGAGATATTTGTGTGAATTGAGGAGATATTTGTGTGAATTGATGAGGTATCTGCGTGGGCTGATGGATCCTCTCTCAGCCTTTCCTTCTCCAGCCCAGCCAGGCCCAGCTCCCGCAGTCTCTGCCTATCACAGAGATGCCCCAGACCCCAAACCATCCCTGTGGGCTCTGCTGGGCCCTCCCCAGCAGCTCCTTGTCCTTCCTGTCCCGCGGAGCCCAGAACTGAACATAAACAACCGCGGGGCCAAAGAACCCCCAGCGGGGGCTCCGGGGCCGACCCGAGCAGCGCGTACCCCGTACCCGCTTCATGTGGAGCTCCCGGAACCGGCGCAGCCGCTCCTGCCGCCGCTGCTCCGCCTCCGCCGCCGCCGCCGCCGGGCCGGGACTGCCCTCGTCCTCCTCCGAGGAGCTCTGAAAGGACCCGCGCTGAGCCCCGGGCCCGGGAGGGAGCGGCAACCCCCGCCCGTCCCCGCTCACCCCGGCCCGTCCCCCCTCACCCCGTCCCATCCCCCCTCACCGCGTCCCGTCCCCCTCACTCCGTCCCGTCCCCCTCACTCCGTCCCGTCCCCCTCACTCCTTCCCGTCCCCCTCACCCCGTCCCGTCCCCCCTCACCCCACAGTCGCCATCGGGGACCCCCAAACTGCTCAGCGCCGACACCGCCGCCGCCATCGCGCACCGCCAGCACTTCCGGCTTCCGGCCCGCCCCGCCGGGCGCCCCCCAGCGGGCGGGAGGACCCGCCGCTCCCCCCCGGCGTGGTACTGTTGGGATTATCTCGATATTCGGAGTCACGGAGTCACTGAGGCTGGAAAACACCTCCAAAATCATCGAGTCCAACCTCTGAGCGATCCCCACCTTGTCAGCCAGACCAGGGCACTGAGTGCCACGTCCTTGGACACCTTCAGGGACGGGGACTCCACTCCCAATTACCGACAGTCCCTTCTGGGAAGAAATTCCTCCAATGTCCCCCCTGCCCCTGCCCAGGCCCAGCCTGAGGCTTTCCCTCTGCTCCTGGCCCTGGGCCCTGGGGCAGAGCCCGAGCCCCAGGCGGGGATTGCAGAGCCAGAAGGTCCCCCCTGAGCCTCCTTTTCCCAGGCTGAGCCCCCCCAGCTCCCTCAGCTGCGGCTCCAGCCCCTTCCCAGCTCCGTTCCCTGCCCTGGACTCGCTCCAGCCCCTCCATGTCCTGCTCTGGGGCCCCCAAAGCTGCCCCCAGGGAGGGGACAGTCCCAGCACGGGGACAGTCCCAGCACAGGGACAGTCCCTGCCCCGGGCTGTGCCCACACTGACCCAGCCCGGGTGCCACAGGTGCCTCTTGCCCACCTGAACTCGTGTCCTCCACTGCCACCAACATCCCCCAAGTCCTTTCCCAGTTTTCCAGCCACTCTTTCCCCAGCCTGGAGTTAGTAAACACTGTTAATCTATCTTGTTTTCTCTTAAAAGGAGTCAATGGGGTGATGCAAAGTTTACAGTCAAAGGGAGTGACAGGCCAAGCAAGTGAACTCCCTGTCTCTGGAAACACCGTGAGGAACATTTGCATCTATGTGTAAAGTCTTTATATCTGTACAGTAAAGCCAGAAGGGCTCAGGACTTTCGTTTTTCTTTGAAGAAATGCTTCAAAACCTGCAGGCCAATAACTGCTGACAGGGAGGTATTTCTGAGTCCCCCTGTCAGCTGTGGCTCGTGACTTCCCAGCAGAGGGAATCGCAGCCCCAGCCATGAGGGGCCGTGGCCGTGGCAGGCGGCCCTGGCAAACCCAGCCATCTCTGCTCTCTTTTAACTTCACTTTCTTCTGCTGCCAAGCTCTGATGCATGCTGAGTGATTAAAAATATCAAATGCAGCCTTACCCAGTGAAGAGTCAAGGCAGAGGGGAAAAAAGAAACCCAACCCCATGAAGGCAGTTCTGTAAAACAGAGCAGAGGAAAGAACAGGAGGCAGGACATTTTCATATGGTCCTATTGGCAATATCCGAAGGAAAAGGAGAGGATTGTCTCGATGTGGTTTGGTTTTTGAATGTCTCCCCTCACCTGCTCTCCACGTCCTCATGGCCTTCTCAGAGTTGTGGGATTTCCATGCACAGGGAGCAAACTGTCACCACCTGGGGACAGAGCCCACTGCTGCTGGAGCTGGATGAAGCCTCCAGGGAAGGGGTTGATGTTGCTGCCCAGTGAATTGGGCAGTGTTTTTGTGCTGTCAAAATCCGAGTTCTGTGCTTGGGCCACGGTTTTATTGCTCTGGAGCTCCCAGCCCCTCTGCCATGAGGTTGTCACCACATTTGGGATCAGAGGAGTTTGGGAAGCAGGGAGAGATGCTGGCCTGGCTCTCAGGTGCATGAAATACTGCAGCAGCTCCCTCTGCAGCTCCCACCTGCAGTCCCCTTGACTGCCTGTTATTTTCTGGAGTCCCCAGCCCCTCTCCTGTGACACCCACACACTCTGTATCTCCTCCAAGCACGAGTCAGGAGCAGGGAGGGCAGGAGGGAGGGCTTGGGGCTACTCTGCTCTGTGACACAAGAGTAGCAGGGGAGCCCTCAGCTGCCTCATCTTCCCAAACCCTCTCATTTAATCAGGAGAAGCTGATGGGTTTTATGGTTGCCAGTGCCTTGCCCAGCCAAGCCCCAAGCTTGGTGGAGCCCCTTTTCCCCTCTCACTGCAGTAATGCAGCTGGAAAACAAACCTACGAGGCTTCCCTGGCTTCTGTGGATTTGGTGCTGTGTCTGCTGGAGCTCAGGGAGCTCAGGTCCAGGTGCAGGTGCTGAGTGTCTCCCTGACTCTGTGCTGCAGCTGTGAATCCCAACCTGGCCTGAAAGAGCAGGGAATTCTCCCAGATCCTTGTGCCAAGGAGCAGGGACTGGTCCTGCCTGGGCTGACAGTGAGTACATGCAGATCTGCTCTTGTTGTCACTTACAGTTAATTTATTTTTAGATTAAAAATGTTTTTATTTCTCAGGCACATAGAGCTGGCACTGCTTTTTTGGGTCGGAGCTGACTCCATTGTCTTCTCCAGTTCTGCCTCCCCTGCAGTGCCGAAATGAAGAATTCCAGTTACATTTTGTACCGGGGCCGGGAGCTCGGAGGAACTGACTCATCTCAGTTATATTTGTCTGTTCAAAGGGGAAGATCCTGGTCGAGGGGTGGTGGGGGAACAGCACTGGGATCTGGGGTTCTCGGGGATCTGCAGGGCTGAGTGCCCAGGGAGGCAGAGGGTCCTTGTAGGGTCAGCTCCTCAGGCTCCTCCAGCCGTGGGGCAGGGGGGAAGGGAGGGGATTGGCTTCTCAGAAAAATAATTGTGGCTCCAGCCTGACAGAGGCCACAACGTGTTCCCAGGATGGGTCAGGACCCCACAGGTAGTGAACCCCAGCCCTGGGGACATTTCCCACCACAAGAGATGGTGCTTTGAACATGCAGTGCCATGGCTTGAGTGCACAACACCATGATTTGGGTGTGCAGTGCCATGGTTTGGG
Organism: Willisornis vidua nigrigula; assembly: GCA_021164005.1. Classification (NCBI taxonomy): domain Eukaryota; kingdom Metazoa; phylum Chordata; class Aves; order Passeriformes; family Thamnophilidae; genus Willisornis; species Willisornis vidua. The sequence continues at coordinate 270,494 of JAJPCS010000062.1, read as the reverse complement.
TATGCAATGGCACAATTTGGGTGTGCAATGCCATGGTTGGGTGTGCAATGCCATGGTTGGGTGTGCAATGCCATGATTTGGGTGTGAAGTGCCACAATTTGGGTGTGAAATGCCACCACCCAGACCTGCAATGCCACAGCTTGGACCTGGACTGTGGTGGGTCAGGGCAGTGACCCCACAGGTCCCTGAGCTCTGGTGGGTCAGACTGGTGACCCCACAGGTCCCAGTGCCATGGTGGGCCATGGGCACAAAGACCTGTGCCCCTGCAAGTCCCTGTGCTGGAGCAGCAGGAGGGCCCAGGACAGCCCTTCTCCCCCTGGTCCCACAGCGGAGCTCGCCCATCTCCAGTCACCACGTGTCACTCAGTGCCATCATGTGCCACATCAATGCTGCCACCTGTCACACAGGTGCTGCCACGTGTCACACGGGTGCCATCACGTGTCCCTCAGTGCCGCCACATGTCACATCAGTGCCGCCACGTGTGACATCAGTGCCATCACATGTCACTCAGTGCTACCACATGTCACCTCAGTGCCGCCACGTGTCCCTCAGCGCTCTCACGCGTGACCTGCCCCACGGGCTCCTCGCGTGCCGGGGGTCTCCGTGCGGTGCTGGCGCCGCGATAAGGCCGGGATGCCGTGCCGTGAGTGCAGCTCTCCTGCCTGGCCCAGCAGCTGCAGGAGCTGCTCCCACTTCCTGCCCGGCCCTGCCTGCGCTCCGTGCTGTGCAGCAGCTGCCGCCTCCATCCTGTTCGTGATGAAAGGTGCTTTGGAAGCGGAAGAAAGTTCTGATGGTCGGGAGCAATAACGTGCAGGCAGGGCTGGAGGCGAGGCAAGCCCGTGCTCATCCCAGTCCCAGAGCCTGGGGGGTGATGGTGGAGGGGGGATGGACATCCTCAGCTGGGCAGTGGCGTGGGGACCCTTTCCCACCTCTGATTGTGGGAGGTGAGCATGAAGGGCACATGCAGGGCTGTTCTGCTGTTCTCCTGGGCTGTCTCACTGCAGTGCCATCCCAGTGGCACGGCAACATGGAATGACAGAACCACGGAACAGTTTGCATTGGAAGGGACCTTAAAGACTATCTCGTTCCAATACCACCATCTTTCATTATCCCAGGTTGCTCCAAGCCCTGTCCAACCTGGCCTTGGACACTCCCAGGGATGGAGCAGCCACAGCTTCTCTGGGCACCCTGTGCCAGGGCCTGCCCACCCTCACAGAGGAGAATTCCTTCCTAATGTCTGTTATAAATCTCTCCTCTTTTACTTTGAAACCACTGACCCTTGTAACTTCCATTTCCCACATCGGGGAATCTCATGGGCAAATCCTCTTTGTCACCAGGACAAAAACTGGCAGGAAAAGAGGCAGCACCAGGGGTGCCCACATGGCTGAGAGCCCTGGGGCTGGGGCTGGTGGGGTGCTGGGGTCAACCACACTGGGAAGTCCTTTGCAAGGCAGAAGCTCTGATTTAGGTAAAGAAGAAGAAAATCAGACCAAAAATGTGTGTAGGGACCAGACCAAACTTGCAATAACATTAATCCAGCAAAATGGGGAAGGTAGTAGTTTATTGGAAGATCAGTCAGAACGAATTTACTTATTGAATCAGATCTTATTGTGTGTAGTTATTAATGATGGTGAAATTTGGAGAGGGGGGAAACATGAAGATGGTTTGGGCTTTAGGTAGAAGAGAAGGTGGTTTTCTTTCAGACTGGTTCCTTTCAATCACAGGCTCCTGTTTGTGTCCTGTTGGGTTGCAATTATAATCTTTCAGATCAGACACATAATCATTGGGCTGGAGAGCAAAAAGTACCTGGGTAATGTGCTTAACAGAAATTAACCTGGTTACGTTCGGACTCTATTGAAAATGAGAAAGTGCTGATGGTCAAAATCAATTCCTCCCCAGCCAAATTACTGCAGGGCTGGCTTAGGGTTTCAGCTAAATGCTCAACCATCAAGAGGGAGCTGGGTTGGATTGAATTAAGCTCCTGATCATGTAGTTTGGATGATGGCAATGGTTTGTCTTTAATGCCAGCAGTGAGCTGTGGGCAAAATGGAAAATCCACCCCATTTTCTCCCTGGGACAATCAGAGGGTCCCACCTGGTGTCCAGCATGGTGGCCAAAATGGAATATCCACCCTGTTTTCCCCCTTGAACCGTGTAGAGGGTCCCACCAGGTGTGACTAGTGATGGGCAAAACAGATAATCCACCCTGTTTTCCCTCTGGGATTGTGTTGAGGGTCCCACTGGGTGTCCCTGGTGGTGGCCAAAATGGAATATCTGCCCTGTTTTCCCCCTGGGACCGTGTGGAGGGTCCTGCTGGGTGCCCCTGGTGCCAGCCAGATGAGGAGCTGCCTGGCCAAGTCTTCCTGTTCATGTTCCATCCCATCAGCCCAGGACCATCCCTGGAATTGGGGTAATGGGCTGGGAGGTGTGGGGTGGGATGATTTGGGATCCACAGCCCGAGTGGTGATAAATCCCAGCCTTCCCATGGGGGTTGTCGCTTTTGGAGCCTCTAAGTGCCTGGAGGGTGGGGCAGATCTCCACAGCACTGTCAGCTCCTGCCTGGTTACATCTTTTCCCTTAAAAGCCGGAACCTCGCGGAGTTTCCTGGACCAGAGCACCTCAGCCATTACTGTGCATTGGAAATGAAGTAGATTTACAGTCCATAGCACAGGAACTGGCACAGGGAGCAACAGGAGAGTGGCCCAGAGCACCTGCCTCTGCCTCTCTCCCCTCTCCAGGCTACAGCTGGGAATGTCCTGGCCCATGTGTCCCCTGGGGCATCACCTGCCAGCACAGCCACCCTGTGCCTGGGGCAGGGCCTTGCTGGGAGGGGCCAGCCTGGTTCTCCCTCATCCCCTGTGGGATGGGGATGACTTTGAGCTCCCCAAACCCATCAGCAGGAGGGACTGAGAGCTGGGAATGTGACAAGTGGGGAAGGAGGGGACCTGTCACAATTGGGAGGGAGAAGGAGGCTGGAGGGAGGGATGCTGTGACCTGGGCAGTGTGGAGAGGGACAATCCTGCTGTCAGTCCTGGCACGAGGCCACAGCACCACAGGAGACCCAAGAGGCTGCCCTGGATGCTGAGGATTTGCTTCCCTCCCTGCTGTGGGACATGGGGTTTGGGCATGGCTGTCCCACTGGGGGCACCCCAGGGATGTGCCAGGATGGAGCCACCCCTGACAGGCAGCAGGGCAGGGGGTGGCTGAGGGGAGCAGCCTCTTCTGGTGCAGAGGGAGGATAATGTAGCGTTTCCCCCCGATCAATGAAGATTTTGGTTTGGGAGTTATTAGCCTGGTGTCATAAACTATCTCAAAACCACAAAAGTAAAATAATAAATCTCTGTTTACCTCCTGTGCATTGTTTTTAAGTACCCAAGTCCCTCCTGGCATTGGTTCAATATTGCATTGGCCAAATGTGAACACAAATCACAGAGACAAAGCCGGATTTTGGGGAATATTAGTCAGTCTTTGCTGTTTTCCAGCACTTTGCCATGTGCAGGGAAGCTTCCATGGGTTTACTGGGCACCACAAACAAGTGCCAACCTCGTGGCAAGTGCTGGAGGGCCAGGGCTGAGCAGGGCTGGGCAAGTACTAGGTGAGGGTGATGCTGCTGTGGCTCTTGGGGACGTGTCTGTGTCCCACATGGGCCCCATCCAACATTTTGGATCCCTGGTGTGGGAAGAACACCTTAACCAGCAGGAAATGTTCAAAGGCAGCTGGTTCTGGTAAAGCAGCAGGACCTCCCTCCCAAGCTGGGGTTCACCTTCAGTGCTGGGGGACAGGGGCCAGCTCCCCCAGTGCTCCCAGTGCTCCCAGTACACCACCCCGTGTGCAATCCCAGAGGTGCTGGGGATTCATGGGGCATCCATGCCAGCAGTGGGGCTGTGCCCTTCTCTCCCCCTGCCTCTGCCCAGTTCTCCCAAGAGCCTGGAGGTGTCAGGGTGCTTCCTGACCACCCCCAGCCTCCCCTTCCCTTCCTCCAGCCACAGGATTTCTTTTTAAAGATGCTTCTGGTCTCTCTTCCCAGTATTTTTGTCTCCTGGCCGTGGCTGCTGCCTCCTCCCTCATTATTAACTGCCTGGCTTGGGTTGCTCCGTGGTTTTCCCCTATCCCCACAGTCTCCCCCCTCATTACCCAGCAGAATTCACCTTTCAGAGAAGAAAAAAAGAATGATAAAGGCTTTTTCAGGCAGGTCTAGGGCCAGCAGGTTCCCCTCTGCAGCACTGGGAGCCACATCTGGGGAAAACTTCCAGCTGCAAAGAGAAACCTGCCTGGCCACAACGAGACCTGGAAGGAAAAAGTGGATTCCAAAGGCAGGGAGGATGGTCTGGGATGCACGAGCTCGGTGCTGGAAACCCAGCCTGCACTGCACGTGTGAAGCAATTAGTACTGGGGTTTGATGGCTTTAATGAGAGGAGCTCGAAGAAAGAAGAGAGATGGGGCCATGATGCCTCTTTTCCAGGGAGATGGGAGATGTGTCTGCTGCTCCCCAGGGAGCAGGGAGCAGATGGCAGCAGGTGCTTTGGGCACATCCTGGCACTGGGAAGGAGCAGGAGGGGTACAGGCTGCTCCCTCAGGACCCCCTGAGCCTGCAGCCCCCGAGCCCACACACTGCAGAGCTGGGAATCACGTTGTTTCCTGCCCAGACACCTGGATTTCAGGATCTCCCACACTGTTCAAAGCCAGGGAGGAGAGGAAGCCTGTCCATGGGGAGCCAGAGCAGGGTCCTGCTCCCTCCGTGCCCCACCAACCCCCTGCAGCTGACACAGGGTTTGGGCTCACAGCTCTGCAAAACCAAAAGGAGCCCAGGGGGAGCCTTTGGGGAGTGCAAAGCTGAGCTCCTCAGCCCCAGGCGCTCTCCAGCCGCTGGCAGCAGGATGTTCCCAGCCAGGCTCGTGTCTGACACACCATAGCAAAGCCCTGCTGCAACTCAAGGGGGTTTTATTGTGGTTGTGGAGTTGGATTCTGTTGGGATGTAAACAGGTGCAGCTTCCTGGGTTTCTTCAGGGGCCTGATTTTGGCCCCTAAAGTGTTAAGTGAGTGCTAAGCCCCATAAAATTACCCTTTCAGCTACTATTTCTGCACAAAAAGCTTTCAGCGACAAGATATGCCAAAGCATCTGATGAAGTAATATGTCTATTCTCATTTGTGACATTTATTATTAACAGGGAAAAGAAAAAAACCCAGTCAGAAAGAACTCTTAATTGAAGGACTATTGTGCCGTGGTAACTGCTATTAAATTAATCTGCTGCATTCCTTTCCACCCACACACTTTAAAACTTCCTGGTTATAATTAGAACCATTTAAAACCAATTTGACACTCCTTGGATGATGCAGTTCAGCTGCTTAATATGGTGAAACTTTGGTGAAAGGAGCAGAGAGGGGCTGTGAGCAAGCTGGGGCTGCGCAGCTCTTGGGCAGGATAAACCCAGGAACTGATGCTCCTGCACAGAGATGTTCAGTGCCATGGGGAAGTTCAGGCTCAGGTCTGCTCCCCTCTGGTGCTGTAAGTCCTCCTGAGCCTGGGTCCATCTTGGTTGTCCCATGGGAAATTGTCCTGTGAGAGCTGCCCAGAGCATCCTTCACCTGAGTGCTGGGAGGGCTTGAGATGCTGCTCTTTGCTGGGCAGGGGGGTGCAAATGCCTTTGCCCTGTTTTGGGAGGCACCTTGTACACTGTCTCCTCCTTTGTGCAAGGAGACAAATGCACCAAAGCAAATAATGCACAGATGCAAAAGCATTTGGGTGTTAAACTATGGGGAAAAGGCACCTGACTGCAAGACTGGAAGGGGATTTTTTGGCAATGGGAGACTTTAGAGATGGGTTAATGCCATTCACCCCTGCACCAACACTGCCTGCCTCCAAATCTCATCAGGATTAGGAAACCCTCGGAGGATGATGGTCCAAAGCTGGACTTGGAAAAGGTTTTCTGGCTGTGTGGGACCTGGGGTGTAGCTGTTCCCTGGGAGAGTAAACAGAGAAACCACCAGGCCTGGCTGAAAACTGGTGCTAAGCCCCAGCGGGTGTCACTTCTGCAAACGTGTTCCTGCTCGGGCCCTTTATCTGTCTCTCTCGTAACCACCTGGGTGGCATTTCCCCGGCGCCTGCGGGGCTGACCGAGCTCTCCGGCGCATCCCGAGCGCCTCAAGGCACAGCCAGTTCCTCTAACGGGCCCTGGAAGATCCCGCTAGTCACGGTATCTTTACTGTCACCTTCTGTTTCCTTCTCCATTTGGCTTTCAGTTTTGAGACATGTGTTAACCAGGACTGTGCGCCGGATCCAGACCCGACCCCGCAGCTTCCTCACCCTCCGCTGGGACGATTTCCTCCCCGAGCCCACCTTGTGCCTGTTCCTCCAGCAGCCAGGGCTGTGATGGCTTCAGCTCCGAGGCTTTAGGGGAAAAGATGCTGGCTTGGGCTCTATACCCACCGTTCCAGTTTTTCCCTCCGGGGAAGGGCTGCAATGAAACCCTCGAGTGCTGTCCCTGGTCCCTCTGTTCCAGTGCAGTTCCAGGTTCCAGCTCGGCTCTCGGGGCTGGATGTGCAATGCACAGGAATTTGGGCTGCACTGGCCCCAGGGGCTCCTTGATGTGTTTGCTCACCCTCTTAGCACTGACCAGTAACAGCTCTTGGTCCTGCTCGCTGCTGTCCGGTGCTCAGCTCCCAGCACGGGCTGAGCCATCTGACCTGGGCCATTCTCCTCCTTTGGGGACCAGACCCCCTCCTTCCACACCAGCACCTTCCCTTTCCTTTGCCCTCCTGCTCTCCCTCTTGCTGATGTTTTACACCCCTCCCAGGTCCTATTAATCACCCTCAGTCCATCCTCGTCTCCCTCCCTTGTGTGTTCTCATGCACCATCCAGTGAGTGCCAGGGTAGCTCTTCCAGGAGTGGCAAGGAGAAGGATATGTGGATTTTCCCCTCCAACAGGCCCCTGCAGTGGGACAGGCCCCCCAGCTGAGGCTGGGGATGGGGAGCTGCAGCCCACGGCTCGTCTCTGCAGGGATGGAGCACGACAGGCTGGCTGGGCTGGCGTCACTGCATGGGCACATTTTAGCTGTTTGGGGTTTTTTAATACACAGACTCAAACTTTTAAGCTTTTGAATTTTTTCCCTTCTGTCCTCCCCTTTCTTCTGCTCTGGAGCACAATCAACTCCCAAAGAACAGAGAGTAGTTTACGCATTTGTCTGATCCGTGTTGGTTGGGTTTGGGTTGGGTTCTTTTTATTTTTTCCCCTCTTGCTACTTCGTAATTTTTTTCCCAACTTTGGAATCACGACAGAGAGGCCAAAGGAAAAACAAAACAAGGATATTTCTGCTCGCCTGTAACTTCGCAGAAATGCTGTGCCTGCACTGGAGCGCGGCGGGAGGCGGAACGAGAACTGGGGCCAGACGGCGCAAATCAGCGCAGGGGCGGCAGGGGGGGAGCAGCTGCATCCCGGGGAGCCCCCGGAGCCCAGGCGGGGTTGGAGGAGCGAGCGGGGCGCAGCCCGAGCCTGCCCCTTGCACCGAGGTCAAGCCCGAGCGTGATCTGCGAGTCCCCTCTGAGCATTTCGCGCTGCCCGTCACAGCCTCCCTGTGCCACCCCCTCCCACCCAAAGCCAAGCAGGGCTGGTTGGCCTTCGCCTCCCTGGTGTGTCCCTGGAATAGATGGCTCAGTGTCACCTTGGATGGTGGCACAAAGTGCAGCTCCTGGCAGGAGCCACGTGCCCGTGGCCACCTCTGTGCCCCCCGAGGTTCGGGGAGCCCGTGCAGGGGGTGGGCACCGAGTGCTCCCTGGGGCAGTTACTCCACAGTTACTCCACTTGTTGTTTACAAGCCGTGCCTTGGCCGGAGGCACCAGCTCGGCGTGGGGACTCTGCCAGGGTCTGTCACTGTGCCCACTGCTGTGCCATCGGCAGTGACTGTCCCTCTGCATCCCCACAGGCACCGCCATCCCTGGCAACAGGAGAGCTGGGGTTTGTCAGTGTGTGCCTGTAAAATGTGCCAGTGCAGCTCGGATTTGTGTCTTCAGGTTAAAAAACAAATATAAACCCCAATGCAGGCTGTAGGTTTTTAGGTGTAGAAACCCTTTGGGACACCCTGACACCTGCGTGTGGCCCTTGCTGGAGCATCCTTGGCAGCTGAAGTGGGGAATCAGCTCCTCCCTGTCTCTGCTGAACCTCCAGACAAGGAGGGGGAATCTCCAGGAACCCCCTTATTTATCTGAACGAGGCTCTTCTACGGGAGCAGCTCCACGATACACTTGGCCTGGAAAAACTTTCCCCATCACTGCTGAAGCTTGGCCAGTCCAAAGGTTGTCACCCAGCGTGGTGACTCTGGAGCACTTAGTGGTCTCCTGTCAGTCCCCAGATTAATTAATTATCTTTACTTTTCTTCAGTCAGATTCTCTCCATTTGGGCTATTGATTTGAATTTTAAAGTGAGGGGGATAATGTTGTTTTTATTGTGCCATGTGGGGAGCTGAGGATGCTGATGGGGGTTGTGGGCACTGCAGCAATAAATGGAATTATTTTTGTATTATGGTGAATGTGAAGCTGCCATGGTGTGGGGTGAAGGTGATTTGTGGGTTCAGCCTTGTGGCACTCTGGGATGGTGGGATGAGCTTTTTCCTGCTTGAGACCCCAGTCCATGCTGGATGTCCATAAATCTCTTCCATCCCCTGTGAGGACAGGAGCAAACCCAACACAACAAAGCCTTGAGCACCTTCAGTGGCTTAAGCATTAAATATATATGGGGAGAAAATTAGCTTAATCAAGTCAAAACAGAATTGATTAATATTTTAGTAAAAATGTCACACTTGAGTTTAACAGACTGGTTAAATCTCAGCTGGAAAAACCACTGTGGTTCCCCACCATCTTTTTTTTTCTTAAACCCAGACTGGTTTCCACGGCCCTGTCTCTGCCTACAGGGGCTGCTGGAGCTGCTGACCTCCAGTGGGGTTGCTGGAGAGCATTAGCAGCTCACTGAGCTCTTTGCCCTTTAGCTGAACAAATAATTAGTAGTGGTTTTAAAGGCCCTTTCTCTGCCTCCCTGCTCCCCTTTTATAGGTACAATAATCAGATAAAATATTTCTGGAAGACTATTTACAAAATTCCCCATCCCCATCAATCTTCCTGCTGAGAAGGAGCGGAGGAAGATCTCTAACCTCAAGAAGCTGCTAATGCAACCAAGCTATTTAGTGGTGGGGTGGATATTTTTTTCCTGCTGCCATTACTATGGAATACATAATAACATCAATAATTAAATATAAATTGGATTTAATATTTTATGCTGGCGACATGTAATTTACACTCTACCCGAGAAATCAAAAGGTCATGTCTGAAGTGGAGGCAAGAAGAAAAGGGAGATGGGCTCGTCTGTGAAATGACTCTTGCATTGCTCTGATGGGGAGGCTCAAAAATTGCTCCAGGCAGGGGAGGAAGAGCTTTGGTTGGGGTAAAAAAGGAGAGTTTGTGGTCGCGTTGCAGATTGGGTGATTTTTCCTGCCAGAGTCGGTCCAGGATCTGCTGGTTCCTGATGCAGCAATGCCCTTCCATGGATTTCCAGCCTCTCCCAGCAGGGCTGGCCGTGGGGCTGGGCTGGGCTGGGGGGTGTGTGAGCTCCCAGAGCAGCCCCCACTGCTGAGGACTTTCCTGAGCATCCTCGAGGAAATGCTGCCCAGGAGGTGCTGCTGCTCTGCCCCAGCTCTGCCTGCATTGATTTCTGTGGCATTGCAGCAGATTTCGGTGGCTTGCCAGAGGTGCAGTCTCCATTAACACAGTGGTAGTTCAGAAACTGTCCACGTTATTTCTGGAATGTTTGAATTTTCTTTTTTTTTTTTTTATCCCACTTCCTGCTGGATGATCAAACACCTTGTCTGGTCTTCATGTTCATACGTGGGATTTTGTGCCCTTCTTGGGTTCCAACAGCCTCAACTCTCTTTGCCATTCGCTTTACATCTCTAATTAATTAAAAATAGGAAAAATCAAATATCTCTCAGGCAGATGTGGGCTCTTCCAGCTTTCCAGCCCTTGGTTTGCACCTCCTCCTTTGTTTCCCTGGGTTAGGAGCGAGCTGGCAGCATCATGCCCTGGTTGCAGGATGAAGATCCCCTCAGAAAGACTGTGGTCTCTGGATGCACAAGCAAATATTGAGTCTTCCTGGGCTCAGCCTGGCCTTCTGTGGCGTGGGGAGAGAAGATCCCCATCGTGGCTGGAATAAATTATTGCTCAAGATTGTGGGCAGAGAGGTCTGGGGCTCGTCAGGGCTGCCCGAGCCAGGTTTCATTGCAAGTGAGGCTTCTCCTTTTTTCAAGGTTGTGCAACACATCTGAGCAAAGCCATTCTTGATTCTTCTTCTTCTTCTCCCTGGAGTCGGTTTGAACACAGGGGGAGATGAGGAAGTGAGGGGAAACAGCCCTGATGGTGGTTGATTTTGGGGTCTTACCTGGCACGAAGGTGGGGGAGGCAGGTGGAGGCTGCACAGAGAGAAGCCGCTTATGATGTGCATGGGAAAGGGTCTGAGCCTGAAAAGCAACAGCTGAATGTTGGGAGGCCAAATAAATCCATTCTATGTGTTGGGGTGTGGCTGCTGGCTGGGATTTGGGGGCTGCCTGGGGCAGGAGGGGGTTTGGCTGCTGTGAAAAGGTGGGAATAACCAAATGAATGAGGGCAGACTTTGGGGATGTGCTTTAAGGCTGTGGACAGGAAAGGAAAATCCATGGATGCACCAGCACCCCTGGGTGGTCCTTGCAGGATGGGTGAGGGTGACATGGCATCAACCACCAACTTGGCTTCCTCACTGGGGTGCCTGGGATACAGTCCTGGAAATGCCTGGATCTTATCTGGGGTCTGTCTTGCCCAGGTTTAGTTATTCCCATCACACCAGAGAGCAGAGCTCAGCCAACAGGGCTTGCTGCCTGGGCCCAAGGTGGAAAAATCCTCATTGATCCTTGGGTTAATTGAACATCTAATTTGTTTTCTTTGGTCTCCATGGCCCCATTAAATAAAAACTCCACAACAGCCGATTTTCCACACCCTCCAGGAGTTACAACCCCTGTTACAGTCGCTCAGAAGTGGGCAGAAAACGCCCTGTTTAATTTGACAAGCCACAGATGTGGCCAAAATGTCTGTTTGGCTTTTCCTTGGGCCAGATCCCCACTGGCCAAAGGGCCCTCAGGGGAACCCAGCCCTGATGGGGGCACTGGGTGACTGTCCAAGGGCAGCTGGAGCAGCCTGACCTGGGGGAGGGTGTCCCTGACCTGGGGAAGGTGTCCCTGACCTGGGGAAGGTGTCCCTGCCCAAGGCAGGGCGTGGAACAAGGTGAGTTTTGAGGTCCCTTCCAATCCAAACCATTCCATGATCCTATGGAAACAGGCTGGTTGGGAGGGCTGGATGCTGCCCCTGCCCTGGATCCTGCCCCTGCCCCTGGATCCTGCCCCTGCCTCTGGATCCTGCCCCTGCCCCTGGATCCTGCCCCTGCCCTGGATCCCTGCTGGGATTAAGCCTGATTTGGCTTTTTGCATCACCTGGAGAGTGGCCCTCGTTGTCTTTTAGGGGCAAAGCTCTCTCAGGTACCTCTTTGGAAGGCTCAGTCTGAGCTGAGCTGCCCCCAAAAGCACTCAGGGCTGAGGTTTATAAGGTCATTACACTCTCAGTGCCTTTTTACAAGGCTTTGGAATCCACTTGCAAAATGAGCTACTTGTGTTTTTGGGGGTTAAGTGGTTTTGATCAACAGTGAGGCACTTTTTTATGCCTCCTTCCCCTTGCCTTGATCAGCACCTGCCTCCGGAGAAGGAAGGATCTAATGAATTGCAAAAGGATGCCACTGTCCCTGCCTTCTGGGGGCTACACTTTTGTGGGCTCCTTCTATTTATTTATTTCGTTTTTCCAAGTCAGCCATGGAAAATCTACATAAATTTCTTATTCCTGCAATTTATGGTGCCCCTGAAAGTGGAAACACCTGGTTTCAAAGGACAATCCTGACTCTTAATTGCTCTTAAGAGCATATTTTGATTTTATGGATGGGATAATGCAACTTGGGGGCTGCCTTGCTTGGCAAAGGAAACACTGAGGTTTTCTGGTGCTTTGAAGTTTGGAAGTTTTTGGTGGAGGAGAAACGTTTTTGGTGGAGAGTCAGGGCCCTTCTCTGCATGTCTGTCCCATGTCCAGGCTGCAGCAGCTTTTCGGGGACAAAGCTGCAACAAATGCAGTGGGAATGAGTCAGAAGTCACCTCAGACTACACATTTTTCCACTTTTAATGCACCAAAATCCAGAGGAACCCAATGCCATTCCTATTTTGAAGGGCTGAGCAACTTTAATTCTTAAATGATTAATACAGCAAAGCTGCAACACCATTGATACACTATTATTTTCCATCTTTATTCATCCCTAGATGCAGCAGGAATGGCTCCCTTCAGGCCACTCATAACTGGCAAATGCTTTTAAGACCCTGGGCAGTCACAGGCTGCATTTTGCAAGGTGCTGGTTTATGGTCTGAAAGAGTCGCCCTGAGAAATTCCTTCAATAATGTTTTGCAAGGGCCCAACGTGAGTGATTGATGGACAGGATTCCAGGGGCTGATAACCAGTCACTTCATCTGCAGGCAGGACTGTCCTGATCAATGTGAGAGGCAGCAGCACAGCAAAGAGGAGATGAGGAGATTTCCTTTTCATCCAGAGATTACTGCCCAGAAGAGCCAAAGGCTCCTCCCAGTGCCTTCCCTTCTCCAGTATCAAGGATGATCTCCTGTGCCTTTAGCTGTGCCAGCAGCACCACCCTCCTTGCTCCTGCTCTTTCTGATGCCCACAAACTCTTAGTGTCCCAGGTAAAGGGCTTTTCATCCCCTCTGCAAACTCCCCTGTGCTTTGAAATGAGTGTGTGGTGGAAATCCTGTGCATTTTCCCTGCCCTGTTGCCCTGAGAGGAGCACCTGGAACGCACTTGCAGCCCCTGGGATTGTGCCCAGGCTTCCAGATTTCACCTTATATTTGAAAGACCACCTGTGAGGGGCTGGGGGACAAATTCTTTACTGCTTAACTGATCCTCCAAACCAGTTCAGTTTGCCCACAACCCTTTAATTCAAGGCAGCTCCAGAGACAGACCTGTGTGCATCCATCCCGAAAGCTGCTGCAGGAGGGACTCACTGCTGTGTCCTTCTTGCAATGCCAGAGACTTTCTGCTGATGTTTGACTCCTCTTCCCCCTTGCAAAGAGCCAGAGTCCCCGGCTGGGATTATCCCCCAAGAGAAGTTCAGCAGCTCTTTGTTTCACTGCCACAATCTTTTGCAACAAAAAGCAATTACAGCCAACGGCTCGAAGGCTTTACCTCCCCAACTTGATTTGCCTTGTCACGTCCCATTAACTTCGAATTCTGCACTAATCCCTGCCCTGAAATACATAATGAAAGACATTCAAAATATATCAAAATGGCATTGGTATTGATTTATTAATGCTAGGGAATGCTGCCCTAATTGAATTTAGGTCCAGGAAGTAAGTTAATGCAGCTGACAGTGATACAGGAATCCAATCTCCCCAGTGCACAGAGTTAGGACTGTTTTTCTCTCTCTTTGTTGTCAGTTGGATAAATAACAAATCAATTTGAATTTCAACGAGGTTGCTAAAAACAAGGCAGCATCTGCCCAGGCCAACTGCTCGTCCGGGAGTTTGGGTGCTGGCAGAGGTCGGGAGGTTCAGCAGGGCATGCAGGACATCCCTGGGCATTGCTGAGGCTCTCCTGGTGCCAAGCCCTCCCTGGAGGCTTGGGCTGACCTCCTCACCGGGGTACAGATCAGTGACTGTGTTGGTAAATGCTGGTGCAATTGTTTTCCTGTTACTCCTACCCTGGAAGGCTCAGAATTTTCTCCTCCAGCCTCCCCCTGGGCTTGGCCCTGCTCGTGGGGCAGCAGTTGGGGCTGTGCTGGGGTCACACACGTCCCTTCCCTGGGCCCTGGGGCTGCTTGATCTGCCCAGAAACTCTGATGTTCCCTGTTTGGGGGCAGGTACAGTCAGAGGTCTCTGCAGAGCAGCAGGAGCTGCTGTTGGTGCTGCCCTGGGAGCTGCTCAGCATCCCAGGGTCATGCCTTGACTTCTACTGTTCAACATGTTCATTAACACTCGGTTTGAGTTTAGACAAAACAACTCACAAATGTTTGTTGCTAATTGGTTTTAGGATTAAGCAACCAAAGCTGCTACCCTGGAATTGCAGAGCTCAGTCATTCAGAGTTGTCACTTTTAATATCTATGGCCTTTTTTTTTAAGACTAAGCTTAAAAACATGAGCTTAATCTTATGTCTGAAATCCAGCCCTGCTGGGGTTGGTATGGTCAAGAAGGCAAAGGAGCCTGAATTAATTAAATCAACAGCTAACAGTGGAGGTTACCCACAGAAGTGAACCTTGGTGCCCCTAAAACCACTGACCAGAGAATGGCTGGAAAAAAACAAAACCACAGTTGGAGTGAAATGGAAAAAGAAATCTTCAGCTCTATATCACTTCAGCTCGCCACAGGTATCAGAATATTAATTGCTCTTTGACTCGATTTTGTTGTGGGATTAAGGGCACATTGTGGCTTATGAAGATCTTCTAGGAGCCACAAGGATGGATGCAAAATCCATCTGTTAAGCATTTCTTTGCCTGCTGAAATCCAGGATGCTGCTGCAGCAGCTCCAGCCTCCCCTGCCACCCCTGGCCCAGCACGGCTGGGGGCACAGGCAGCCACTTTGTGTTCTCCTCTGGCAGCTCAAAGCCCCCTGTCCCTGTGAGGGAATGTTGGGTTCTGAGTGTAAATCTCCCAGTGGGTTTGGATGTGGTCTTGGCTTCCTTGCTTTGCAGTGACAAGGTCCTGCCTCCTCCCTCTGTGCCCAGATTACTGATGGACAAGCCAGCATGGAAATGTGCAGGAAGAAATGCTTGGGTGGGAGGCTCTAAAATGTATGGAACAGTTTGAGGCAGGGATGAGCTACACAGTGTGTTTTCCTCTCTGCTTCAACAGGCTGTCACTTCACGGCTGATCCCTTTTCCTCAGACATCTCCATCCCTTCTCCCAGACATCTCCATCCCTTCTCCCACACATCTCCATCCCTTCTCCTGAGCACCTCCATCCTTTCTGCCAGCCATTCCTACCCTGCTCTGCTCCACACCAGCTGCCCTGCAGAGCAGCACTGAGAGCTGTGAAAGGCCATCCCATCCCCAGCATTGCCCTGGGCCCAGCGTGGCTGGTGCTGGGGAGGTTTCCTGAGGACAGAGGCAGTGAGAGCTGCTGAGCTGCACCAGGAGCTGCTGAGCTGCACCAGGAGCTGCCGAGCTGCACCAGGAGCTGCCTCCAGCCCCGGGTTTGCCGAGCCAGGAGCCATGGAGGGAACTGGGCACCTCCTGGCCACGCATCACTCCCTGCCCAGTGTCTGGGTGCTGGAGGCCATCACTCAGTGCCTTTTCCAAACTCATAAATCCAAGAGAACAGGACAGGGGGATCCAGTCCCGCCAATAACTCACAGGACGTCAAATAAACCCACGGGCATTAAAACTTTACTGCAGTGACTACTTTTAATTTCCTGGGTATAACAGCTGGGCAGACACCAAGGGCAGATGAAAGCAGAGATCTCCCAGTCAGTCCAGCCCCAGCCTGGACAGACGCAGCCAGGAGCGAGGGCTGCTAACAATGCAGCCCTTTATCCCCTGAAACTCAGATCCATTAGCCCCAGAGATGTTAATTACAGCAGAAATTACCTATGAAAGACCATGCTCAGGAGTCTGAATGTTCACAGCCAATAATAACTTTATTTTTTTCATAATGCTGTTGCCATTTTGGTGGAGGTTTGAGATTGTTTTCATTTTTAGTTAAGGGCTCTTTTGGGTTTATTTTTTTGGTTTTGTTTTAAATGTGTTTCTCTAATGTAATAATTAACATTTTCTGCCTGGCCTACAGGCTTTCTGCCAACGGTGGGGTTCACTGTGTCAGCCTTCATCCCCTTCAGTGGCCTCAGAGGAGGACAATAAATGGATATTTGGAGGATAAAGCAAAGAAGGAGGTTTTTGGGGTGGCAGCTGCTGTGAGCTGCCCTTGAAGTGCCATGGGGGAGTCTGTGCCACTGGCTATGCTGTGGGCAACCCATGGGGATGCTCTGCAACACCACTGCCTGTGCCACAGCCTGACTCAGTGGGCAGCCAAGGCTGTGAAGGACTTGACCTTTGCAGAGGCTCCACAGCCATTTAACAGCTGGGAAGAAAGGGAGTCACTTCCTGGCTCTCCCCCAGATGCTTCTTCTCTCGTTGGGATTTTATTGCTTCTTTTCATCCCACAAGCCCGTGGGCTCAGGGCAGAGTGTGCAGCCTGGACTGGCACCTGATATGGTGCTCACAAGTGTTCTTGGCTCCACCACAGCTGTGGTACCACCAGGGTGGCAATCACAATGGGAACACCTGGTCTAGCACCCTTTGGAAGATGGAAATCTCCAGCCGAGGTGATGGCCTGGGTCTAGCCCTCATTCCCATCCCACTTCCTGCTTTTATTTTTCCTCCTGCTTGGAGGGCTGCCCCCAGACATTGGGGGTGCTCAGGGGTGACCTGTTCTCCTGGCAGATGGAGCCGATGGTAGGTTGAGGTGCTCCCCGAGCCCATCCCCTGTGACCAGGGACGGTTCTGCTTATGGAAGTGGGAGAAGAGCTGAGACACTGAAGAAGAAGTAGGATGTTGGTGAACCACCTCTTCTGGCTTTGTCTGAGAGCACAACCCCTGAGAGAGCTGCGTGGTGGGCAGTGGTGACCCTGCACATTGGGCTCAGCTGGGGGGCTGGGGGAAGTCGTGCTGGTGGTCAGGGGCAGGTTTGGGGTTCACAGTGGCCCTGTTATGTCCTTGCTCTGCTGAGCAGCCTTGGGTGATGCCTGGGGCTGGTTCCCATGGGTGAGGGAGGGTCAGCTGTGCTCGCCCTTCACCTGTGCAGAAGCAGCTGGGACTGGGAAAGCCACTGGGTTGTGACACCTGTGAAGCTGGGGAATGGTGTCATCTCGAGCCAGGAGCAAAGGGGGAAGTGGGGAAAGGCCACCTGTGGGGTGACCACTGCTGGGAACAGGGGAATAGAAACAAGGGACCATTCCAGAGCTGTGAGGGCTGCCAGGCCCCCACCCCTGCCCCAGTGCTTGCCCTGCTCCTGCAGATGGGGCGCAGGGTTTGGGCAGCCCGGGGGCTGCAGCCCGTCCTGGGAGCAGTGTCGTGGCAAGGTTTGGACGGTGCCAGGTGGGCACTGACTCACTGTCCTGGGGTTTGCCAGGGCTGAGCCACCCTCTGGCCCAGCCCTGTCACCCTGGTGACTTCTCCTGGCCCTGGAGAAAGGCCCTTCCTTTTCCTGAGGCCCTGGTGTTCCCTGGCACTGTTTGGATCCTGCTGGCACAAGGCAGCACAGCCCAGGATGTCACTTATTTTTAGGCATTAACATCTACTATGGCAGAGGCCCCGGGGGAGCTCAAAGTGGAAAATATTGTGTTCCTCATCCCAGCCCACTCCTTGCTTAATGAGCACATTAACAAGCCCCCGTTTATTTATATCAATCTCAGAATCTCTGAAGACACTCCTGTCCATGAGCAGGGCAGCAGATCCCAGCCCTGTAATGGCTCATTAATGTATTTTAAGCGAGAGAGACAAGTTTGCATTGGCAGAGAGTAGGATCAAAAATGCTTTTATAGCAAAATGACCAAGAGTGCCTTTTTGATTGCCTCTAAATTCCCAGTGAATAAATGAATAATAGAAAAATAAATTAATAATAGATATATCAGTGGATTAGCTATTTCCATGCAAGCCTAATCAGTCACCCTGTGCTCCTGCCAGGATATTTGTTTAACAGGACAGACTGGGAAAGTCAATACAGAAGGTGCACAGGGGACACGATAAAACTCCTGGTTGCGCCACTGCAGGTGGCAAATTCTGGGGGCTGCCTCAGGTGGGTGGTTCCTTGGAGTCCTGTGTGCCAACTGTGCCCTGAGAAGATGGCAGACTCTGCTGGCACGTGTTTCCTGTGCCAGGGCCAGCTGGACATGCTGGGTGACACGTGGGTGGGCTGGTTCTGCTGCTGTAGCTTTGCCCCGAGGGACGGGCGCTGCCGGTGGGTGCCGGGGGGTCCGGCACAGCGGGGGCAGTGCCCAGAGGGGTGGGCACGCACCGAGCTGGGGGCTCCAGGCGCCTCCAGGGGTGCCCTGACCAGTGCGTGCCATGGCCCAGTGTCTCTGTGCACTAGAGGGAGACAAAGCCCCACGCTCAGTGATGGGTGCGGGGGGTGCGGGCCGGGGAATGGGTGTCCCATGGGATGGGACTCCGCGGGATGGGATCCCCCGGGATGGGACCCACGACCCCACTTCTGCAGCGTGGCGAGCGCTGCCAGGGCTTTTCCCAGCACAGGGTCCAGCCAGAGGTACTGAGGGTGCTGCCAGATGGGACCAGGTGAGGATTTGCAGGAGACTCGAGCCCAGGGCTGGGGTGGCACCCGGTGCGTGGTCCCCGGGCAGGACGTGCCATGACATGGGACCTTCTGGCACGGCACCGGTGCCTGGGCTGTGCTCCTCGAGTCACCCCACCCTGAGGCAGTGACCAATGTCCCAGCCACAGTGACACCCCCATGGCCAGCAGTGACTCGAGGCTCCAAAGCCACACGTCAGTCACATCCTCCACTGTCACCAGCACCATCCTCTGTCCCACAAAGCACTGATCCCTGTCTGCCCACCCTGCCCACACACCAGGGAGGCTTTCCTGGTGTCTGAAGGGCACAGAACTGGGTTTCTGCTTGGCCCAAAGGAGAAACAGACCCTCTCACGTGTTTTGTGCTGGAAAGGCACAGAGTTGCCTTTGAGGAGCCACTTTCTCTGATCCATGGGGGTTTTCACCACAAGGAAAAGGATTCTGGAGGGACAAGGGAGGCTGGAGCTTCACCCCATGGAATCGGGACCATGTCTCTGCTCCAAACTCTCCGCCTGGATCTCATTGGGGTTGAGGGCAACTTTCCTGCTCACACTGCTGGATTAGATCTGAGCCTGTCCCATGGCACATATTCTGTGTCAGTGGGGTTTGTTTCTTTGTTTTCTTACTTTTTCCTCCATTTCTGCTCCACAGAAAACCCACCTTCTGTTCCTGAGGCCACAACATCACCACCCTGCACACTGAGCCAGCCAGGGTGGCCTTAAAGAAAAAAAAACACACAGAAAATGAAAATAAATAAATTAAAGAAATGAGCTAAGCAGAGGCTGTTCTCCTCAGCACAGCTGAGACTTTCCCCTCCTTTTTCCACTGTTAGCCCATAACCACATGGCCAGAACCTTCCTTCCATTTCTGAGCCACTGTTGAGGTGCTCAGGTGTTGCTCTGCCCCAGTGAAACCCCTCCCTGAGCTGCAGCAGCTCAGCGTGGCACGGTGCAAACCCCACTCTGCTGGCAGTGCTTCACTCCAGCAAACAATAATTAAAACAAGGAGCGTGTCCTCTGTGCCAGAGCACCACGGTGGAAATGGCCCTGGGCAGGATTTGGGAGGGGGTTTGGGTGTTTGAGGCACAGGGAGCCCTGACAGCAGGTTCAGCCCAGGTGTGAGACTCTGTCTCTGTGTGTCAACCCAGAATATCCTCTGTGGTTGGTTTGAGGGCTGAGGGATGCAAAAGAGCTCTTGCTTTAGTTTGTTTATTTGTTTAGAGCCACAGTTTGTCTTCTTTTGGCTTCTAATTTGGACCTGTCCGAGCAGCCTCATTTGTTTAGGCAGCTCATCTGTACGAGGGTTTGGTAAAAGTCTTTTTCTAGGACCTTTTTGTAGGCACTGAGATCCTCCAGTGAAGGCATCAGCTGCTGTGGGCTTGGTGCTGGTCTGGGAGGGCACCAGCTGCAGTGGCTGCTGCAGTGCCCCAGGATCTGGTGTCACTGTGAGTTGTTAGGACACTTTAAAAAGCCACATGCAAGCCCCAGGTCCCCGTGGCACACACAGGTGATTCCCCTCAGCAACTGCTGGGAATAGAGGCCTTATTAAGGTGCCTCATTAGTCACAGCCAAGGTCCCCAGAGCAGCCCCTACTGACTACCCTGTGTCCTTGTGCTGTTCTCGCCTTGTTTTACAGGACTTCCAATCCATGACACCCACAGGTGGCATCCTGGAGCCTTTCCCCTCCCTGCTGTGCTGGTGCTTCCATCAGGGAGGGATTTTGTAGCCAGCTTGGGTAAGTCTTGGTGATGCCCAGCTCAGCCTCTCTGCAGGAGTGAGCTCCTTTGCTATGGCACCTCAGAATTTGCATTTCAAGGGAAAAGCCTTGTGTTGAGTCAAGGCAGAGGGGGAGAAGGCTCCATTTTTCTGTTTTCTTGGTAGTTTGTTTGTACACTTGATGAAAATGGCTATGTCATTAGAAACCACAGGTTCCCCACTGTTGACATCTCCATTAATGAAGAAATCATTTCTATTTGCAGGTCAAGAGTTGTGGTTTGCAGCCAGTTACACTAATGAAGACTGTGGCATGCCCAGCCTCGTCTGGCTCTGTGCCAGCACACGTGGAGAATTTGACCCACGCCACTGAGTGCTTTCCCCAATCAACCAGCGGGGCCAGCGCTTCCCTGTTCCCTCCCAGCAGGAAGGCTGATGGTCACAGCCGGGTTTCTTGTGGCACCCGAGCCCTCTGATGCATCCTGAGCCATGCCAGGCTGGTTTTGTGGCCGGTGGCTGCCAGGGAGCAGACATCCTCATCCTGGCCTCAGTGCTCGCTGTGCTGCCAAAGAGAGGAGCTCCTGGGTGGGGTGAACCAAGGGAACAGCCAAGTGATGCTGCAAAATCAGCTGGTAAAGAGTTTCCCTGGGGGTTTGCAGCTGGGAAGTGGATGGAGAGGAGCATGGCTGGTGCTGCACAGATCCTGGCCCTGCAGCAGCTCTGCTCATGCCTGGTGCCAGGGCTCTGCCATGGCCCTGGCACTGCTCTGGCTCTGCCTGCAGGGATGCCCATCTGGATGTTCCTCTGCAGCTGGTCTTGGTGAGAGGTTTTCTTTAAACACTCCCATCCTCCCAATGTGGGCTGGTGGCACAGGAAACATCCCTCCCTCCCTCCCTCCCTCCCTCCATCCTCCAGGTAGCAATGGATGTCAGACTCATCACAGAGGTTTTAAAATTTCATTTCAGTCCGCTGAGGACCTCTGCCCTTCTCATCTCACTCATCGTTCCAGTTTGGAGGCAAGTGGAACAGCTGGGACACGTCTCCCTCCATGGGCTCGGGCAGGTCCTCTCCTCACATGGTGTGACACTCCCCCAACTGCTGGGTACCTACGTGGGAAGCAAACCAAGCCCTGGGGTTTAGGATCTTAGTATTTCAGATTAAACACCAGTTGCCCATCAAACACCAGCTGTGGGGTGTCCTGTGGGCAGGGGTGCAGCTGGAGAAGTGGCAGTTCTTCATGAGTGATGTCCCTTCTGAGCCAACAGTCCCTGGTTGCCACAACCCACCAGACCCTGACTCTTCCTGGCTCCCCTGGACCTCCAGACCCTGCACTTCCTCAGGCAGAGCAAAGCAAAGCCTCAGTGAGTGATTTGGGGCAGATCACCAGCCCCTGGTGGGAAAGTTCCTTCTCACAGTGGGTGTGCATTGTGGGGGACAGCCAGGAGAAACCAGAGGGGAGGACCAGCTTTGTCCTTCATCACATAATATAATTATGCCCTTTCCATCCCTGTTTCTTAACACAAAGGAGGAATGTGCAGTTATGTGATCACAGTTTGCTGCAGTGAATTATTTAGTCAGTCTGTCCTGCAGCATGTTGTTGAGGCTAATGTTGCTTGTACTAATGTAGGAAATCATTAAAGATCAATAAAGAAATCATTAGCAGTGTGACGCCCCTACCGAACCTCCTGAGCTACAGAAATCCCACTTAATCCGGCCATAAAAACGGCACCATGAGCTCATTTTAATGGGTGTCAGCAAGATGGATTGGCTGGGGGCAAAGGTTGGACCAGCAATTTGGGAGCAGGGCTGCTAATGCACTTGTAACTCTTTGGTGTGCCTTAATGCAAGTTAAACAGAAAATGCCCTGGAAACCACACCGAGTCCTCCTGTGCAGATGGTTTAAAAGACTTTGGATGTAATGCAAGATTTAGGAAGAGAAACAGCACAATAGAGCAGATGGATCTGACTTAGTTAAAGCAAAACAAACCATAACACAGCTCGATAGAGATGATTCCCAACAGCCTTTCACGGGGCTGGGACACAGGGCAGGGGTTTGGGGTTGGACCCTGGTTCCAGTGTCCCTTTCCAGGCTTTGCCTGGTTCACCTTGTGCTTCACAGGGACATTCAGCTCTGCTCACCTTAAAGGCATTTGCTTTTCTGCAAGTGCTGTGAGCAGCCAGGAGATGCCCCACTTTTTGCTGTGTTTTCACATTTTTTGTGTTCCCAGCTGCATGTCAGGTTGGGGCATGACCTTGGGCAGTTCCCTGCTGGCACCTCAGTGTCCCCATCTGTGAAATGGGCCCAGAGACACTTGGCCATGGGTTGTGCTGCTGAGTGGTGTCACCAACTGGTCATTTCTCAGTGCTGGTGATGGAGCTGGAGGTTCCTCCAGGCACAATTGTTCCCTGGCACCAAGGTGTTTCTGGAGCAGGGCTGTCTCCTTCTCCAGACTGAAAAAATATCAGAGTCAGGATATGCTGAATTTACATAACAAGGCCACATCTCCCAACAATCCCGAAGAAGGTCATTGGAGTAAGTAGACAAATCCCAAGCCCGAGGAGGGGAAGTTGTGGTGGTACCAGCAGCACACTAAAGCAATTAGTGGGCAGGGTTGCCGGGCTCCTCCGTTAAATTCTGTGGTCAGTCCCACTTAACGAAACCCCATCCCAAGGAAGACACATCAGCTGTGACCTCCTCATACTTCACGCTGGCCACAGGAACACCACAGTGGTACCAAGAGTGATTCAAGGCATTAAGGAAAATTACTTATTGCAGGAGAGAGTCTAATGAAAAAGCTCAACCCCACTGACCAAACTTAGTGGGGCTGAAATAATGGCAATGTGGTTTCTCTTTCCTTGCTCCTTGGGTTTAAATTACTGGCACAAGGAGAAAGTCTTCTGTTAATTAGTGCTTTCCTTAGAGGTTTCTCCTTTGGGATGAGTGCCTGATTTGGGAGGTTTTGCCCCAACCCCAGCAGTGGGACAAGTTTGGGTTTGGTTTGGGTTCATTTCCACACCATGGTGAGTGCTCCTGTGCTACAGCTCTGTTTCCATCAGGGAAGCCTTCACTCCCTTCCCAGACCCCCAGGCCACTCAGGAAGGAAAAGCTGGAAAAACGGGAGAATTGGTCAAATTTTCCAGTAGCCCAAAGCACGGAGAGGCGTTTCCAGCAGTGTGGTACACACTCTGCAGGAGCCCTCCCAATCCCTTCTGCTGATCAGGGACTGCCAGCGCTGTTTGCTGTGCTCTGTTTTAAAGCACTGAACATTTAATTATAAATGGCAAACAATCCATGGCTAATGAAGCCCCGAGCCCTGCGGATGCAGCTCCCATTAGCTACTGCTCACTCCTGACAACTTCATAAAACCCTTGTTACCCGCCTCCAGCTGGGAGAGAGGGTTGATGCCTGTTTAATAAGTAATTTCTAATGAAAAGTTTGGGGCTGGTAATCAAGGAAATGCACTGGCCGTGGTTGCAAGTGTTTATGAGATTGCTGGTGAATGATTCCTCTGATGGTGCTGCTGCTGCTGCTGCAGCTGCCACTTGGGGTAGGCTGGGGGAGAGAAACCTCCCTGCTCCATGATCCACATCCCCTAACCAGGGACCCATCCTGAGAGAGGAGATGGGTCCAAGGCACCCATCCTGGGAGAGGAAATGGGGCCCAGGGATCAGTCCCAGGAGAGGAGATGGGGACAGGCTCTGGCTGGGATTTGTGGTGCTTTGGGCTAAGAAAGCTGCAGTTTTGTCCTTGCTCTCATGATGTGGCTGGGGGAGGGATGAGGGGGGTGGCAGCAGGGGCAGCCCCAGGTGCCCTACCCTGATTGCCCCTGATCTCCAGGGTTGGGATGCAGCACTGGGACGTTTGTGGGTACCATGGAAGGAGCAGAGTCCAGACTTGATGAGCCTCTTGGTTTTGGAAACCACCAAAACTGTTATTCTATGCTTTTTTTTTTTTTTGGCTATTTTTTTGGCTAGTTTGTTTTTTGTTTGGTTGGTTTGTTTTTCTTTTTTCTTTTTCCTGCACACCCAATGTTGACTTGGGAAGTGTTCCTTGCTCTTTTTCTCTAGGCCAGTCCAACACGCTGGACCTGCAGTCTTGGGGCTCTGCAATAGTTGGGAAAGGCCACCCCAAGATCCACAGTGGCCGGGCAGTGTCTCCGTGGGCAGTGAGGGCAGAGCAGTGGGCTGGCATCCCCCTCCCTGCAGCCACTGCCCCTCACCATGTGCAGGAGAAGAGAGAAGTGGAGCACTAAAAGACAGTAGTTCAGCACAAATCCTCACTAGAAAGAAAAATCCCCAGTGGGGTTTGCAACACTGGTTTTTCTTCAAGCTCCAGAGAGCTGCAGGTGGGGGAGTCACTGAAAGCCACATGTCCTTGCCCACCACCAGCCTCCCCAGGCATGCTGGGGGCTGCAAACCATCCCAGGGTCACCAGAGACTTCCCCACTGTGGCTCAGACTTCTCCTCGGGGCTGTGGCCCCGCCAGCACCAGAAGCTGCTGCGTGTTGTGTCTTCAGTGACTTCAGGCAGCAGCTCTGTCTGGGCCAGCCTGGGGGGAAATGCCCTTCTCCACTTCCCCTGGTCACTGGGGTGGTGGTGACAGAGCAGGGGGCGCTTGGGGGAGAGGGGGTGCTGAGCCCTGGGGGTCTGGTGCAGCCTGGCCCTGTTCTGGGAGTGCTTCCCCATCCCCTTCACCCCTCTCTGAGGTTCCCAGAGCAAACCCCCGGTGGTTTTGGGGGCAAAAATGGAGCAAAGCCACGTCCACACTGGTCTGGCTCCCCCCAGATGAGGGCTGGGGCTTCCTCCAGCTCTTTGCTCCTGCAGAGACTGTGTCTGCAGCTGAGGGTTGTCCTGTGGGGCGAGCCAGGTCCTGGCAGCCCCTGTGCAGGGCTGGTTTCACATCACTTATCTGGGCCACAGATAAGGTGACTCTCAGCCCTGGTGTCACCGCAGGGTTCCTGCGAAGTTCAGCAGTGCCTGTGGCCACCAGGTTTCGAATCCTTCCAAGCAGGGCAGAACCAGAACCACCATCCCTGTTCTCCCACAGCACCCACTCCTCACTCTGCCCCGTCCCCAGTGCCCCCCAGAGCACCCCATGGCACCCCAGTGTGGCTCTGCTGTCCACAGAAAGTGAGATGTGCAGGTCCAGCCCCACAGGCCTGTGGTGAGGGTTTGGATTTCCCTTTAGCCTGGCTGGACAGCTGGGGGGAAGTAACTTCAACACAAAAAGTTGTTACTGTCTACACTGAAACCTTAGAAAAATTGGTGCCTGAAACAAAGCGTTTCCTGCCAAGCCAAAGCCAAACCTTGCTGTAACTTTTTTCTCCCTTTCTGATCTGCTTTTTAGGTTTGGATCCTTGATGTTTTCTCTTGCAGTTCTCAAAATTGCTCAGGAACTGGGAGAAACTGTATATTGAGTGTATTCTTGCACCTGGAGGAGCTGGGGAAAAGCCAGCCCCTGTTTGCTGCCCAGGCCCTGCCTGTGCTGGGGTCACCCATTGCTGGTCCCCACCAGCAGCACAACCCCACACGTGCCCTCAGCTGTCCTGGCTCCTTCTGAATAAGAATGAAATGTGGCCTTATGATTTATTTTTAGGTTTTTCCCCTGCCCTGGTTGAGTTACCTGCTGAGGCTCTTCCAAACTCATTCAAAGAGAATTACAAGAATTCAACACTTCAGTCTTGGAGCAGTTTTGTTTCAGTAAGAGACTTGGCAATGCTTTATGGTGAGGTGTGAACCCCACCAGCACCTCCTGTACCCTCCATGTGCATCAGCAGCACCTTCTGGAACCCCCATGACCCTGTGGGTGTCTTTGTGCTGATGTTGTCCCCAGGAAAAGCCACCTCCCAGCTCCTGCTGTGGCTCCTCACTGGTCAAAGCCACCTGCCTGATCCTGCTCCTGAACTCCAGAGCTTGAAGGATCTCACATCTCACACACAATGGCTTTGAAATGTGTATTTTCACCAAGAAAAATGCCCCTCCATTAGCCTGAGCTGGCCCAGGATGAGCTGGGAAGCACATCCTGAGTGGGTTGTGCCTCAGATTCTCTTCTTGCCGAGCCAGGAGCTGAATCCCTCTGCAGGAAAGTGTTTCACTCCTGAAGGAAAAAGGCCGTCACAAATCCCAGATGCTCCTCTGCCCTGCCTGGCCCTGCTCAGCTCCTCGTGGGTCCAGGGACACCTTCAGAGAGGTGACCCAACCCCTTGCTGGTGATTGGGACCTCCGGGGTCCCTCCTTGGGGATGGGATGTTTGACCTCTGCATCTGCCTGGGGTCCCCGAGACACTCAGTGTCCTGGAGGAGTCACCTCTGTGGGGTCACAGGTGTCCTGAGCATCCCTCCTGCTCCTCCCATGTGACACAATTTCAGGTAAGAGGTTTGGGGTTTCTTTCTTTGGTTTTTTTGAGACAGGGGACAGTTTTTCCGTTTGAAGAGAAATAAAAAAGCAACTCCAACTTTTTTGGAGCTTTATCCTTTTAGCAGATCTGACCTTGATCTGCTGCGCGGGAGATAATTGTGCTGCGGGTCTGGGGAAGCAGCGGCGCTAATTGTACTAATTGCACTTCTGGGGGCCGGGGTTGGGCTTTTTTTTTTTTTTTTGGTTTCTTTATTTTCCTCTCTTCTCTCTTGCTCTGACTGTGACTCACCAGCAAAGACACGAGTCGCTCCGTTCAGAGAAACCGCACAGTCTGCAGAAGTTTCCCACGGTCTGCTCTTTAAATAGCGCCGCGGCCGCGGCCGGACCGCGCCGGTGCTCGAGCAGCGCTTCCCCATCCTCCTCTTCCTCTCCGCACCCTTCCCCTTTCCTCCGCCACGCCAAAAAGCACCCCGGGGAGGAATTTTTCCCACCGCTGCTTCACCCTGAAACCCTCGGGGGTGCCCTGAAGGGCCCGCGGGTGATGCCCGGAGGTTTCCTACCCAGGCTGGCAGCCAAGCCCTTGCCCTTCGCAGCCAAGTCCTGCCTGATGTCACTCGCCACCGCCTTCGTGACAAGCGCCCCGCGGCGCCGCTTCCGCCCCGCGCTCTCTCCTGACGCTGCTGAGCCTTGGCTCAGAAAGTTATAAGAAAAAAAAGAAAGAAAGAAAAAAAAGTGGTGAGAAAGGAAGGAGCGTGCCAGGGGCCTCTGCGCACCCTTCCAGTAAGCGAGTTGTGGGGAGGGGAGGGCAAACAGGCGCTTCTGAGAAGCCCAAAGTTCGGGGGGAGGCACCGGCGCTGGGGGGTTTCTGTGAAAGCGCCGCTGGGGAGGAAACAGTGACGGGGGTGGGGGCGGACGTGCCCCCCTGCACAGGAGACCCCCTGCACAGGAGTCCCCCCCTGCACATGAATCCCCCTCTGCACAGGAGTCCCCCCCATCTCTGTTCTTCTTGTGAAGCACTTTGGGCATGAAATGGAAACGTTGGTGTGACCGTGGTGCCATCAGACAGCCCTTCAGAGGGACCCCACGACCCTCACAGGGACCTTCCAAGGACCATTCCGAGGACCATCAGCCCTGCCCGTGGTGTGGATGCAAAGCCCTGTGTCTCGTGGGATCAGGGCTGGGGTGTTGTCACCTCTGCTCACATTTTGGAGTAGAATCAGGGAATTGTTGAGACTGGAAAAGCCCTTTGAGATCAAGTCCAACCATTACCCAGCACTACAAGGCCATCACTAAACCATGTCCCAGGTGCCACATGCAGTTTAAGTGCTGAACCTCCTTGGCACTGCCTACAGTGAGATGCTCACTATAGTAATAATAATAATAATAATCACATTTGGGCCATGAAGTAATTTATGTACATTTACTGAGGGTGAAAATGTGCAGAATTTGCCAGGCAGTGACAAAATGGCTCCATCCTGCTGTGCACAGGTCTCTGCTCCTGATATTGCTGCGTCCTGGCTTCTCCCTGACAGGGATGCTCCTGGCTCTGGGCAGATCCCTCGGGCTGGAACGACCTGACCCAATTCCCAATGATCCAGCACCCACCAGTGGCTGCACCCACTGCAGCTCCTGGTCTGCTCACAGCCCTCCCCTCCCTTCCTGCACATCCCGGGACCTGGGATCAGCCCTTCCATTTCTCTTCTGCAGTGTCAGGAGGGATTGAGTGCAGATGTGAACAAGAGAAACAGCTGCCTGTGAGGGGGGAAACAAAGGACAAAAAAGGGGGGAAAAGGAAGGAAAGGAGTCAATGTTACTCAGTTTAGCAGAAGGGGCGTTGTGTGAATGGGAACAGAACATCACACATTGAATCCTTTAAAATTCATCCCTGATCTTTAAGCCATTAGTTCTGGTTTGGATCTCTTCCCTCTGGAGGAAAGAAGTAGCTTGGGAGTTATACTAATAAAGATTTTTGTCTCTGAAATAAAATATAAAACTTACAATAGTGATGGCTGGAGAGAATCACTGATCAGCTGGTAATAAATTATTATTGGCATTAGAGTAGCTCTTACCTCTGCCCAGGAGGGATCAGGGTCCTGTCCTACACCTGGCAGAGCCAGTTGCTGTGTTGGAGGCTGGTGTTGGCACCTCAGAGCTGCCCCGTGGATGGTGGTGTCTCCAAACCTTGATTTGCTCTTTTTCCTTTGGTTTTGATTTTTTTCTTTTTTTTAATTTATTTTATTTCTTCAAGGTGGAAAATGCCTCCAAATCCTCCTCTGCCCACAGGCTGTGGGGATACCCCTCAAGTCTGTAACCACTTCAAAAGCTCCCTGATAAGGAGCTGCAGCCTCCGCTGCTCTCGGGTGCTGCTCCCCAGCCCGGCAAACCCAGCGCCTCTGCCAGCAGCAGCAGCAGGTCCTTTCTGGGGGAAGGTTGGGATCTGGCCCTCCTGAAATCACCCTTGCCCCCAGTGTGCCCTGGCTGAGCCCCCTCCCTGCCTGCTCCCACCCCTTCCCCCTGCTTGGCAGGTGCCCCTTGGAATGGCACCACTCGCCCTGGTCTCGGCTTCCTTGGCTTCTGTGGGAAACTCTGGGGGAACACACGCTCTGAGACCACAGACCAGACACAAAAATTCACTTTCTTTGCCATAAATTGTTGTTTGGTTTTTCCTCTCCGTTTGCAAGTGAAGCAGCTGAAAGGGGTGAGTGATTGCTGAATGATCCTTGGGGTATTTCAGAACGGACAGATGTATTTGAACCCAAAAAGGGAAGCAAATTTCCTCATGCTCTGTGGATGAATTGAGGTTTGGGGGACTTTTAGACTTTCTCTCCCTCTGTGGGGCTGGAAGTGAAGTGGCTTTGGTGTTGTGGGGACCTGCTGGCCCCACTGCTGTTGTGCTCATCCCGCTTGGAAATGCAGCAAACCCCCTTTATGCTGGTGGCAGACAGGACAGGGGAACAGTGGGGTCATATCCCAGGTCACTGCCAGCCCTCCCTGCTCCTGCCTGTGGTCCTGGGTTCAGGCAAAGGGCACTGGTGTGACCACACTCAGCCAGCATGTGACTGTGGCGTGACCCGGCAGTGGTGCAGCCACAGCCCACGGGGGTTCTCCCTTCCAGTGCTCCCGGATGAAATGTCCCTGCCTGGCTGTGACCTCCAGGAGCTGCATGGCCCTCACCCCATCACACACCCCAGCACCTTCCAGAGTCCTGCAGGGCACTTGGAGGGGTGCTGCAAACTGCTGCAAGGAGCTGCTCATCACCCCAAGGTCTGCTGGCATCGCACCCCCTCCTCGGGGGAGCAGGAACAAGCCTGGCCAGCCCATCCCCTTGCTCTGCCAACACCTCTGTTCCCAAGGCCCCTCCAGGCTCTGGAGATGTCCAAGCAAGTTCTGAGTCTGTGCCCAAAGGCATCATGAAGTTACCTCAAATGCTTTGTCCCCTCCTATACTGGTTTTTCCATTTATATCTATTTTTCCCCCTTGTCCCAGGGCAGTGGTTACCCCTGTGGACAATTCCCCTGGACCCACTACAGAGTCCCTCTGCCAGTAGCTCCCCAGCCATTCCTGCAGGCTCTGGATGGCAAGTCCACCAGAATGCCCACTCAGTTGCACCAGCTCCCATCGCTCCTCAGCTCCAGCAGCACCACCAGCTCAGCACCAGCCCTGGGTCACCACAGGGGCACCCACAGCTCCCAGCCTGGAGAGCTTTCCCTGCCCTGGGGTGCATGGGGAAGGCAAGGCAGCCGTGATGGGAGCGCTCCCATGGCCAGTCCCTGCCCCAGGATGGGGAGGCCTTGCTGCAGGGGGGTGACAACGCCAGCATTGTGCCGCTGCCCGCACGGCTGGGCACAGGGCGCCGGGCACGGGCATTCCCAGAGCGCCTGGCGCCGGCCAGGGAGGGCTGGGCTGAGGCTTGGACACAGCCAGGAGTTGTTCCTGGGTCATGACTGTGTTCGTGGAGCGGATCACATGCCTCCTTTCCCATGGCTTCGGGCAGAGCTGCGTGCTGGGCGCTGGGGCTGGTGGTGGGGCAGGGACGTGCTGGTGTGGCCTCCCAAGGACAGGAGATCCTGCCCCGCTCAGCTCGGCTGCGCTGCTGGGCTGTGATGGGGCTCTGGGGCTGGGAGTGCTGCAGACCCTCCTGGGGCTTTGGGCAGGAATTGTGGATCTTGAGAATGCTGGGGATGTCCATGACTCCCCTCTAGTTGCAATTAAGTCTGTGTAATTAGCACCTGGCAGTGCCATGTACGTACATACACACCCGTGTGCCCAGATAATGTATGGGATGCCCAGCAGGTTGGAGCCCTGTAACACCCCTTACACCTGACTGCAGGAGTGACTGGGAGCATTTCAATTTAAAGCCCCCCATGAGGAAAAAACCCACTGTATGATTGGACAGAAGGAGGAATCTTATGATTAAGGTTGATTTTGTGGCTCACATGAGGATGATGACCAGGACCAGAAGCCCTGGCTGTACCAAAGGGGTTCAGGACTGTGCCCATAGGGTGGTACAGGAATGGTGGGAGACTGATGGAGAAGAAAAGCCCTACCCAAAGCCTCCCCAGCCAGTGCTGGTGAAGGATGTTTGGCCAGTGTGTGAATCAGCACGGCTGAATCAGATCTCCCACACAGACCTAACAATGGGAGGAGTGAGAACATACCTTGAAAGCATCTTAAAAGCACCTTCCCTTCCTCTTCCTTCTCATCTCCATCCTGACTTTTCTCCTCATCAAACCCCACGGCACCTAAATCAGGTAAGGTCTAAAACTCCCACTCTTTTTTCTGCAGGGAAGGAGCCATGAAATACAAAACCAGCCTGGAAGACCTGAATATTGCCCAGGAGGTATGTGATGCTGAGGCAGGCAGGTGGCCAGCAGGGAGCCTGTGGGCTGAGCCACACCCCTCCCTTTGGGACCACGATCGGGACAGAGGAGCACATTTCCCCCAGGATGGAGCAGGAGGGGAGCGATGCCATCGCTGTGCTAGAAAGGATTTTGCTGCCCATTCCAGGAATCTGTAATGTCTTGGCCAATAACATCATGATGTATCAAGCACCAACATCCATCAAATGCAAAACTCAATGAAGAATGACAGTTATGAGCCCCAGCTCTCTAAATACCTTGTAATCATATTTGTGTACCCCAAAGCCCAGTGTCTTTTGCCTTGGGTCCTATTTGCCTGCAGATTTGAGTTGCTCAAGCTTAGTTTGTGTCAGTTTTATCCTGTCAGAGAGCTCCCTTTTCTCTTTCTTACAAGGAGAAAAAAAGAAAAGGACAAATATCATCTCGTGTTTCAATTCTACATTTCTTCCTGTTTAGGGAAAATTCATCTCTAAGAGTGATAACAGCAATTTTCTATGAGAAAACCCACCAGGCCCAGGCAAGGCAGTGTCTGATGGCAGCTCCTGTTCCTGGTGTGAGCACACACTGGGTGTCAGCACAAAGAGCATTTTTAGGTGCTCCTGGAAATTTTCTATGTCATGGCTTTATTACTTCATCACAGAATGGCTTCACTACTTAAAAAAATATAGAAAAGTTATTTTCTGTCATTTGGGTGGGACAGGAGGTCAGCTGTGCCTGTGCCTTCTGCCTTCTCCTGCCCCTTTCCCCGCTCCCCTCTGCCCCTTTCCCCGCTCCCCTCTGTCCCTTCCCCACTCCCCTCTCCACAGCCAGAGCTGTTTATTCTGCCGCACGTGCTTCATATTTGTGCTTAGTCCTAATTCCCATAAAGCCCTTGTAGGAACCACCCACCCACACATATGGGAGCCGTCTCTGCTCAGAGTCCTCCCGCCCGGCTGGGAGGCAGAAAGCCATGGATGGCTCACAATTAGGAGCCAGACAAGTGGTGACTGTGGGAGAAAAGGCAGTTAAAAGGAGAAAACCACGGCATGTAAATGGGTTATTACTTCAATCACCCAATTACGGATCAACGGGCTCTCTTCTTCGTTCATTTTAAGGCAACAATATAATTAATTAAAGAGGATTGTGTCTTCCACTCCCGTCTGTCACTCAGCCATGAGTCCAAGGGAGCCTCCCACGAGCCACCAGCTACAAACCATAAAACTGTTAGTCAAAAAAGGTCATATATAGGAGCAAGAGCCCAAAGCCCAGCGCCCCAAAGCCACAGCAGTGTCATGGGCCCGTTGACGCCACGGATCAGGTGACCCCGCGCTCCCACCCGGCGGATGCCGCGCCGGCGGCTCTGCCGCGCTGACCACAGAACCACCAGCCAGCCGGAGGCCACCTGTGCCACCGCCAGGGTTTCCTCTTCCTCCTCCTCACCACTGCCTCTGCCAACCCTCCTCTTCCTCTTCCAAGGGCGCTGGGATACGGGACAAGGAGGATGGGATCCAGCAGCACCTTCGACTCCTTCGCCACCTACTCCTCTGCTCTCCTGCGTGGTGAGTACATACGGGCTCTTTGGTTCCTCACCAGCAGGAAACACCATCGGGGTTTGGATTTATTTTATTTATTTTTACTGTGAGGCACCAAACCAGCAGTGGCTGTGATGCAGCTTTGCTGGCACCTCGCTCCCTGCCAGGGTTTCTGCCGGCTCCGCCGGCTCTGCGTTGTCGCCGTGTTTGTCCAGGTTTTGCTCCACTTTAATCTTTCCCTTTACCCAGGCAATTGTAGCATTGGAAAGGGCGGGGGCTGAGCTGTGATGGGATGGGTTTGATGTGTTTGACCAGGCTGTTAGTTGGATGCTGGTGGATGCCGCGTGCTGGGGAAAACTGGTTTGGAAGGGAAGAAGAGCTGGGGGACATCAGGGCTGCCTTCAAGCTTACTATTTTATATATTTATTCATATATAATACTCTAAATATGAAAACACACAACTACGTATTTTTGCTGAGTTTATAACTCCATTGGGTAATGAACCTGTCCAGCCTGCTCTTCTTGGGGTCTCTGCACACCCCAGCACGCACCACTCTCGGTCTCATCCCTCAGGGCTGCCTTGGGATGGGCAAACTGCCTGTCAGAGCAGGTCACTTCTCCCCACATTCCTCCTTTGCTCGGCCCCAGCTCCCAGCAGGATCTCACATCCCCAAGACTGAACCTGCCTTCGTTTCACCACCACGTTCTCTTGTGGAATTGCTCTGCAGCCGAGTGGCTCAGGGGGAACCGAGTGGGCTGAGCTGCCTGACCACAGAGAAACCTCTCTGGGGAGGAGCTGGGCACTTGCCAAATCACTGGGAAGAGTTCTCCAAACCTCTGCCTTTTCCCTTCCTGATGCAGCTCAGGAGCAAAGGCTTGAGCTGATCATGGTCATGAGGACCCAGGGGCTGAGTGGCAGCTTGGAATGTCACACTGAACTCCAGCAGACTGGGGTGGTAATAAACCCCCCAAAGAGCAAAGTGCAGCAGATCATCCAGAAATTGGTCAATGCAGACCATAGTTTGGCCTATTTTTGAGAATGCAAAAGGTTATGTGTCCTTTTGAGGTGGCTCAGTAGTGTCAACCAGCATCATGACCCTTCCCTTGAGTTTTCCCCTGAGCAGAGGGTGTTGGAGAGGCAGCAGCAGGAGATGGGATGCAATGAGGTCATCGAATCATGGAATGGTTTGGGTTGAAAGGGACCTTAAAGACCATCTCATTCCAAACCCCTGCCATGGGCAGGGACACCTTCCACTAGACCAGGTTGCTCCAAGCCCCATCCAGCCTGGCCTTGAACACTCCGAGGGACGGGGAACAGGGATGTGGCTGAGATGGAAATGAGATGGGAGTAAATCCA
Organism: Willisornis vidua nigrigula; assembly: GCA_021164005.1. Lineage (NCBI taxonomy): Eukaryota > Metazoa > Chordata > Aves > Passeriformes > Thamnophilidae > Willisornis > Willisornis vidua. The sequence continues at coordinate 236,285 of JAJPCS010000062.1, read as the reverse complement.
GCCTGGATTCCCCACCCCAGCCTGGATTCCCCCCACCAGAGCACGGGGCAAACAGGCAGAACAGCCATGGTCATATTCCTGCCCTCTGCTTGGAGATGGTGGCATTACAAATGTGTCCTTTGTACTCAGTGCAGCTAATTAAAGGCAGTCTCATGGCAAGGAAAGAAGAGAAGTTTATAAAAAACATTTGCATGGTTCTTTTTAATCTATACTTCTCCCTCCACAAGCCAGATGAAGAAATGTCAGGGTTTAACTTGCTTGTTTAAAAATAAAGAGTGAGGGAGCAACAGAAATATCACGTCTTGTGTGCAATTTCCATACAAATAGGAACTCATAAAAGCAATAAACATCTTTGTTTCAGACATAGTTTTTTATTAAATGGGGAGAATTAAATGATTGCACCAAGAATGGAATAGAGCCAAATTGTGAAACATTTGTTTAGTATTAGGACAAGAAATCCTTGTTTTCTTTAAGGAGCTCAGTGTGTCTTCTTCTGCCCGGCTGGATTTGGGTGAGTACTGCAAAACATTCAGGGATGTTCATTGAAATTCCTCTTGGCTTTGGGGGGGACACAACTGCATTCATAGTTTTACTTTGCCTTCCTGGGCACATCCATGAAAATGAGTGTTTGTTTGTGCAAATATTTAAGGAACAAAATGAAAAATCCCAGAGGTATTCCCTAGTTAGTCTGGAAAAGTGATTTTTTTTTTAATATAAAAAAGGGATTTTTCAGCTTTTCAGTGGGGTGGGTCAAGGGGTGGGAGAGCAGCACCAGTCCCTGGTTGTACACATTGGATTCACATCTGAGTAAAATTTTTGCTGGAGACAGAAATAAATTTGCCTCCAGTCAATGATTTTGGGGACATAACCCCATTTTTAGGGATGGTGCCTGTGTCTTATTCTGCTTCATCTGAGCACCCCATGACTTCTGTCCAAGCACCAGCCATGCTCTCCTGGGAGCTGCAGAGATGCTGTCCCAGTGGCAGTTGGTTGTCTCTAAGTCACCAAACCACAAATGTCACATCCACGAGTCAGTTCTTCGTCGCCGATGGCTGTCGGGACTGGGAGGCCTCAGCAAAGGGGCTGATTCTCAACAGCCATGGCTGTGACTTCAGTGGAAACCTTCAGGGACACCCATGGGTGGGATGGTCCGTGGATCCACCAGGAGAGGAGTGAGATGCCGGATGCTCCCTGACCCTGGGAGGTATTTGGGGAGTTATTTTGCCTTGGGGTGCATCCTGTGGAGATGTGCTGGTGGCACAGCTGGCTCCTCTGCTTGGGGTGTCCATGCTGGCCTTGTCCAACAATTTCTAGCTCAGGTTGCCAATGTTTAACACTTTTCTTGGTTTTCATATATCTAAACCCCACGGGAACAGCTCCTAAACTGTCACTGTCCATCCACAGCCCCCAGTGAAAACGAACCGCTGCTACATCACCTTTTTTTCCCCTTTTTCTCCATCATGTTGGTGTCTGTGGGCAGCTGCCCTGACACCATCATCTTTCCCAGGTGGCTCTCCTCTGGGAAGTCACTGTGTCTGTGTGTTTGGGCAGAGTTTTGCAATGGTGGCACTGGGGTTGTCACCTCACACCATCACTGCACACTGGGGCTGGCACAGCCCAGGGCTGGCACATCCCAGAAAGCCACCCTGGCACTCCAGCCATGCCTGGCATGCTTCCTCTCCTGCTGCACCCCGAATCACCAGCAGCTTTGCTCACCTCCTGGAGGGGAGTGGTGACCCCAGCTCACCCCACGCAGAGGGTCCCTCCCGCCTCTTCCTGTAAGTGGCCACCACAGGATTCCCGCTCAGCAAACTGCCTTTTAATGGATTTCTGTGTTTCTTCCTGACCACAGAAAACTGTAACCCTGACAGTACTTGGAGCAGTTTTGTCCTCCTGCTGCCACCCTGTGCCCTGGGCAGAGCCTCTGGGGAAGCTGAGCAGGCACTGCTGGACCCACATATGCACATGTGACAATGTCACTGAACTTTGCTGTTGTTTTCCTAAAGACAAGTGCTGTGTTTCATTCTCTAATGCCCAAAGTGATCTTATTTTATCTTTTTTATATGTGGGTAACTAAGCTTCCCACTAGCACAGCAACAACACATTGCACCAGGGGTCTGTGGTGGGAGACATGAGCACATGGATAGAACAAGGGGGATTGGCTTTAAACTGGGAGAGGTCAGGATTTGAGTGGATATTAGGAAAGAATTCCTCCCTGTGAGGGTGGGCAGGCCCTGGCACAGGTGCCCAGAGCAGCTGTGGCTGTCCCAGCCCTGGAAGTGTCCAAGGCCAGGCTGGACGGGGCTTGGAGCAGCCTGGGCTGGTGGAAAGTGTCCCTGCCCATGGCAGGGATTAGAATTGACAGGAGCTTTAAGGTCTCTTCCAGCTTGAGCCATGTGTGATCCTGTGTCCATGCCTGCCTGCCCCTGGATGGATACCTGTGCCTCCCAGTGGAGGAAGCAAGGCAGAGCCTGCAGAGAGGAGGGATGGGCATTGCACCCTCCATGGATGTTTGCACCCCCAGCAGCTCCCCTGCAGTCACAGCCCCCACCCAGCACCCAGGGCTCCTCCCCCTCCTCCCCCTGCACAAACCCTCCCTCTGGCCCAGCTCCCTGGGGTGGGGGCCGTGGGGACCCCCAACCCTGTACACACAGTCCCCCTGGCACACAGGACCACATGGCCACAGGGTCTGGTTTGCCTCCACCCACCCTCCCCTCCTGGGCAAGGCTGTGTACTCCGAGCTCTCGGGCTCCTGATCGACTGTCAGTGGCTTTGCCTTTCCAAGGGAACCCTGCTGACTGGTGGCATGTCTTTTTTATTATTTTTTTTCCTTTAAATGTATTTCTGTGTGTGGGAACAAGTATAAATCGGTTGTCTCTCATCACCTTGTTATGATCTAATGGGGGTAGAGAGGCAGTGCTAAGCACTTCAATGCATGATGATTTCTCAGAGCTGATCTCCTCCGATATGTCGGCAGTGGTTGTGGTCCACTGTTGTGGCCACAGACGGTTTGGGAAGCAAACAATGAGCTGTAGTTTGTGGGCTCAGATCCACACATGGTCAACATTAGGAGCAAAAATGTGACTTCCCATCTGAAGTGATGAGCCTGAGCCACAGGCCATGCTGTTAAACACGCCCTGAGCAAGGCTGAGCAACAGAGGGGAGGACATGGGAAAACCTGCCAGGAGGTCTCCAGTGGAACTGGGGGGGTGGTGAGAGGGCTCAGGGCTCAGCACAAACTCAGAGCAGGGTGAGCTGAGGGTGGGCAGGCCCTGGCACAGCTGCCCAGAGAAGCTGTGGCTGCCCCAGCCCTGGGAGTGTCCCAGGCCAGGTTGGACAGGGCTTGGAGCACACTGGGCTGCTGGGAGGTGTCCCTGCCCATGGCAAGGATTGGGAATGAGATGACCTTTCTGATCCCTTTCAGCCCAAACCATTCTGTGACTCTGTGAGTGACCTCAGCCCAGGGAAGCATCTCCCACCCCAGTGCCAGCTGAGAGCACGGACAGGTGAGGCTCTTCCAGGAGCATCTCCCCGTGCAGGTCCCTCCTGGCACCCCCAGCAGAGAGGGGGCACAGGAATGAGGGATGGAAGCACTGACCTTCCACACGGGGCACCAACATCCCACCTTGGCACTTCCGAGAGGGCAGGATGGGTCAGGAACCAGCCTAAAGCACCTCCAAAACTCACAACAACAGCCTCCTGTGGGGTGGCACAGCCTCCTGTGGGGTGGCACAGCCTTCAACCACTGCTTTATCCCCCTCCTCCTCCTCCTCAGCTCATCTCGCTAAAAACACTCCAATATTTTTTATTATTATTATTATTTTCAAGGAAGTGGGACAGCAGACGTGTCTGCAATCTGGGGGTATTTTCCACAACATAAATATATCAAAAAGAAAAAGAAAAGGGAAAATAAAAAAGAAACAATGATTTTCCATTCCCACTGGAAGCCGCGAGTGCATTTGGAACATGAGGAATGTATTACTCAGGCTATTGTAAAATAAAGTATCAAAACAACCAAAATAGGAGGAGAAGGAAGACATTAAAAAAAAAGAAAGAAAAAAGAAAAAGAAAAAAGTGCCTCAATTGGGAAGGAAAATACTGAAAAATGGGCTTTTATTCCAACAATCTCTGTTGTGCAGGAGATCCTGTAAAGACGTCTGGGATTGCTGAATTCTGAATGGAGGGATAAAAGGCACCAGGGTTTGTATTTCCACTCGGGGGGGTGCAGTGTTTCCTGTGACTCTGGGAAGGACCTCCTGCCACCCTGGAGGCTCCCAGAGTCCCAGCAAGGAGCATCCCATGAGGAACTCACACCCCATGAGGGTTTCACATCCCATGATGGATTTGTGCCCCAGCAGGGAGGAGACACCTCCTAAAGGTCTTTTCTCCTGGTAAGGATGGGATTTCGGGCTCCAGAGCTGCTTTTGTGGCCCCAGTCACTGTGTGTGTGTTTATGGCAGCTGGACTGGGATGGGACGTCATGAGCCAGCACGGGTTTTGTTAAAATAACTTCTAAAAAACAGATCCAAACAAAAGGGTGGGAATGATGTCACAGACAACCCTGGCCCCAAGTCTGCCCTGGCTTCTTACACCCTCTGAGCCTCCTGGATCCTGACCAGGGCTCAGCCTGGCACAGGGACAGACAGACAGACAAAGGGTGTTGAAACACTGATGGAGAGCACGTCACTGGCAGGGTGAGCTGGTCCTCAAATGATACTCACTGTGTTAATGCTGGGGCTTTGAGGGGGTTTTCTGTGGCTCCAGGTGCATCACCTGCATCCCAGGGTGGAGCCCCCAGCTCAGGGTCCCTGTGTCTGTCTGGGTATTGGTTAAATAGTGACTCTGCTGCAGCTGGAGGGAGTTTTGCTGGAGGAAAAGCTCAGCCAGTGCTGGAGCAGTTGGTTTGTGATGTCTGGAGCCAGCACGTGGGATATTCCCAGGAGCAGCATTTCCCAACCAGCACACGCCCCCCGTGCAGCTGCTGGCAGGGCTGCCCCAGGAACATCCCAGTGTAGTTCAGCTTCCCTCCCCAGGAGAACCCAAAAAGCCACAGAGGAAGGTACAAGCAATTACAAATACTAAGAACTCCTGTGAAAATTGCCCATTTCCATTCCTTTTTGTATTGCTTATGAAACATTTAAAGGAACGTTGCTCCCTGCGCCCCACGCTCAGCAAGTGGCAGGAGATGCTGCAGCTGGGAGGGGGTCCATGCATGGCTGGGTGCATGGAAGAGCCAGAGAGGCTGTTTCCTCATGGCCTGGCTGGGATTAAACGCCAGACATGGGCTGCACCATTTCCCTTTAAACTGGAAGCATGTGCATGGAGATAATTTAAGGACAGAGCATGGTTATTTCAGTGACTTCAAGTCAGGGGGAAACTACTTAGTGGGGATTTAGGAAAGGCTGTGCTGTTTTCCCTCATTAAGGGAGAGAAAGTGGTGACCAGGGAAGCTACAGCCTAAATCAGATCTGCTGTTCCAAAATTTAGCCCTTGTTCTGCTGCTCCCTTGCAACACACTATGTTGTACTGGCCACTTTTGTGCCCAATTACCTTGAACCCTGTAATTAAACACCTTTTATTAGCCCAGGGTCAGTTTGGAAAATCTTGCTGAGTGAGTGAGCCTACCATTTATTTCCATAAAATTCAGCAAAACTGCCAGGCTGGGAGGAGCTGCCTCAGTCCTGGCTCCTCCTCCCTGAGTGGGCTGGGGGGACACCCACTGGGGCCTCAGCCCTGTTCCCATGGGATTGGGGGTCTACCCATCCCTCCCCATGGCAGAGCAGGTGAAACACCCTCATCCCCTCCCACAAGATCAGGGCACCAGGGGCTTGCCAAGGGGTGAGAGATGGAGGAACCAACACTATGTGGCACATCCAGTGTCCGTAAGGAAGGCTGAGACAGAGCTGTGGATTGAACCCAGTGTTCAAGGCTGGGTTGGACAGGGCCTGGAGCAACCTGGGCTAGTGGAAGGTGTCCCTGTCCATGGCAGGGGGATGGACTAGATGAATGTTAAGGTCTCTTCTAACCCAAACCATTCCATGATTCTATGACCTTTCCTGCCCTGCCAATGCCTTCTCAGAGCCCACCCTTCCTGCCAGCAAGGGCCTGTGCTCAGTTGGAGGAGAAAATACACAAACAGTCTCCAAATCCACCAGTTCTGGAGGACCAGGCAGGCACGGGGTGGCTCAGACTCCAGGACATGCTGAGGTTGCACTTTGCAGATCAGATCCCCTCTCTCCCCACAGAACTGGCTGCTCCTGTGAGACTGAAAACCACTATCAGTTTGTCTGGGCAAGTTCTCCATTTCTGGTTTCCAGCCCCAACCTTCTGCTGAGCCACTGCAGCTTCCCGGGCTGTGTCTGGGCTGGGTGAGGAGCCGCTCTGGTGTCAGCAGCTGACCCGGCAGACGGGCAACTCCTGCCTGCGTAGGAACTTGATAAGGAACTTCTGCAAAAACCCAGATGAGCTCATGCTGGTGAGCACGGGGCTGGGGTTTGATGGAGGAGAGCTGGCACTGTTCCCTTTCCAAGCTGTTGGAGGTGGATGAGGAGCAAACAGTGACTTAACAGCAGTCCCTAAATAACATCACATTTGAGTTGTCTGAGTTCATAGCCAGGAACCAGAAAAGAACTTTCAGCTTTGAAAATTCAGCAAAGTAGTATCTCCACTGGCCTGTGGTCTGCCAGTGTGAGACAGCACGACCCCATTATCCTCTTCAAAGCAGGATGCAAATGATGCTCAAGGGCACTGCACATCTGTGGGCTGCCTGGTCAAAGGGGTGTCTGGGGCTCTTGGTTCACTGAGTGCCCTCAGGATGCCAAGACTGAGTTCCCTTTGCAAGGCTGATGTGCCACAGAGAAGTTAAACTGAAATGATGTGTTTGCACTTGCCTGTGAAGCTGCTTTTGCTGAGATGTGACCTCTGCCAGACCCGAACCAAAAGGGAAACTGGAGTTCCCTGTCTGACGCCAGTGCCTGCAGCAGCAGCTGCCAGTCCCCTTCTGCTTCCTGGGGCTGAGCTCCCGCCTCTGCCCCACATCCCAGAGCTACAGACATTGCAGCCCTGGAGCAAGGAAACCTTTGGCTGAGGTTTGCCAAGAGCTGCCCTTGGCAAGGATGGGGGTGAGCCTGTGGGATTGTATTTCCCAAAGGTCACTTTCTCTCTTCACACTTTGACTTCCTCAGTGGGGCTGTGCAGCAGCAGAGCCTCGTTCCACCCCACTGGGGCTCAAGCACTTGCCCTGGCCATTCTTTCAGTGTGTGGATGCAAGACCCTTCCCAAGGTTCCCACATGCTCCTGCTGCCCCACAGACCTTGGGTCAGCCCAGGAGCACTGAGCATGTGCTTGACACCCACCATCACCCCAGTATTTTGGGGCAGGCTGAAAATGCTTCTTGGGAAACACCACTGCACGTTCAGGCAATGCATGAGCACAGGAGATTGGATTTCCCATCCCACTGGGATGGTGACAAGTGATGGGTCCAGTTTTGCCAATGCATGAGGATTTTTCAAGACAAGAAGCAACTTTCTGCAGCATTTTCCTGTTGCAGTAGTGCTTTGCTCAGCACATGCAGGAGGATTTCCCTGCACCTTGGAGCTCTGCCCAGGAGTTCTGTTCCGTGACAGGACTCCGAGTGCCTCCCTTGCAATTAGAAATCACACCGTGTTTTTTCTGCATCCGTTGTGCTTTTCTCGTCGTCATGTGCCTTTCGGTTCCTCTTCTCACCATCCAGACATTTCCTCTTTTTTTTCCTTTGGAATTTTTTTTATTTCTCCCCCTGTTGCATATTGTGTTTTGAAGGTTCGGCACCAGCTCGGGCTCTGGTGGCACAACCGTGGCACAGGCACCACCCAGATCCCAGCACTCCATCCCTTCCTGTGTATGGCTCTAGGGAAAGTCTATCCAGGGGCCCCAGGAGCCCTGGGAAATACTCACCATGACTTCACCCATCTGTCCTCCATCATAGGGAATGGACACATTGGGGATGTCTCCAGCAAGAAGAGTCCTCATTCCCAGTAGGGTCTGGTAGGCGCCATCACACCTCCCTAAAGCTCCTCCGAAACCCCAGAGAGAAACTCCCATAAACTCGAGCAGCTCTGAACAAAGCCCAGTGTTTCCAGTTGTGTTATCCACCTTTGGGCATTTTGGAGGGGATGGGATGTCCTTAGGTGCTCCATAACCTTTACATGAATAGTTCTTTTTCTCTGCATAAGCACATTCTTAAAGGAGCACTGGGCTTGCCTTCTCCACTCACTCCAACCGTCGGACTTCTCTGTTCACTTGTTTAAATCAAGCATAAAGCTCTAACTGTTCTTTGAATATTTATGACTAGTTTTTATCTCATGCCATGCATACAAAACATACTTGATTTCTTTCCTAAAAGTTTTTTCAAGTGCAAAGTTTTAAAAACATGTGGCTTTTATTGCAGGCAGGAATGAATAACAGCATTCCACCCGTAACCACATTAAATGGAACAGTAATATTCATATGCGTAAGGGCAAAAGCTGCCTTGTTTCCTATTTGCAGTTGAACTCTGAAATTAATTAAGAACTAAAAGGATCCGACAGTCATTAGGATCTTTTAAAAAGGAGTGGAAGTGGCAGATGGGACCCACGCTCCCAAAAGCGCGGCCGTGCTATCAATAGCACAGAGGATGTGAGCCCTGAACATGCTCCTCGTTGTGGGGCTGTTGTGGGGAGAGGAGAGTCGCAGTCCCAAACAAAGAATGGCACTTTCGTGACTTCAGAACCGCAGGATTCACGTCAGTCGTACTCGTGCTCCCAAGTCACTTCGCAGCTCTTGGAAACCCCGTCCCATCCCGTTGGTCCTGCACACACTCCAGTTATTTGTGCTACACCCGGAGCACAGATTGCCCTCAAAGGCTGGTGCTGGGGGACTGGGGGGCTCCTGGATCCCCCTGGGAGACGATGACCCCAGTGGCACTGGATCCCTCCCGATTCTCCACAGTGTGTGTGCTTGGCTCTCGTCACTCTGAGTGGCCAAGGATACAGGTGTGAGTGTGCTCAGGTGTGGGGGGTCTCCCTGGGGATGCTGTTTGAAATGAGGGCTGGTAATAAAACATACTGGTATATATAAAATGTGGAGAACTGGGAGGACAGGCAAGTCCCCAAGCTGTAAGGAGTGTCAACAGTTACAGCCACAGCCTTTTCTAGTCAGTCAAATGATGGTGAATGAAACCTGGCCCCAGGCAACCAGGTGGGAATTTCAAACTGATTTTCCCTGCTGATGGCACATCGTGCCAGGATCTGAAACTCTCGTTAAAGCCTTCCTCCTTCTCCTCCTCCTCCTCCTCTTGCTGCTCCAGGAGAGGATCCTGGTTGCCACGTGCCAGGGCTGCACACACAGGCAGTAAGGTGGGTAACTGCAGCTCCTGGGGGGTTGATGGATGTCCCAGCTCAGGATCCCACCTCAAGCTATGGCTGTGCCCTTGGAAGTGGGTACTGTGCAGGCCCCCCCCCGCAGGTATCACCCAACCCCTGGGCACAGCAAACTCCAGCAGAGCCCTGTGCAGCCTGGCTGGGGACGTCATTGAGTCAGTCTGGCAACTGGTCCCTGTCCCAGCAAACGCTTCCCCAGATTCATGTCTGGGACAGCCACTGCCTTTTCTCCCCCCAGTTTCCCCTAATTTCTTCCTCTGAGCTCCCCAGCTTCCTCCTGCAGGAACCTCTGCCTCCAGCACCCATAATCGCCCCATGGGAGCCTGTTTTAGCAGCAACACTCAGGGGTTAAGAATTGTCACCATCATACACCCCATTGGCCCCAGCATCTGTTGTTTGATTTATGAATGAATAGCACGCTCCCTCCCTGCATGCTGCTCTCAGATCCCCTTCCCTGAACTACAAAATAGATCCAGACACCCGCATGGCCCTACTGAGTGCTGAGCTCCTGAGAGTTTGCGATGAATTTTTAATAGAAAGCTTCCTATAAGCCTCTGTGCTCGCTGCTCTGCTGTTGAAACGAGTGGTTCTGCTGCTAAAGAGCAGCTCAAATGAATTAAAAACTACAGAGGAGCCTGTAAGGGAAGTAATCCCAGTGAGTAATGATTTAAAGAGCCGCTGACCTCCTTGCCATGTGAACAGTAGCTTTTAAGTATTTGTAAAGAGGCCCATACAAATCCTGGGTCTGATACTCTATTAACCTCCTCGGGAGTGCAGGGAGGGTGGCAGAGGAATAACCCTCACATGTCAGCATCTCCTGGTTTGTGGAGGACCAGAGCAGCAGGAGTTTTGCTGTTTGAGATTCTGAATCCTGCTGTGCTGGGAAAGGATAATTCAAATGAAAACTCATTCCTATTTGGGCACAGTGCTCTGGGTCTCTTTAGCTCTGGGATGGCTTTGCTCACCTGAACGCCTTTTGCAGAAGTAGCCATGAGGTTGCTTTGCAGGGCTCTGCATCTCCAGAAGTCTCCAGGCCGTTTGGGGTTGTGGGGAGCCTGGTCTGTCACGGTGCTGTGGTTTGGGTCTCATATTGCTGCAAGTCAGCAACTGGCTTTGTACCTCCATGCCGGGCCGTGCTGGGGGTTACGAGGGTGAGGCTGCATCCCATCACCACGAAGCTGAGAATGAGTCAGGGTGGGAGGCCAGAGGGTGGTGGAGAAAGTGGATTTTGGGGAGGGAGCTGGACGTGGTACCCAGCACACCTGTGACTGCAGTGCTGAGTGACTCAGAGTACTTTGGGAGGCATCTGGATGGTGCTTTGAGGAATCAAGGTGATGTATTCAGTGCCCGTTCCAACAAGTTGCTCCCAGTATAAAAAAGGATTAGGGAAATTTGTGGGTGGCAGGGCTGTAATACAGACTCTGGAGACATCAGTGAAGGCAGGGAATGACAAGCATCCCGCTGCAGGGAGGCAGCTCTGTCCTGCTGGGACCCGGCCCGGTCCTGCAGGGACTCAGCCTCAAATCACCCCATGGCTCTTGCAGGGCTCTACCTGCCCGTGCGGTCACACCGCCCTTTGCAGCCCCAGGGCCGCAGGTCCCGGCACTGGGGGGTGACAGGTGACACCCTCCGGGCTGCGCGGACCGCGGCGGGGGCAGAGATGTGGGAACTGCGGGGTCGGTTCAGCAGCGGGAAGGGGCAGGAGGCACCGGTGCGCAGGTGTCAGCATCCCGGAGGGGTCCTCATCCCGGAGGGGTCCTCATCCCGGAGGGGTCCGCATCCCGGGGCATCCCGTTCCATCCCGTCCCGTCCCGCCCCGTCGCGGGGCCGCCCCGGCGGAGCCCCGGCGCCAACCCGCGGTCCCGCCGCCGCACTGCAGCGCTGCCCCGCATGCGCCCTGTGCCCCCCGCGCATCCCTTCGTGACCGGGGGGCACCCGCGTGGGACGTGCCCGACCCCCGCCAAACTCCGGCCCCGCCCGTAGCTCTTCCCCCCGCGCCGCGGTTTCTGCGGGTCACCCCGCGCTGCTGAACGGGCGACGAAAAATAGAACTAAACCGGCTGCCGCTTTCACCTAAAAAGGGCAGAATTGGAGCGCCGGTAACGGCGGGGGGCGGCCCGACACGCGGTGCTGGCGGCCGCCCCCCGGGCCCCGCCGCCCCCGGGGGCTGGCTGAGCTCGGCGCCGTCCCCAGCGGCGGCTCGACGGTCCCCGTTCGCCCGGCGCGGATCGCGAGGGTGTTCCGGTGCAACGGGGCGCTGCGACGCCGCTCCTCATAATTAAAAAAACCCCAATCAAACAAAACCCCTATATATATGTGTGTGTATATATATATATATTCTTTTTCATATTCTTTTGGACAAACGCGGGTTTTTTCTGGGTCTTGCACAGCCCGGCGCGGGCTCACTCCCCTCCAAGCACGGCGGATTGCGAGCGAAAATGGTTCATTACTTCGTGGAGGGAGTTCAGGAAAAACAGGGTGGTTTTAGGTGTTGGGATTTACTTTTGTTTGTTTTAAGGAAATCTGCGGTTTGCACCGTGCAGCACGGAGCGGGGAACGTTCCGGTCCGCAAACACCATCACACTGAGCTCAACCCAGAGAAACTGCCAGGCAGGACGGGCAGAGGAACCTGCAGCCCTGCCCCGGCGGTTCGGGCAGCCGCGGAGCGCTGCGAGCCGCCGCCTCCGTTGTGTTCCCGCGGAACCGGTGGCTTCGCCACGAATTCTCTCGACAACGATTCCGGCCGGAGCCGCCAGCCCTGCCCGCACCGCAGCCCTGGGGCAGCTGCCGCGGGACCGCCGGCGATGGAGGCGGCTCGGTTTTGGGCAGGGCAACGGGCGGAGGTGGGGAAGGCGCCGTTTCCAGCGCAGGCCGCGGGACAAACCGCCCCCCGTCGGGGACGCGTGTGCCGGTGGTCCCCGGCGGCCGCGACTCCCTCCCGTCCCGCCACGGTGGACCCCCGCGGGGGGCAGGAGCGGTGGCGCCGGGAGCGCTCGGCGGCGGGGGACGTGCTGGATGTTCGGCCGCTCCGCACGGTTCGGCCCCGAACCGGCCTCGAACAGGCCCCGAATCGGCCCCGAACCGGCCCCACCGCCGCGGCCACCGCCGGACCCCACCGCGGCCCCGACGTGCGGGGCAGCCCCGGGGGCGCGGCCCTCCCCGGCCACGCCTCTTTTAGTGTCAGCCACGCCCCTTTCTGCACAGACCACGCCTCTTTTCCTCTGTGGCCACGCCCCGATCGCGGCGGTGGGCGGGGCTCGGAGCTCCCGCCGCCGCTCCATTGGCGGGACGCGCCGTCCGTCAGGGCTCATCCCGCCCCCCCGGGGCCGGCAGTAAATACGGTACCGGGCGCGCGGCGGCACCGGGAGCGGGTTCGGGCCGTGGCGGTGCGGGGGCTCCGGCGGGACCGCAGCGAACCCAGCGGGGACGAGCCCCGGCGCCGGGAGGGAGCCGAGAGCCCGCAGCGCTTTCCCCGCGCCGCCCCGCCGAGGACGGCGGAGTGCCGGGACGGAGCGAGGCAGCGCGGGGCTCGGCCGCCGCTGTCCCCGCCGCCTTCCGCCGCCGAGCCCCGCCGCAGCCGAGCGGTGGGCACCGGGCCCCGCCGGGCTCCCCCTCGTCCCCCCCGGCCGCGGCGGCTCCCTGACGCCCGCCGTTGTGATGCGTATTCCCGTAGACCCGAGCACCAGCAGGCGCTTCACACCCCCCTCCACGGCCTTCCCCTGCGGTAAGATGGGCGAGAACAGCGGGGCGCTGGGGGCCCCCGCGCCGGGCGCCCGGGCTCGGCCCGAGGTCCGCTCCGTCGTGGATGTACTGGCCGACCACGCCGGAGAGCTGGTGCGCACCGACAGCCCCAACTTCTTGTGCTCGGTGCTGCCGTCCCACTGGAGGTGCAACAAGACGCTGCCCGTCGCCTTCAAGGTAAGTCGGGAGCCCCGACGGCCCCTTTCCCTCGGCCCCTTTCACTTCGACTCGCTCCTGACATCACCACCGAGGGAGCCCGCGTTATTATTTTTAATCAAATAGCCCAGTTTATTATTTTTAATCAAGTCTCCGCATTGCCCCGCGGTCACAGCATCTTAGATATTCCGTACAGTTAGGAGCTCTCGGGCAACTTTGAAGTTTAATGAGATGGAGGTTAATTACTTTCGTGGGAGAGGGAGAGCGAGGCGGGGAAGGGAGATCTAATCTGCGAAAAAGTGAAGTGAAGAGCTGAAGCCCCGGCCCCGGGTTGCGCTGCCCGGGCTCCCCGCGGGATGGGGCGACCCAGCGGGCACCCCCGGGCCGGGCATCCCCGCTGCGCCCGCGGGGAGCGGGGCTGGCCGGGGGGAACCGAAATCCAACCGGGGAGAGGCGAGGGGACCCGGGCAGGCCGGCAGCGGGGTCCCGGGAGGGCCGGCGGGGTCAGGGGGTCTGAGCCGGGTTCCCCGGCCCGTCCTGGCACCGGGAGCTGCGGGCGCTGCTCCCCGGCGGGGTCTCCCCCAGCCCCACCGGCTCCGGCGCTTCCCCGGCGGGGTCTCCCCCAGCCCCACCGGCCCCGGCGCTTTCCTGGCCGGGCTCGGAGCTCCGGGGCCTCGGGCGCGCCCGCCCCGCGCTCCGCAGCGCGTTATTTTTATCCCGAATCGAACAAAATAAAACCACAAACCCCTGCGGCGGGACCGAGGGTGGCCTGACCCACCCTGTGCCCCTTCCCCGCGGAACCCCCTTCTGCTTTTAACCCGGTTTTGCTCATTTTCTTCTTTCCCCTCCGATCTTTCAGCCTTCCACGGGGGCTCGGATTGCTTTTGGTTTTGCTTTGGCTTTTTTTGTGGGGATGTAGGGGGGGAAGCGCAGGGCAGGTCGGCTTCGATGTAGGTTAATTTTAGCCTAAAATCCTCTGGCCCTGCCCTAGGTCGTGGCCCTCGGAGATGTGCCCGATGGGACCGTGGTCACGGTGATGGCGGGGAACGACGAGAATTACTCGGCGGAGCTGCGCAACGCCTCGGCCGTGATGAAAAACCAAGTAGCGAGATTTAACGACCTCAGATTTGTTGGGAGAAGCGGCAGGGGTAGGTACCGCCCGGGAAATGGTTGGCCTTTTTATGTGGCTGTTTAGAGGGGAACAAAAAAAAGAAAAACTGTTGCTTTTTTGTTATTTAATTTTATTATTTCATAGTGTTAGTTTACTTTATTATTTCATTTTATTTGGTATTCTATTTTATTTTACCGGGGGTTTCGTTGCCGCGGTTGGGCAGGAGAATCCCGCCAGCCGCGCTGGGCTCCCGAGCGATGGGAGGGATGCGGGAAGGATGCGGAGCAGCCCCAGCCCCGCCGGCAGCTCTGCCTCGCTCCTCCCGGGGCTGCTCCTCTGTCGAGGTGTCGGGTATGGGCGGTGCAAGGAGGAAAAAATTAAAGCACACATCTAAATATGAATAAAGAGATATCTCTATAAAAATGAGGCAGCCCAAGCCCAAACCCCCCCCATGTCTCTCCTCAGCAGGATGCAGAGGCAGCCGCGTGTGCTCGTGCGTCCCCTCCGCAGGGAAACGCGCTCGGGGGCAAAACCCACCTGGCAGCTCATCTTCAAATAGTGAAAATCAAGCGCTCAAAAATCCTGCAGAGCTCGGCCTGACGGGCTGGCAGCGGGTGGGGCACGGCAGGCTTTGCTCCCCGGGCACAGGGCAGAGCTGCGGGTGCTTTGCGGGGATTTTCCTCATTTTCTCTACGCTTGTTGCCTGGAAAAGCAAGACAGAAATTTACCTTTCTGGGTGCTACAAAACAAATCAGGCTGTACCATCGCAGCAGAGGGAAATAAATCTCCTGAAAATATTAAACCCAGAGCCCTACCTGCCCTTCCTCTGTGCATCCCTCCTTGTACCTGAATTGTAAAGGGTATAAATAGAATTTCAGCATTTCATCACCGGTAAATGCTGCAGGTCGAAGCACTTAATTCTTCATTTAAACCAAAATAAGAACACTATATTTTAATGGCCACATGGCAGCATTTTCTCAAAGGTTTCAAATGTATACACATAGTGTCAGATATATTTTGACTTCTTTGCATTAATTAAAAGCAGTGATGTTAGGAATTATTTGCATGTAATAGTTGTTTACTTGTTCCTCTTTATGAAACTTGAATAGTTTACATTCTTTCATACATTTCCTTTTTCCTGTTGGCTCCTTCTCCATGTTGCAGTTTCTTTAAAACTCTCCACTAACTGGTTGCAGGTTGATGGATGGAAAATGTTTTTCTTTTATGAATTAAGCTTTCATTTCTGTAATCAATTATTCTCTTAGGCTCTTTTCTTTCTGGTTGGGCTTTTTTTCATCCTTGCACAAATTTCCAAACTGAATGCAACCCAATCTCAGCCTGACTCTTGAATTCATTATTAACTTGCTTCCTCTGCACTCCCAAGCTCTGAATTAACAGTAGTTTAGTCTCAGAGAGCCCTTGGGTGAACAATCTCCTTCCTCGGGCAGAGTCCTGACAAACGCTCATTACAGCAGTGAAAACACCTCCGCTGCCTCTAACGGGTGTAACTCAGGTGCTTATTATTTTAATTTTTTTTTACATATTCGTGTGGGATGAGGCTTTGTAACGTTCACAGGGAAACAGCCCCACCAGGGCTCCCTGGGGCTGGAGTGAGGGCGGCACAGCGGGGTTTGTTCGCAGCGCGGAGCGTGGATTTGGCTCCCTGGGTCCGGCCGTGCTTTCCCGGCACGGGGCTCTTGCAGACCAATTTAGTGTGAAAAGTCGCTTCTATTGAATTGTTCCGCTGGGTGTTACACTTGCCTTCCCTCGTTTGGCTCGATCTCTGACAGCCCGGTGCTGGTTTCATTTACTGTGGCAGAAATGTGGGTTCACCACACAATATTTTGCCGGGGCAGAGCTCTGTGTGTACAGAGATTTGTGTAAATCCGAAAGCAGAACGTGTGCCCCGTAAAGGTGCACCTTCCAGAGTCCTGAGCTGCGGGAGCCTGGAAAACCAGCAGCAGCCAAGCTCTCGTTTTGAAAACATGACTGGAAATGGTTCAGAATTGGGTATTTTTAGTATTACCGTGTCTGGGATTACACCCCGGCACTGTGAGCTGGGAAGAGCCGGTCCTAAGCCCCCGAAAAAATAAATTCCCATCTCCGTGACAAAGCTGGGAGAAAACCAGTTTTTATGCTTTGCTCTGAAGAAAGTAACCCAAACCTTTCGTGCTCAGAGCACGCTGTATGAAATGAAAGCCGAGGCCAGCGTGGTGCCGCCTCCCTGTGCATCCATCCACTCCTGGCTCCCCAGTGGAATATCCCCCGAGCAGCCCACGGAGCCGGGGCTGCCCCCAAACCCACCCAGGAGCTGGGTCCAGCCCCAGTGCACACAGCTGGGGCCCAGCTTCCTGAGAAGGCGGGAAATGAGTAAAAATGGTGCTAAGTAATAATTGTCATTTTCGATTCATGGGAGGATTTTTGAGAGCTGGTGAGAGATGCAAAACCGGCTCGTGCTCCGTCCTCCCCGGAGCCGTGTCTGTGTCTGCAGCGAGGAACTGAAAAGCAGGGAGGTTGTTTCACATGGAGAATAAAAATTCTAAAATCGTAATAGTAATAAATAAACTCGAGCAGCTGCAGTGGGCAGGGAGGCTGGGCAGGGAGCTGCGGGCTCAGCTCCGGGCTGTGCGGTGTCTCACCGGCTGCGTTTGCCCAGACTCTGCCTGCAAACCCTTCCTCTCCTCCCGCAGAATTTCCTAAATAATTCCTCCTCGTACTCCTCATCCTGCACTCTGGTTCTGCAGATGTTTTGCCAACAAATCCTCGGTGTTGGCTGTTTTTTCGTGGCTGTGCAGGCGCTGCGAGGCTCCGTGTGCTCCGCAGGCTGCGGCTGCTCCGCTCGCCCGTGCAGGTTGGCAGCACAACTGTATCCTTGGGGATTAAACTTGTATCTTTCTCTAATTTTACCCTCCCAAGTGCTCCTTTTGGTGCAGAAAATAAGCAGCAGGTTGTGCATTGTTTAGCCCTGGTTTGAAAGCTGAGGTGAGGGATGAGGTGGTGCTCACTGGCGGCTTTAACACCAGCCTTTGCCCCCGTTCCGTGCTCCCAGAGAGGAACTCTCCCACCTGGGATAACTGCAGGATGTTCTCTGGAGGAGAAAATTTCATTTTTTCAGTTTATTAATTTCATTTTTTCAGTATTCCTTTTTTCCTTCTAGCTGTACAAATACTGTGTTGTTTTGTGAGGGGTATTCTCAGGTTCAGCTCTGCAGATCGATGATGGTCAGGACCTGAGAACCCACGATCCCTTTAGGGGGAAAGGGACAGGAGGTGGCTTCCGACTGTATTTATTTGTGGAATAAAGGCTGGGGGAGCAGAATCCCAGCACATGGAGTTTATACCTTGTATCATGCTGGAGTTCAGATTTCTGAAATATGTGATACTTTTGCCAGGGGTTGCTCCTGGGGCTTGGGTGGAGTGGTTTGTGCAGCCTCCCTCCTCTACCCAAGGGATTCCTGAATTTGGGGATGTTGTAGGAGAGCAGAGGCCCTTCCTGTGGAGAACTCTGCTCTCCCACAGCCTCCCCATTGCTGAATATCGAGTGGGTGACAGCAGCAGCATCAGGCAAGGAGAGGACAGAGGGGCTGGGATGAGGATGCCAAGGCTGTGGGAGATGAAAGAGTTTGGGGCCAGGGTGGGCCCACAGTGCAGGTGTGAGAAACCATCCCTGATGCTAAAGGCATTTTTGGGCTGCAGATGGAAACTTGCTCTGCTGGGACAAGGGGGACACTTGTTTACTTGAAAAATATGGCTCCCAAGAGCTTTTCACTGCTTCATTCCTTTTATTTTTTCATAAAAGGTGACAAGTTCAGTGCTTCAAAAGTGTCTCTGAAAACCCCCATGATGGCATTCAAACTCCTTCCCAGCAGCAGGTTCCTGCTGGCAGAGGACAGTCCCCACAGCCAGCAGGGCTGCCTGTCTGGTGGCCAAAGCTGGCCAGATTCAGGTGCCCCTATGGCCGTGGCCCAGCCCAGGTCCCCTCCAGACCTGCCTGTGGAGGCGCATCCACAGGGCCAAGGCCGTGGGCTCCTTTGCGGACACCGACACCCATTGCAGGCTGGTGCCACCTCAGCGTGTCCCCCCTGCAGCATCCCAGGGATACCAGCACTCAAGTCCATCCTTCGTGGAGGGGATCCTGCATTCAGTGCTGTTTCAGGACTGGGTTCCCGCAGGAAAAGGGGAAGCATCTGAGCAGGAAAGCACCAGGAAGCTGCTGGGGATGGAGGGGTCAGTATGGGGACAGGGCAGGGGAGTCGGGGACAAGTGACTTTTCCATTCAGGAAGGTCCTGGCTCCCACTCTGACCCAGGTCCAAGCCTGTCCCTGCTGCAGGCAGCTGAACCTCAGCAGGAGCCAGCTGAGCTTTGTGCCTCGGCAATAATGTCTCATAAAATTAAATGATGTGTGTGTTGGAGTTCGGGGGATGTGGATATTTGTGTCTGAGCTTGCTCCGACAGGAGCCCTTCTCTCCTGAAAAAGCTGAACCCATGTGAATATCCTCATTTCTCCTGCTGTTTTTTTTCTCCCCCCTACCCTCCTTAGGAAAAAGCTTCACCCTGACCATCACTGTGTTCACCAATCCCACCCAAGTGGCCACCTATCACCGAGCCATTAAAGTGACTGTGGACGGACCCCGGGAGCCACGAAGTAAGTGATGTGTTTTATTTGGCAGCACTGAGGAGCACAGGGGAGGGATGCAGGGGCTGAGCTCTCTGTGGCCAAAGGGTGCAGGACACAGAGCCAGCTGGGGCAGCACCATTGGCAGCACATGGAACTGAGGAGAGTGTTGGTGTGGCTGAGTGAGCCCAAACAGCAGGCATGGCTTGGCTGCTTGGGCTTTCTTGGCACAGCAGAGCGTGGTGTGTGTCCCTCCCTGCCTCTTGCTCTCTCCATGCCTTGTATCCCATCTTGGATGGATGGTTTTACAGCTCCCCATTGTGCTCCATATCCCATCTTGGAGGGATAGTTTTATAGCTCCAGACTGGGATGCTGGGAGAATGCTTTGGGCTTCAATGGCAGAAACACAAAGGACTCCAGCCTGGCACTGTGCATGGTGTTGGGGGGTTATGAAGCCAGAGGTGCCGTGCTCGGCTTCACTGGCTGATTGTTGGGTTCTAAACTACAACTGGTCACAGGTTCCCTCCATGCTGAGCTGGTATTTGCCTGTCTGTCGGAGAGCACCTTCCCCTTTGGCTGGTGGTGGTTTCGCTTTGGGCTGGCAGAGCCTCGGGCTGAGCTGCTGGAGCAGCCCAGCCACGATGCAACCACAGAGGTGTCTCTGTTTTGATCAAGGAGGCTCCCCCGGGTGCAGGATGGTGCCTCGTGGGTAAGGGAGGCTCTGGGAGCTGGTTTTCAGCATCAGCCTGGTTTGAGCTCACCTTGGCATTTCCAGTGATCCGGGGAGTGCGAGGAAATGCTCTGGAGCTGTGGGCTGGAGGAGTTTCCTCTTGCAATGAGGATTATTTGCTCTGTGGGACCCCTCGTGTGGTGGGAACTTGTTCCGTGGGCTCCATCTGCAGCTTCCAGCTCCGGCTTTGCCTTCCTGCTCCCTCAGCACCACCACAGGGACTATAAAGCCGAGTTTGTTCCCTTTGCGTGTGAAGCTGCCGTAGCCCACATTGAAGGGAAACGGTTTGATCCTTCTAAATATGCTTCAGAAAATATTTTCTGTTGGTGCTGTCGTTGGGCCATCGGTGCCCCTTGATGTCAGGCCAGGGGGAGGCTGTACCTCGGTGAGGGGGTTTGATTTGCATCAGAGTTTGCTGGATTTTCTTCCCCCTTTATTTTTGTTTGGAGTGCAAGAGGCTGTACAGGAGTCTGTCGAACTGCTGACTGCACTTATGAAGCCAGACTTCATTTTGGTTGGGTGTTTTTTAAGCTGGAAACACAAGGCAGGTCCTGGTGTGGGTCTGCAGTGATAAAGCACCCGTGGGTCGTGGTGGGTGCTTGGGCTCAGCCCAGGGCTGGGAGGGGAAAGCAGGTAAAGGTTGGGCAGGGAATTTCACAACTCTTCCAGGTCAGGAATAGAAACCAGGTCTCCTGACTCCTGGCTCAGCTCCTTATCAGCTGCATCAGATCACCTTTCTAATAATAATAATAATCATCAGGAATACATAAATAATAATACAAGGCGAGATAGTTACTACTCTGAGCGTTTGGTTTGACTTCCCCAGCAGCCAAAGCCCAGTGAATCACACCTGCTCCTCCTGCCCTTCAACACCCTCCCCATCGCTCCCCATCTTTGGTTTCGAGGTTCTGATATGGAGGCAGTGGCTGCATGGCCAGGGAGGGGGATTTGAGCCGTGGGCTCACCCTGCGTCCTGTGGCTTGGGCCGGGCCCTTTTGGGCAGAATTAGGGAAAAGCAGAGGGTGGAGTGGCTTTTCCTGGCTTTGGCTCGGTGTGCCCAAGGGATGCCTTCCCTGGAACACCAGCCTGGGTGCAAGGTCAGCAGTTTTCTGCTTTCTTTTTTCTTTGTTTTAGTGATTTGTGGACCTCAAAACGTGCAGGAAGTGTTGGCTCCTTAAGGAGAGCTGTGTGGTGTTTATTCCCTGCCTATGCCCTTGTCTTGTGTGGACCCCAAAGACTGATCTCTCCCCCATCCCTGCACCCCCTCCCAGCCTGCAAATTGCTGATTGAAGACATCTAGATCTGAGCTGTGGGTTTGTTGGAATTTGTTTCAGATGATCATAGATTTGTTGGCAGTAAAGGTCGTATTTTGACTCCCAGTATGACCCTGGGGCTTAAATTCATGGTTGATGAAAATTCAGTGTCTTGAACTGGAATGAAAAAAAAAATTTTTTTTGCCACACTTTGGTTTCCATTTTCTAATTAACATAAAATTTTAAAAAATCTATTTAAAAAATGTCCTTTGCCCTTCCCTCTCTGCAGTCCCGTGCAGAAACCCTCGGTGTGGAAACACCACCTGTAAAACGATCCGGGCTCACTCCCGGAAAGCCGATGAGGTTTTCCTGGTTCTTCTGCCACTGGGTGGCTCTCTGGCACAGCACCCCCGAGTGCCAGCACCCACCTGGCTCTCCAGGTGGCATTTGGAGCTGGTACAGCCCTGGTAATGCCCAGCTTTGTCAAACACCATGGCTTGTACTGCTCTCCCTTGTTTGTGAGGAGAGAGCTGGCATGAGAAATTGCAATTTTTATGCACATATATATTATATATGCACTTTTAACATATATATGTGTGAACATATATTTTTATACGTGTGTGTGCAAAAAAATACAGGTTTTTTTCCCTTTCTTGGCTGCAGACAAGTGGGCCGTGGTGTGTGTTGGCTCCTGGCACGTGGGATCAGCACTGACTGGGGCTGGAGCCTGGATGTGGGGCTGCTGGGCAGGCAGAAACACCCTTAATGTGGAAAGAATTGGCCATTTGTCTTGATACCCTGGGAAAGCCCTGGGCATCATCTTCTCAGATGCAGCAGAATTCCTCCAGCAAAGGTTCTCGTGGGGTTTTGGGCCAGGAAGACGGCTGAGCTCCACGCCCCAGCTCCAAGCACCCCATTCATCTTCCACCCTGTCCCATCGCTTCATCTCAGCCCCTGAGCGAGGCTTTGAACTCGGGCTGTGCCCAGAAACACTTCTAAAGAGTTTGCAGTGGGGTTGAGATGGGTGAGAAATTGCAGGGAGGTGGGGGACAGGCAGAGCCCCACTCGGGCCGGGGGGCACGCGGGGCTGGAGGGACCTGGAGAGCTGGACCGTGGAGCTGAAGATGCTCCTCTGAGGGACCCACAGCTGGTGTGGAGCTGATAACAGTGGTGGCCTTGGCTGGGTGTCCCCTCAGGCCTTCCCGCAGTGCCCTGCTCGCTCCAAGATCTCTTTTCCTTGAGCTCAGGCTCTTTCTGGGTTAGATCTGGAAGGGAAAAAAGGACATTCTGTCAAGTTGGCACCTCAGCTCTAAACAAATAGCACAGCGGGTGCCAAGTGTTGACATACTTTGTACAAACAGGAAGTAATAAAATATTTGAACTTCCTGTGGAATTTCCTTCTTTTTCCCCCCTTTGCAGCTCTGTACTTAGCAAGAGCCTGGCTCTGGAGAGCTGCAGCCCTGGTGCAAAGCCCTCTCACTTCCACAGCTGCTTGCAAAATAATCCACAACAGGCAGAACGTGGAGAAATTAATAGCTGGAAGCTGTACAGGGATGTTTAGTCTGTTCCTGGGTAAATGGGAGCATCTCCAGGGCCTCCCCCATCACACCCACCTGCTGGCTGCCTTCCCTTTCCCTGCCCTCTCCCTTCCCTTCCCTTTTCCTTTACTTGCCACCACTCTCACCTCCTCTCCTGTCACTTTTCCTCTCCTCCTTCCAGCTATTCCAGCCCCTTTCTGTCCATCTCCTGGGAACTCTTGTGCAGTTTTTTCTCCTTTAAATGCTTTTTCCCTCTCTTTTGACTGGTTTTTTCATGCTGCAATTCAGTCTTCCTTAACCCTCTTTCTGAATCTCCTTTGTCCTTAACCCCTTCTTTCTGGTGTCCCCCCCATCCCTGCTGTTCTGGTCAGTGTGTTGAGGAGGAAGGGGACATCAAGAGGATCTGATGCCCACAGTGTCCCTCCTTGTTGCCTGCTCAGCCACAGAGCACTGGGGAGGTGCTGGCTTTTGGTGTCTCCTGCCCTGTTCAGATTTGGTGCTTTCAGTCACGTCCCTGCTTGGTGTGACCTCAGTGAGTGACAGGAGTGTGTCCCCATCCTGCAGCACCTGCTGGCTTGGACCAGGAGGAGGGAGCTCGTGGCAGGGGCATTTCCTGCCCCCTCTCCCACCACATGGTCCGTGCAAAGGTTTTCTGGCTGGGTCCCATCCTGACCCCCTGGGGTCCCTTTGCCTCCCCAAAGGCTTCTTGCCCCAGAAGGCTGTGGCTGTCCCCAGGCCCCTGCTGGCCCCTCTCAGGGCACGTAGTCAATGTGTGGAAGGGCTTCTCACCTCCCACAGCCATGAGTCGTTTCCAAGAACTGCTGCTGTCTTTGCTTTCATACTCAGCTGGGTGAGGGTTTCCCTCCCTGCTGCCTCCCACGAGAGATGTCAGCCCAAGCCCCAGCCCAGCCTGGTGCTCTGAGCTGAGAAATGAAGAGTTTGGGATCTGCAGAGGGTGGAAACCCCCTTGCCCATGTCTGTGTGAGGTGTCTGTGGCATCTGTGTCCTCGGGGTGCTGGAGGTCAGTGGGCACAGGGCCATGTCTGGGGTGCTGGTTGTCCTTGAGCACCAGATGCACTGGGCACTCCTGGCTTCAGGTGTGTCAAGAAGGCAAAAAAATGGGAGAAAGATTGAGTAGCAAGGGGAGAATCTGCTCTGGAAATTCAGCCTGGAGAGGGCTTTGCCTCTGCTCATCACAGTGTGCTGGGGTGGCAGCAGGACAGGGTTGCCCGTGGCCCTGTGCTGGGACTTCTCTTCCAGCAGGGTTGGCACTGCCCAGCTGGGAGCCCAGCAGGAGAAGGGATTGTGTCAGCACTTCATGGGATGACACAGACCCTGCTGGGGCTCCTCTCTCCATCCCCAGGCCGTGGTGATAAAGGCAGTGCCCTGAACTGCCCCATCCAGCCCGGGCACAGCTGCCCACACCCCCTATCTCACCACCCCATCTCTGTTCTCACCTCACACCCAGCACCTCACTGGCCCCAGCTCCCTGAGTCGTGGGGTGGCTGCAAATCACCCTGAAAAACCCTTTCTCACTTCAGTTAGTTATTTAAGGTGCATCTGAATCCATCCCTGGGGTTCAGAGGAGTTTGCACCATGAGGTTTTTTGTAGAATTAACAGAATGGTTTGAGCTGGAAGGGACCTTAAAGATCATGTGTTTCCTACCTCCTGTCATGGACAGGGACACCTTCCACTAGAAGGTGGGGTTTTCCCTTTTATTCCTAGTGGGTGCTCCAGGCTGAGGCTAGAAAGGAAAGGGAAGCACAGGACTGTGCTGGCAAGACAGGGGACCCCCCATCTTCCCTGTCCCTCATGGCTGTAGATGAGTCTGAGATTTCCTACCAGAAATGGCAAAACTGAGACCCTGCTTTACTCAGGGGAGGGAAAAGAGGTGCAATATTGCACCCTGTTAATCCAGATTAGCTCTACAGAGACCCCAATGTGGTGCTAAGAACTAGAAATCCCAGGCACCCCCTGTCAGAGGGTGTTCCCCGATTCCAGCCTCTAATTTGGCCTGCACATTTGGGCAGGTGGTGGGAGGCTGAGCAGGCAGGTTTGCTGTTTGCTCTGGGCTGGCTGGGAGCATTCAGGGCTTCAATTTGGGATGATTGCACACATGGAGGTGGTCTGTGTGTCCCCCCATTGAGGGCACGACCTCCCCACCTCTGCTTGTGCCAGGCTGGACCCCCAGGCTGGACTCACTCCCTGCAGCCCCAGCCTGGTGAGGGTGTTTATTTGCAGGAACTGCAGCTTTGCCCAGACCTGAGCTCGAGTTGCTCTGTCAGCCCCTCCACACTCACTGGCACAGGGGCAGATTTGGGGCTGATGGTGGTGGGGGCTTCCCTGTGGTGCAGCTTTCCAGTCTCCTGTTTTTTTTTCCAGGGGTACAGCAGCCCTGGGCAAACTCAATTCCTTTAGCACCATTATATTTTCATGCCTTAATGGCTAAAATGCCATCAAAACTACAAAATGCTGTGTTTAATATTCCACAGAGTTGGTTATTTCCATGCTAAGTTTTGGGATGTGGTGTCCTAAAAGCAGTGACGATTTCTGGAGGGATTTCTGACTCTTTGGGAATTGTTTGTAACACTGAGGGCTTCTCTAATTTGTACCATTTGGGGGGAAAAAAGAAAAAAATATGAAACAGAAACATTCCTGTTACCTTTTAGAAAAGTGGCCGATGCAGGAATTCTCCCATCACACCCTGGCAGGGTTGGGAACCCCATGGCAAAGTTATGGGATGTTTTGTCCCATGGACCTCTGCTCTGGGGGGATTTGTGTAAACCCACACTGTGCTTTCTCCTCAAAGGGGGGAAAAAAGGTTGTCTTGTCGTTTTATTGATTTGAAGCAATTTTGAGAGGAGAGTTGGAAGAGCTCTGCAGGACTCTGGAGCGCTGCAGAGAGGTTTGGGATGATGGGCTGGGGCATATTCTGGGATGCCACTCCAGGAATCTGGAGAGGGGGAAGTAAAATCTGCAGCTCTTCTATTCCTGGGACTCAGGGAAATTGGGATGTGGCTAAAATAGCTGAGGATGAGGAGGATGAGTGGGACAATCTGTTGGGTTATGGGGTGGGAGCCAAAGAGGAGCAAGGACAAAATGCTTCCCTGTTCCTGTATTCCTGTGGGCAGTTTGGGGACCTGGAGGCAGAGACACCCCATGTTTTCTGCACCTTTCACCCTCAGAGATTTGACATGGCTCTGGCAAGGGCTTGGAGAAGACAAGATAAGTTATTGGAGGCTCTTGTGCTTCTCAGAAGCTCAAGTGGAGACTCAGGACAGGGCTGCTCATGCCAGTATTGTACAATTTCAGATCTTTATCTTGGCAAAAAGGCTCCTCGTGGGGCTGCGTAAAATTGGAGCTGGAGATGGTTCTGTAATTAAAAGCAGACTCGGTGCTGAAGTGCTCCCGTGGGGTGATAGTTTTGGGTATTATTCTGGTCTTTTGTTTTATTCCCCTGCTTGTCCTTAGCTAGAAATAAATACACAGACAGTTCCCAGATTGTCCGGGAATTAGGGAAAAAAAACACCAAAGGGAAATGGCAAAGAAAAATAAAAAAAAAAAAAAGAAAAAAAAAAGAGAAGATACAATTAATCAATCAAAACTCATTTAAATAAATAAATGACCTCACCACTTCCTGGACAGTTATTTGTCAATGTAAAATTGCTATAATCTCTTTTAATTTAATATTTGGTGCTTAAAATACACCAATTTCCCACTCCTTGAGACCTGTCCTCTTCCCTGGGGAGGAGGAGGAGGAGGAGGAGGAGGAGGAGGAGGAGGAAATCCTGAGTGGCACTTTCTCGCTTCCCTGTTAACTCTGCTCTGGACACCCTGTGGCTGTTTGAGACAGAGATTTGGGGAAACCCCACGGGCTCTGTACACCCACCCAGGAGCTCCAGCATTGCTCCTGCTGCTCAGGGACCTGCTGTGGTGCTTCCCCGTGGTGGTCCTTGGGGTGGTGCTGCTTGGGGACATCAGGCCCCTTCCAGCCCTGCCCCAGGTTTTGCCAGACGGAGCCGTTCAGGTCTCCGGAGTCTCTGCTTCTCCCTGTGCTGATCCGGCCCTGCCAGGGGCCCTCCCTGGAGGAGCAGAAGGGCTTGGGATGGAGTGTAGGCTCTTTGACATGTCCTGAAGCAAGGCAGGCATGGAAGATCCTAAGTGGGAATGCAAGGTGGGTGTAGTATTTTAGATTTATTGGTGTTTGCTCTGCTGTCCCTCCAGCTGCCGTTGGAGTTG
>JAJPCS010000062.1:177390-204504 GCA_021164005.1 Willisornis vidua nigrigula | reverse complement strand
GGAGGGGGAGGGTGCTGTGCAGGGAGGAGGAGGGTGCTGTGCAGGGGGGAGGAGGGTGCTGTGCAGGAGGAGGAGGGTGCTGTGCAGGGAGGGGGAGGGTGCTGTGCAGGGAGGAGGAGGGTGCTGTGCAGGGGAGGAAGGTGCCGTGCAGGTGGCTGGTGCTCTGGGGTTCCTCCTCACACCTTTTGCTGTGCGTGTTGCCAAAGCCATTTGGGAGCTGTAATTCCCCAAGATACCAGCGAGTCTCTGGAGATGGAGCTCAGAGCTCAGTCCTGGGATTGGGGATATTGGTGTATCAGGGCTCAGCTCCAGCTCTGTCCTGGGGCAAACGGGGAAAGCAGCACTCAGCAACCTCAGACCTTGGGAAGGTTGGTGTCTGATCCAGGCTGTGCTGTTCCAAGGGCACAGAGTGGCTGCCCAAACGCTGCTCCTCAGTCAGTGCCCCAGGGCCCCGCAGGGTCAGGCTCATCCCCATCAGCTGAACCACAGCACAGTCCGTGCACAGGTCTGAACCCAGAAGCTGGTCCTCCCCATCCCTCAGAGTGTCCTGAGCCAGTGTCACCCAAAGGAATTTGATGTGCTTGCCCTAATGGAACAGGTTGTGGGCTGGGAAAAACCAGCTATACTGGTAGCACCCGGTGCAAGCTGCGATAGCAGCACTAACTCGCTCCAACTGGCACCTCTCCACTGATCTACGGAGCGACGGCTCCTGAAAATCTGATCTCAGACATGGTGAGGCAACACCAGCTGGATGCCCTTGAGATCTGTCTGCTTCCTCCCCAGCACCCAGCTTGGAAATCTTTGAATCAGGGCTTCTGCCTAATTCCATAAAAACCAGATCACAGCCCATAAATGAATTTTGCCTTCCTGGAAATGGGAGCAGTTGCAGAGAAGCCACTGGGGCTGGTGGTTTTTGCACCCTGTGTTATGAAAGCTGCCAAGTTTCCCACAGATGTGCACCCGCCTGCTGGTTTGTGACACACGAGCTGAAATTCTCAGCTCTGTAAATCACAACTTTTAAAACTCACCTACTTCACTCTGCAGTCTCAGAGGAAGATTTTCAGAGGTCTTTAAGAATGGAAAAATGCAAGAAAACACTGGTGGGAGTTTTCAGCAAGGCACAAATGCTTAAACCTGATGAATTTTACCCATTGCTGAGAATGCCTCCAGCTTTCCCTGCACTGTGAAGTGCTTTAAATATCTTTGCAAATCCAGAAAGACTCTGTCTGCACACTGAAACCCCGGGAATGGGGAGCCTCTGTCCTTCAGGCATTTGAGCTGAAGTTGTGTGGAAATTTGGGTGTGATGTTTGATTTGAACACAGGCCACATCCCAAGAAATTTTAAAAGTGCTACCCTGGATTTCTGTTTAAGTATCTGAATTAATGCCTTGCATTTTTTGCCTTTCAGAGGGCTTAGTTTTGGGGTCTCCCAGTGTAATGAAAGACCTCAATAGGATTTATCAGCTGCTGCCCCACTTGCCAGGGCTGCCATCACAGGGTGGGCAGGGAGAGAGGCAAAGTCAAGGGTCTAACCCATGAGTGAGAGGAGATCAGGGGCTCACAAAGCCCCTAATCAATACCAGCCTGCCTAGAACGAGCATCTCTCCCACTGCTGGAGCTTCAGACACTAAAAAACCTACTGTAAATGCAACATATCTCTGTGCTTCCTGCCAGCTGGCCCAGAGCCAGCCTATTTCCTTCAAAAAGAGGGATATTTATTTTCATCCTTTTAGAGGCAGCCAATTCATCTCAGACCACCACCAGCTAAAACAGCTTTGTAAATTAGGAGCTTTTTTTTTTCTCCTTTTCCTAATTCTCTCCCCCACCCCCTTAAATATTATTTCCCTTTCATTGTTGGAGTGGGTGCAGATCCTGTGCTGGCCCAGCGGCCGAGGCGCGTTGCGACACTCCCCTTCTCTCCAAGCTGCAGGAGGACAGTAGCTGCAGTGTCTCACCAAAGCCAGAGGAAACCAAAGCAAAGCCTGGCCATGACTGATTCTCCTTCCAAATGGCGTAAGCAGGCCAACTTCAAACATGTGAATAGTGAGTTATCTGTGCCTGACTTTGTTCGGCACCAGAAGAGACAGTTCCTTCTAACATTTCCCTCCTGCTGCCTCCTGTGAACTCCTGGGCTTCAGCTTTTGGAAGTGGCTGAAGTGGTGTTGGCACTTGCCGGGTGCAGCCGCTCACCGGGGCTCGGTGCTCAGCTCTGTTACCCTCCGTGGAGACGTCACGTTGGAGTCCCTGCCAGCTCCTGGCACTGTGGGCAGCCTGGTTCCCACCTCCACACCGTCCTGCCCTCCCTCTCTCACTGGCTGTGGAGTTCCACCAAATTCTCCTTGATGGGAATTTCCTGTGGTGAGTCCAGAGCTGGAGGTGGGATTACAGGGAAAACCGGAGCAATGTTCATGTCTCGTGTTACAGGTGTGCAGAGATGAGCCCAGCCCAGCATGTGCTGTGAGGGACAGGCCTGCTGTTCCCATAACACAGGCCTTTCACATGTGGCTTCTTTCTGGAGCACATGCTGGGACTTGATAGTCTAGTTGAGACTCAGACTGGGAAAAAATTCAACCCTCTGTAGGGGATTGGTGTGTCTCTCTGAAGTACCTATTTTGAGGGCTGTGAGAGGGATTTGAAAGGTGTTTTGCACATTGAGATGGAGCTTTATCCACTGCTGATTGCTTTCTTGTGGTCCATTCTCAGGGAGGTGTAGAGACTGAGCAACAGGGTTGTGTGCAGGGACTGCTCCTGGAGAGCTCCTGCTTGGCTGAGCCCTGGAGTTTGGCTGGGAATGTTTGAGCAGAGCCTTGGGTGGAGGATGGTGGGATCTTGCTGATGGGATGCTTGGAGTGTTCCTTGGAAGGTGGATGAGTGGAGGCCTCTGTGGCTGCTGATGGCTTGAGCTGATGTTCCAGCCCATGTTACCATCTCCTGGTTCTTGCTTCTTCCTTACTGGAGCTAAGGAAATGATCTGCAAATGTGTGTGTTACTGAACATCCCCCAGAGCTGAAAAGCTCTGCGTTTCCTCTGCTCCATCTTGCCGCCAGCATTTCACAGCAAGACTCCTGGGGAGGGCCAAGCCACTTCCCACCATCTGCTCTCCTGTCCTTTGGTAGCAAAGGGCTGTGGCAGGGGATGGAGACAAACGTGACACCCAAATCTGAACCCACCAGGGGATGAGAGGAGGCTGTGCAGCTCCTTGTCTCTCATGGCTGAGCAACTAAACACAGACAAATCAGGGGACTGTGACTCCAAGGCACGCTGAGAGTGTTTTCTCAAATCAAATCTGTCTCTCAGGTTTTGGCACCACTCAGGTTCCTGAAGCCCTTTTCTGCCTTTGATCAACTTTATATTCTGCATCTCAGTGATCTGGGGAAATAAACTGCCTTTGGTGAACGCTGTGTAACTGCCCCTTCCACTGCCTGGAAACCCCATACAGGTCCCAGCTTGGGAAGCCACACCAGGTTGCACACTCCTAGAAGGAAGAGTGGGGTCTGTTTGGCCTTTGAGATGTTTTAATGCAGAAAGGATGTCTTTAAATCATAGCTTTGAGCATCTGAGCTGCAGTGTGGCACACACTGTTTCGCTGTCTGCATTCCAAGGAAACACCCAAAACTTCCAGTATGCTTCTTATTACTGGCCTAAAGTGTCAAATTCACATCGGCTCTTCCAGCTGGGAAGTGTTCAATGGGATCGTTTGTTTGATATGCTGATACAGATCTTGTTATTATATCAGGATCAGAAGTGATCTGTCAATGTTTACATCATGTCATGTTCAATATCAGAGTTAACTGATTCAGAAACCCGATCCAGCGTTAAAAACCATGTGCTGTTGACAAGACGTGCCCAAGGTCAGTGGTTGCCATCATTTGATCGTTCTAAGCTCTGTTGTTTCCATAAATACTGACCTGTGAGCCAGTGCTAGCCCAGCTGGAAGTGCAGGGCAAAATCTGCAGCACCAGTGGCAGGTTTTGTGTCCCAGAATTCACAGGTAGGGGTGACAAAGACTTCTCGGATGGATTTCTTGGGTTGAGATCTGGAGCTGTTTGAAGTTGGGTGAAAATCCACCCACTGGTTTCGGGAGGCTTTGAGTCAGTGCTTGGGTTAAGCGAGAAACCACCTTCCTCCTCGCTGGGGTATGGGCCATTGTTCACTTGATGGCACTGGTTTCCTCTCCGTGACAGCTGTGGGCAGATGGGGAAGGGCTTTTAATGAAGTAACCGCTGCAGAAATTAAAAAGCTCAGGTTGTTCTGATGAAAGAAACCCATTAACAGCGATTCTCTCTTGCGTGACAAAGTCTGACGTCCCCAGCCCTAAAGTGACAAGCGGCAGGAAGTCCTGGGGAGACAGCCCGAGCTGAAGAGGGTTGGCAGTCCAAGCTGGTGGTTTTTAACTCATTCACTGCCTTCTTTTCCATGGTTTGGTGCTGCCAGATCCCACACGTGGAGCCAGGGTGGGATATGGCCCAGAGAGGGGCCAGGAGAGCTGGGAAGGGCCCTGATCCTACCACAGCATCCTCTGGTTTGCACTCCTAAACGAGCCCCTCTGTTTGCCTCCACTCACATTTCAATCCAGTTTTCCCCTTTCTTTTTATCAGGGTAGTTTAAAGGGTTTGGGGTTTTTGCTGATAATTGCTGTCTCCCCACAAACCAGCCCCTTCTTGAGGGTGTAAGTCCTTGCTGTTTACTTGAGGCTTAAAACCCCCACGGGGCTGTGTCCATGTTCAGACAGTGTGAGGACCACAGCAACCACAGTGCAGCATGACACAGCCACATGAAGCCCTCAGTTAAGCTGCACAGCTGAATAATCTTTATAAACGTTATCGGCACTGGGATCACTTGATATATTTTTCAGGATTTTCTCCGTCACATGCCAGATGCCACTGCAGGATAGGGTTTGTGCTGAGATAGAGGCAGGGAATTTAATTTTCATTAAATTTCGGGGGATCTTGGTCTTTGAAGTCCTTTTGGCTTCTCTGCTATGGTCTGCCCAAGTGGTTAAAGGTGAAACATAACCAGATTTTATTTCTTCTGTGCATGAATATATACTGAAATAATAAAACGTGGACCAGAACAAGACACCTCCCTGCACCAGCTTTTCCCCTGGGGAAAGCACCAAGTGCCATGGGGTGGGTGCTGCTCATGGCTCCAAAGGCCTCGGATAATGCAGAGGTGCCTGAGGTCTGGGGACACACAGAGATTAGAAGAGATCGTTTATGGTGTTGCTTTGAGGTTTCCTTGGTTTACTTCACACAGCAGGGAAAATGGATTTTCAAAGTACCGCTGGGTTTTGCTCTCTGCTGGGGTTTGTCCTCATCAGGTTTTGCACTCTGGCATCAGCCTGTTTTCCACTAGTTTGGTCGGTGGGGCTCACCTGGATGTGGAGCTCCCAGAGGAGGTCAAAGTCCTTCAGGAACTGTGGTTAGGGGTGGTTTGCTGTTGGGACAACCGTGGAGCGATGCCATGGCAAGGAGTGAGATCCCCTCTGGAGATCAGCAGATATAAGACATTATTAAAGAGGGGGAAGTCTGGGGACTTTCTGTGACTGCTCTAAACTGACACGAGGCTCTCACGCCACCCAGATGTGAGGGGGAGGGAGGGAGGGAGGGAGGAAGAGGTGGCTGCGTTTATCGCCTTTCAAATCCGTCACTTCTTAAAAGCCACCAAGAGCTGAGCCTGACTCGGTGGATATTGGGCCGTAGGATCTGATAAGGCCCAGCTCTCTGAAGCACTGCAGAGGGTTCCTTCCCACTCCCCTCCTGTCTCCCTGACGTGCCTGCACACCTCCAGTGCCCCGAGCTCTGTGCTTGGATTATGCCGGGATAAGGCGATTGCCACCTTGGGAAGGTCCTCTCATGGCAGGTGCAAAGAGCTGGAGGTGCTGCAGGGCCACCTGGCTGCAGCAGGTAAAGAACAGGGCGAATCCAAGGGCTGAATGGAGCACTGATGTAAACCCGAGGCAGCTACAGCTTCTCTGGAGCCCCTCCAGCTTTGTGCGGGTGTAACTGAGACTGGAATCAGGCCCAGAGAGAGTGAAGCTGTTTGGCGATGATTAATATAGTAAAATGTGAAAGTTATGTATCAAGTGCATTTCATGTGCCTCTTGCCTCGGGACAATTAGCATAAATTTAATAATTATTGCCCTGTGCCAGCAGCTGCTACCTAAGGAGCTGGGAGTGCTTTACAAACGCTCATTAGTTGCTGCCCTGCCTGGGGGAGGTGGGTGATTAGACTCCCTGTTTTATGGGTAGAAAAAAAGGAACAGAAAGAAACAAAGTGAGATGGCCAAGGTGTGGTACCAAGGCTGCTCCCATCCCTCCTCTTGTGCCTTCTCCAGCTCCACTTGGCTCTGACCCTCTTGGGTGGGCAGAGTTGGGAGGGGGCTGGAGTAAGATGAGAGTTTATTCTAAGCACACTGAGCAAATGCTGCAGAAAATACTTAAAATTTAATGTTTCCTTTGCTGGTACCCCATTCACCACTTTGCCAGGAGATGGGGCTTCTCCCGCCTTGCACATCTCCCCTCTGTGTTCAGAGAGGGTGAGGGCTGGTACAGGCTGGTCACTGCAACATGGCACAGGGCATCCTGGTCCAGGCTCCTTGATCAAAGGCTGACTTGCTGGATGACTTGCTGGATGATCTGGGGCTGTGCAAACCCCTGGTAGCCGATTTCTGCCAAGGCTGCCACCCTTTACCCCCTGTGAATATCAGCAAACCGCACAGACAGAGGCTGTGCTGACTCCGTGTGCAACCAGGGTGCTGTAGCCAAAGGGTGACTGATCAGATATCAGACTCTTTTATCATGTTCCAGGGCACAGACAAAAGCTAGAAGACCAAGCCAAACCCTTCACCGACCGCTACGGGGAGCTGGAACGGCTGCGCCAGTCCATGAGAGTCACCCCAACAACACCCAACCCCCGTGGATCCCTCAGCACCCCGAGCCACTTTGGGTCCCAGGCTCAAACTCCAATACAAGGTAACTGGCTGGGTGCCCCAGCCTGGTGCTACACCCCAAACCCTCACACTCCCAGCACAGTCGGACAGGGAGCGGAGCTGCCCTGGCTGAACCAGCTTCCCTCCGGATGGCATTTTAGGGCTGGAGTCCAGTTGTCCCCTGGGTAAGGAGCCCTGCTGGAAGGACAAGTCAGGGAGGGGGTTGCTTGGATTTCTTGGCCTTGAAAACATTTTTGCACCCGTGAAATCCCTCTTTGGCCCATTAGATCCGAGCTCTCAGGAAAAACTGAGCAGCTTCAGGAGGAATGTGAGGGAGATCAGAGCAACACACTTTGAACCCAGCAGCTTCTTTGACATGAAGGCACCCACATCATGGTTATGCATCAACTAGAAAGGGTGTTTCATACTTTACATGCTAATCCAGAGGGTTTCTTATCTTGTTGCCCTGTGTTTATGCCAAGTCTGGTGCTCCATCGCCCCGGCATAACTCCCCACACGTATGCACAGCTGCACGGGCGCATGCGTGCACACACGGACAGACAGACACACAGACAGACACACGGACAGGCAGACACACAGACACACACAGACAGACACACACACACACACACACGCACAGAGACAGACACACACAGACACAGAGACACACACACACACACACACACACACACACACACACACACACACACACACACACACACTTTTCTTTAGCCTTGCATCTTTAGCCTTGGTGGTGTTTTTCTCTGGAAATCAGCAGAGGATTTCAGGACTAGTATTTAAGCTGTTTGCATATTGAGATGTGATGAGAGGGAGTCCTTCTTGGAAGGCTTTGTGTAAAAAGTTCCAAAAGCCTTTGCATTGCGTTTTCAGGAGTGACGTAGATGTTTGAAAACCTCAGTGTCATGGGCAAAGAGGGTGTCTCGGGTGCACAAACATGTTGGAAAACATTACCTGAATTGTAACAGCTTCCCTGCTCCTCCCAGCCCAAAATTACAGTGAAAATTTAATTTATTTCTCATTGAAATGCAAATCTCTATGCTTGGAATATTCATTGATATTAGCACAGTTTATGAGAAGAGCGCAGGCATTTTGTGTAGGATTATCATTTGATTTTTGTTTGAAAAAGAGAGAGAGAAAGCGTTTTCTAGGCTAGTCCCGTTGGCTGCATCATAAAGAAAGAGATTCTTGGGGGAAGAAAAAAATATTTGTATTTTAAATTAGCACAGCCCCAAGTAGTGCCAGAAACCCAAAGAGCGTCGTTTGGAGCAAAGAATCAGGTGATGACACAAATGCAAGGAGAAAAAAAATGGAATTGGCCACAAGCTCCCATTCGTGCCAAGCTCCCAAATGTCAAGTGACAGCAGGAGTGGAGACACACAAAATTAGCCATCTAAAATCATTCCTGCGGAGTGAATCCAAACTACCAGGAATGCTGCAGAAGGCGGTTTGTGCACGCTCTGCTCTTGGCTCCCTTGCTCCCAAGTTGAGGAACTGTCTTAAAATGACTGTGGTTCTTACCAGCGTAGCTGGGAGCAGGATCTGCTCAGCAAGTTTAATCTCAGCCCTGTCCTTTGGACACAATGCTGGCTATGACCAATCATAATCATAATTTTTTAAAAAAACAACCTCTTTCTCTCTCACACACACAGCTTATTCACAAAGATCATAATTTTTAGCCAAGCAAGTGGAGCCCGGCCCGTGCCAAGAATAACACAGGAGTTAACAGGCCTGTAATTCTCACGACTTGGCACGTTCTTGGGTAACACACATGAGAAGCCGATTAGTGAAAAGCACAACGAGATACTGGTTGGAGGGACAGACGGGGCAGGCTGCAGTTCATCCGGCCCCACTGTCCTCCATGTGGGTGCTCCCCAACTTTAATGTTTTCAGCATGCCTGTGCAGGGATTAGAAAGGGGCCAGAGAGGCAGGTTTTCCCTCCCCTGGTGCCCAACAGCCCTCTGCTCGTGTGCTGGAGGTGCTTGGCTTCCCAGGGCTGCTGACCAAGCAGTTTGCACAAATGATTCCTAATCCGCCTCTGGCAAAACCAGGCTGGGAGCTGAGATGCTCAGAAACAGCCTTGGCCACTGAGGGGGGATTCTGGCACCTCAAATCCCTGAACAGGGCGTATGGAGCTTGGGTTCTGAGGCAGAAAGGCACACAGGAGACAGTGGAATCTTTAGGAGGAATTGGGGTTCTTTGGAGATGTGTTTGCTCTGGCCTGGTCCAGTCTTTCTCCCTCACAGTGAAGGCCGTGGCCAGGGGAGATCCCAGCAAGGACATTGATGTGAGTAGGAGCAGTCTGGCCCTCAGCCACTCGCAGAGGCTTTCAGTGAAGCAGCCCCTGGAGGTTTATAAATAGTCCCCATGTAAAATGATCCTCCTGAGTTTAAATGGTCTCAAACCAAAAACCTCCCGGTAAGAGAAAACTGATTGTTTCTGAAGGACATGTCAGGAAACATGGGAGGAGAGAGTGTTTGCAGCTCTGTGGCCAAGCAGATCACATACTGCTCTCGTGCTGGTTTCCCGTGCCCAGTGTCAGGATATCTCAGTGGCTTCAGCCTTGCCTTGCCCCACTCAGATGAGCAGAGAATCCATCCCTTCCCATGCCCATCCCCAAACAGGATTGACATTTGCAACCCTCCACACACCGGATTTCATTCCCACTTGCACTGCTCTTATGGATAAAGAGGGTGATTCTGGGTTCCCCCCATTGTAGCTGTGATGGCAGTCTGGCCCAGCAGCTGGGCAGATCAGAGAGGCAGCCCCTCATCATCATCCAGCACCGCTTCCCTGGCTCCAGCTGGGCAGAGCCGTTTGCCTCCGTTGAGGATTTGCCCCAGTGGTTCTCCAGTGAGGTCTGGTAAATCTGAGGCTTGGAAATCCCAGCTCTGCTATCTCCTGGGCCAGACACCAGGCTGCCCTTAGGTCGGCCTGAAATGGTTCCTCATTACGGGGCACGCAAAGCCAGAGCCTTGCGTGTTTGCTTTATCCTGAGTTTTGCCTTCTAGCTTAAAAAATCAAGTAGCTTTCAAAAGTGAAGCAAGATGTTAAAGAAGTTTGCTTGTGTCCACCTTCAGCTGCCTCTCAGGGCCCCTTGCTCTGGGGAGGTGGGATGGCAGGGAGCTCCTCCTGGGAGAAGCCCCCGACTCTCTGCGCGTGCTTCGCCCCTGCCCGGGTTTCGGAGCAGTTCGTGCCGAAGGGTTTTATTCCCATTGCAGCAGAGCAGGACCGCCCACGCAGCCAGGCCTGTGTTCTCACTTTGTGGTGGAAACATCTTCAACCACTCAAAAGCAATTGTGTGCATTGACCAGCAACATGTAGGGGCCTTGCATTCATGAGGACAACTGCAAAGTGGTTTCAAATTTGATTACTCTGTACCAGAGCGAGCTGCTTTGATTAATGCACTTAACGTCCTCCTGCACACATATTGCTCCAACAACATCAAACTCCCTTAACTTCTCCGAGAGAACAGTAAAAGGTGGATCTTTTTGCAAGCTCCATCGTGCCTCTTCTAGCCTTATTTTCTGCTGAATAGTTTTTGGGAGACTTTGTGTTTGCTGGTGAAGAGCTTCAGATCTCCTGATCTGGAAAATGCTCAGCTTTAACCAGCTTCATTCCCAATCCATTACTTGAGGCCAGTGCAACGTTTTTAACACAGGCCAGTCATCAGCAGAATGCTTCACCATATGCATTTAAAGTAAAATCTCTCTCTCTCTTTTTCTTTTTAAATATACATTTTTAAAGTATTACGTTACTTTTAAGAAGCCTCTTGGCACAGGCAGCGAGTGCCCTATTGTTTCCGAAATGCAACGTGGCTGCTCTGAGGTTAAGTCTTGAATTATGAGCCCAGCAAATACACTGAATTGCTGCTTCCTAATCCCTGTCCAGATTGACTTATGGTTTCTTTAAAATATCCGTTTCTTAATGGATAAAAACATTCTACCATGGGCAAGGCTAAATTGTTTCCAAAGGAAGCTGGGCAAGCATTAGTGGGAAGAAAACATACTGTGGGATTCAGCTTCAGCCTCAAAGGAAGGAATATGCTCAAGATGGGTTTCCTGCCTGCCTTCAGGCTTCTGTGTCTATCTTTAAACTGCTTTTCTGCTCCTCTGATTTCTGTTTGCGATGCCCCTGAGATGAGCTTGGTGTGTAACTGTCCAAGATGAACCGCAGAGCAGTGCTGGGCAGGAGCTGCCCCGAGTGAGCCCAGAGCAGCTGTGCCCTCTCCCAGCCGCCTTGGGGGCCGGAGGTCCTGCAGAACAGCAGATGAGCTCGCAGGAGCTCAGCTGAGTTTGCTTTGGGCTCCAGGCGGTGCCATCCTGCCTTTCCTCGGGATTTCCAGTGTGCTGGGGGCTCCAGAGTGCAGGGGAGCCCCAGCCACAGTCCCGCTGCAGGAGGGCAGTGCCCACATTGTGGGGGCATTGCAGTGCAGCCCCAGCAGAGACGGGGCTGGAGCCCCAGTCCCACCACCCTCAGCCTCCCCAGCAGTGGGTTCCCATGGAAGATCAGCCTGATGCAAACCTGCTCGGCAGGCAAGGTGGTCTGGCTGCAGGCTGGGTTGTAAATCCAGCAGCTTCCTTTTATGTAGTCAGGGCTTGTTAATTTTTTTTAATCCCCTTTGAATACAGGTAAAGAGCAAAGTGCAGCAGGCCAGAGGCAGTGCCTGCAGTCAGGGGAGTGTTCCCTCCAGCCCACCCAGCTGCTCCAGGTAGCACCGTTAGGTCATTCAGGAGCTTTTGGGATGGAGTGGCAGGAGCTGAGCCTGGTGCAGGAGAGGGGATGTGGGCAGAGGACTTGGGCATGGGGGAAGGCAGAGAGAGGCTGTGCCGAGAGAGGAAGCAGCAAGAGCTGGGCTTGTTTAGTCTAGCAAAGGGCAGGCTGGGAGCAGAGCTGATTGCTCTGTGTAAGTACATCGAGGGGGTAAACACGGGGAGGGAGAGGAGCTGGTGTGAGCTATGGAGGACAGTGCTGGCACAGGAGATGGGCTGGACTGGCCCTGGGCAAAGCCAGACAAACTGAGAAGCAGAGTCCTCCTCAGCAGGGCAGGATGAGTCCAACAAATAGCTGGGAGCGTCCCAATGGACCTGGAAAGGTTTGCAGAGGACCTTGAGATGCGGTGCATGATTCACTGAGCTGGGAATACCTGGGAATTTCCCTGCCCTGCCTGCAGAGACCAGGAGGCTGCCGCCCAGCATGTCTGGGATGGGATTGAAAGTGCTGTGAGAGGACACAGGAGCAGAGCTCTGTGCCATCCCTGGGGCAGGTTTGGGGGCTGCGTGTGTGTCTGCATGGCAGCACATGGAAAACTGAGCCACAAACGTGCTTGGCAACCTTGAGGTGGTGCCTGGTGATGCTGTGATAAGGACGCACGTGTTGTGTTTTGGTTTGGGTTTGGTTTTTCTTTTTTCAAGCTCTGCAAAGGAAGTCCTTGCACCCCGTTTGTGAGCTGACTCTATCAGATACAGAGCAGTGCTCCTCCATGGGCGTGTAACAACGGATGCTGTTCACACCCTCCTTTTTTTTCAACACCTCCCCTCCACCCCCAAAATATATTTTGCTCTATTTTATGTGGGGTGGGAGGAAGGGGCCGTTTTCATTTTTAGTTGGCTCTGACTTGGAACAAGTGAACTTGTTAGCATACGTGACAGAGGCGTGAGAGAGTGCCTGCCTGTGGGTGGGGAGGAGAGTGGCGCCTTCTCCACAGATGAGCTGAGGCTTCACACATCAAATGCAGCTCGTACACCTTCCTGTACAGATTGTCTCCTTCCTTGGCCACCAACCTCTCCATGCTCCCAGATGGAGCCATTGTGATCAGGGGAAGGAAGCACAGAAGAGGTATCAGAAAAACGTTAAAAGATATCTTAGAGGTACAAATATCAGAGAAATTAGTAGAGAAAAGACAGCCAAAGGTGTATACAGAGCTTGAATGTCTGTCCCTGCTCTGTCTCTCACACATGCATGCCTGTTATATACAGAAGCATGAAGTATCATGAGTGTTTACACTGTCATCAGTTATCGTGGCCTAAGACAGGAAAGGAGGGAGTTTTCCCCTGGGTAGATTTTTCATGACAATTTTGCAAGGAATTGTGTGGAATTCAAATGGTGATATATGGCCATGCTGAAGATATTTTCTATTCTATCCACTTGGAGAGTGCCACACTATCGAGTTCCCTTTGAATTTCCTTTTATCTCTGTATGTATCACACACTATGAGTATGTGTGTGTGTATTGTGTAATATACACACAAGGTTAAGTTTGTTGCTGACTGGATTCCTCAGCCACTGCCTTTTCACCACATCTCTAAGATGGGGATCAGAGGGTGGTATCTTGGGTGCCGTGGAGCTGCTCAGGTTCCACACGTCGCTGCCCAGCCCCAGATGATCCGATAATCTCCTCCTGTACTCTGGGCCCCGGCGCTGTGCTCTGACACATGCTCTGGGTGAGCTGGTTCTTTAGGTGTCACTCACAGCCCTTCCCAAGTGCAGCACTGAAGGGGTCCTGATGCTGCTTTTGCTGCCCTTGCCTCTCTCCAGGCAGAACAGATGTTTTCCTGGGTGAGGAGGTGGTGGAAGCAAGCACCCACTGTTGCACTAGGAAAGATGCACAGCCATCCATAAGACCTTTTGCAGGGCCTCATCTCCTCAAAGGTTTCCAGGGAACTCCAGAGGAGATACACCCTCCTGACCCAGCAAGGGCCCAGGGACCAGTTCCACTCCATCCAAGGCAGCTCCCAAACCCAGTATGGCCTTAAGGGAGGCGGCTGAACACACCCAGAGGAACATTTGGGGTCAGCAGCCTCATGAACCAGCCTCTCCACTTCCACACTCATGACCAGCCCTTACCCCCATGAACCAGCCGAGGTTTGGCCCCACCACACGCAGGTTCAGGGGCATCTCTTCACATTTATCTCCTTACCCCCCACCCAAGAAAAGACCCATATTATCTCCAAGGTGGAGAGAAAGCTGCTGTGTCACTGGGGCACCGTTGTTCTATCTGGAAGGTGGCTGAGCAGCTTTCAAAGCCTGTTTCTTACCCAGCTCCACGTGCAGGAGGATCTCGGGGTCCTCCAAAGGTGCAAATTGCAGCTGCACAATTAAATCACTGGGTGTGTCCCGACCCCCGAGGTCCCCTGGGCAGCTCAGCCCTAAGGAGGAGACAGTGGCATTGCTAATCAGGGCTTTGACCTTTACATGGCTTTTATTTAATACACATTCCACACTTCCCCAAACTCCCATCCAAAACATTGACATTTCCGCTGATAGATTGGGTCAGATTTTGGAGTAGTTGGGGGACTCAATTCACTCTTACAATGGTTAAATTCTTACAGCTAAATGGGCTTATTCAGTTAGTGCAGCAGCTGGTGTGATTTTGAGAAGAAAATAAACATTTCCTTCAAATATTTTGATTGGCAACTGGACAACTGAAATACTCAAGCTCGGATTGCCAGGGTCCAAAAAAGCAAATGGGGGCTGGATGGGGAGTGAGCGAGGAAACCATAGGAAATCCTGGAGGCAGCTCTATGGAGCA
This sequence comes from Willisornis vidua nigrigula, assembly GCA_021164005.1. Lineage (NCBI taxonomy): Eukaryota > Metazoa > Chordata > Aves > Passeriformes > Thamnophilidae > Willisornis > Willisornis vidua. The sequence goes on along the minus strand of JAJPCS010000062.1, from coordinate 190,023 downwards.
GATGTGTGTGAGATGCACCGGAGAAGGGCAGTGAGTTAGGGGTTTAAAGCCCATTTTTGGCTGTGATTCCTAAGGGGATGTCAGTCTGAGGGTGCAGCTTCACCCACTTCTCCTCCCCAGCGTGTGGTCAGCGTGTTGCTTGCTCCAGGTTGCTGTTTGGTTCTGGCTGGGTGTGCCAGGGGGTGTTTGCTGCTGAGCTGGGTTGTTTTGGGGTGTTCATGGCGGGGTTTTATCTGGACCTTGCTGAGGGTGCTCCAGGGGGATCTGTGGGCACAGGGCAGGGGGGACGATGCCCCAGCCCGGGCAGAGGGACAGGGCTGTGTGGCTGAACCTGCGTGTGCCCATGGCAGCCCTGAGGGGATGGAGCCGGGATGGAGGGGAACCCTGAGGGGATGGAGGGACAGCCTGAGGGGATGGAGCCAGGATGGAGGGACAGCGTGAGGTGAATGGGCCAGGGTGGAGGGGAACTCTGAGGTGAACGGGACACAATGGAGGGAACCCTGAGGTGAGGGCCAGGATGGAAGGGAGACCCTGAGGCGAGGGCTGAGCTGGAAGAGCCCCCCTAAGGTGAAGCAGCTGAGATGATGGGCCAGCTCTGAGCTGAGGGTGCTGAGGTGGAGGAGTAGAAGGGAAGGGAAGGCGATGGGATGGAGGGGCAGCTCTGCGATGAGCACCGAGATGGAGGGGCGTTTGTGTGGGGCAGGAGCGGGGCGCTGGCGGGACCTGGCGGTGCGGGCGGTGCGGGGGCTGTGCGGGGGCTGTGCGGGGCCTGTCGGGGGCTGTGCGGGGCCTGTGCGGGGGCTGTGCGGGGCCTGTGCGGGGCCTGTCCGGGGGCTGTGCGGTCGGTGCCCCCCCTGGCGGCCGCACCCCTTCCGTAAGGCCCCGCCTGGTCGAGCTTCTTGCAGATCTGTCTCCAAACCGCCAATGCCTGACTGTGTTTGGTGCCGCCGTTGCAGCAGCGTGGCCTTGGGATGGGGCAGAGCGTCCCGCTGAGGTGTGAGATCAGGTTGGCCTGGGCAGTTGTGAGCACCTTTCACAGCACTGTGTCTTCCCAGCCAGCCCGAGCGCTGCCACCGCGCACAGCGTGGCACAGGGACAGCCCCATGGCCTGGCCTGGCCTGGCAGCCGCTGCCACACGCGGCTTTGCCAGCCCCGGTGTGTGCAGGGTGGTTCGGGACAGCTTCGGGCTGCTCCTCTCTTATCTCGCCCAAAGCCACAGCCACGCTCACAGAGCAGGTGCTCTCCCCTCCTGGAGCCCGTGTGGGAAGCAGGCACTGCCCAGTGCCCACGGCAGAGCTCAGGGCAGGGAGGAACCTCCGCCCCTGCTCCTTCCATGGCCCCGACTGAGGGACTCACCTGGGATTAGGAAGAGGGCTGGAATCAGATCCCTCCTCACCTGCTCCTCCAAAGCGTGCCCTTGTCACCAGGTGGCTGGAAGGGATTAACTGAAGTGCTTTCTCCTGGGGAAATGCTTCAGGGCCTGGAACACCAGCCCTGAGAAGTTAAAAATGCTTCATTGCAATAAATATTAAAAACACACATCCCTGTGCATGCAGAGCAGATAATCCTATGAATATGAGTTTGTATGTATGTGCATATCTAAACCCAACAAGCATGTTTAGAGTACTCACCTCACATTCTCTTACTCTGAGTGATTCAAAATCCAGCTGATGTGACCAGAAAAAGCCACTGGGGCCAGACTGCACCACCACAGCAGAAAGGCCTTAGCAAGGGAAGAAATAGGGGTCTTGGGAATAATCAGAAAGGATGGAGAGCCACGTCCAGCTGGGCAAGGCTTTGAGCTCAGTGCAGGAGCTTTGGGCTAGAATTGCTCTTCAGGGAGATTTTCATCTCACAAGGGGTGTTACAAGGCTGAGGAATGTGCAGTCTCAGTGTTTCTAGACATGCCCTCTGCACAGCCAGTGCTGGAACTTGGCCTGGGCTGTGAAGGTCTCAAGTACAGAGGCTTTGCTGCTTCCTTGGAGAGCAAATCATTTTACTCTCTCTCGATGCACAAAGAGGTTTCTGGCCTTTGTAAGGAATGGCACCAGTCTTGGGATAGCTGAGAGAATCACAGGAACACCTTGAGGTCCTCAAAGGATCTTCTGGTGTGGACTCCCACCTCTAAGCTGGGCTTCCTGCAGGAGGACACAATCCAAGAGCACTGAGCAAAGGTCCCTCTCCAGTTCCAAGCTGACTGTGATCCCTTTTGTGTTTAGAAAAGGGGGTAACAGCCCCACTGGGCTGCTCCAACTCTCCCTTCCCCCAGCAGAAGAAAGCCTGAATTTCTCACTCTCTTTATCCTCTTGGAAGGAGAAAAATACACAGAGAACTCAACCACAGGGATACTGTGGCTCTCTAGCTTGGGAGTTTGCAGTTGTGTGTTTATCAGCTCCCTGCCCTGATGGTATCAGCACGAACAGGCCACCCACAAGAAGGCTTAGCAGGCTGCTCTGGGCTCCAGCCTTTCCTGCCCGGCCGTGTGTGTGTGTACACCACGGAGGATCCCCGGGCCCGGCTGTCTGGGGCCTGCAGCCATTTATTTACTACACAGCTGATGTAATGGCTAAACAGCTTTTTGCTGTGTTTATGGGCTGTGTTTTTTTAATCTGCCGGAGATGAATAGACCCCTAGAGAAGTCAGCTTAGTCGTGTCCCTTCTTGGATAGGAAACAACAAATTTTAGGACAGGAAATGGGAACAATTTAAACAAATGAGTGTAGGATTTTTTTTACTTTTTTATTTCAGTTTCCCGGCTCTCTTCCCAGAGAGGTCCAAGAGATGCTTTTCCTTCTGACTTCAATTCCTTGGGAAGGGGATGGCCTGGGCTGTAGGACAAACTCCACAGGCCTCAAGGACAGTGCTCTAACCACCCCCTTTCTTCCTGCCCCCCGCCAGGCACGTCGGACCTGAGCCCCTTCTCCGACCCGCGGCAGTTTGACCGCTCCTTCCCGGCGCTGCCGGCGCTCACCGAGACGCGGTTCTCCGACCCGCGGATGCACTACCCCGGCGCCATGTCCGCCGCCTTCCCCTACACCGCCTCGCCCTCGGCCACGGGCATCGGGGGCATCAGCATGACCAGCATGCCCGCCACCACGCGCTTCCACCACACCTACCTGCCGCCCCCCTACCCCGGCTCCACGCAGAACCAGAGCGGACCCTTCCAGGCCAACCCCTCTCCCTACCACCTGTACTACGGCACGTCCTCGGGCTCCTACCAGTTCTCCATGGTGGCGGGCGGGGAGCGCTCGCCCACCCGCATGCTCTCGTCCTGCACCAGCGCCTCGGCGGGGAACAACCTGATGAACCCCACCCTGGGCAGCCAGAGCGACGGCGTGGACGCGGACGGGAGCCACAGCAACTCCCCGACTGCCATGACGACTACTGGGAGGATGGATGAGTCAGTCTGGAGACCCTACTAGGACAGCTCAACTGTGCACCAATGGCTCTAACTCAATCAGCAGCTGTTACATTGCTCCTTTGGGTAGTGACCAGAGCAAAGTGATGACTTTGGGAAAAGGTAAACCAAAGTCTCCCAAACCAAAAGCAAACCAGGATCCTCTGCATGCAAACATGGGCAAACATCAAGTGAAGATGGACCAGGACCTGCATCACATTTCAAGATGAACATCCACGAGGCTCAAATTTGTCACTTGATGTGGTTCCTTTTGTATGTTTTAAGTATGTGGATTGTACATAGGGAAAAACAAAGGATGTGTGGAATCAGATGTTTGTTTCTTGCAGAACAATTCTCAGTCATCTCACTCACACCTCTTCCCACACAAAGAGCAAGGAGAATCTCACCCTTCCTCTGCAAAATGGTTCAGAGAAGAGAAAAGACCAGGGAGTTGCCCAAACCATCTTTCTGCCACTGCAGGAAGACTGAACTGGAAAAAAAAAAAGGAGAAAGAAAAGAAAAAAATCCCATGGTCTCTTCTCCTTTCCTCCCCACTGGTGCAGGGTGCCTGACCACCAAAGAGCTCCAGAATTGATGCCAGAGCCGTTGGGTTTCCAGCACAGCCGCGGGGATCGGGCACAGCAGGGCTGAGCCGGCACCAGCCACGTGAACAAGAGCTGTGATGGGATTGTTATTAATACTATTCTTATTTGCTGTGATGACAGAGGTTGGTTGTTCATTTTTTGTCATTGTCGTCATTGTTAAAACAGTAACGTGGCTGATCCTGTGCCTGACCAGCCCCTTTCTCTATGTTTACATACAAGGTGTACTTTTAATGCAAGGTGTTTTGTTTTGTTTGTTTGCTCTTTTGTGCTGACCTCACCACTCAGGTCTTTGCTCCTCTTAGCAAATCTCAGTGATGGTGGCTGAAGTCAAGGTGGCATTCAGGACAATCCAAGGTGGATGAGATTCCCTTCCAAGCACTTAAGCTGCAAAAGGGACTTGGGAGCCTTTGGCATGACCTTGTCACTGCTCTCCGGGTCTGCTTTCACCCTCCCTGAGTGGCAACACATGCAGCTGGTGACAAAGCATCATGGCTCTGTTATGATTCTTTCCCATGTTTTCACCCAGAGTGGTTTAACATGACTTTTTATTTTGACTTACACTTGTCAGTACATACTGAAAGCTCTGACTGAGATTTGGAGACAGGAGCAGTTTCTGCTCTTGGTGGTGGGAATATTGTGAAGGGATCTTATCTCATCTTTTACATCCCCTCACCCTCCTTTCCTTCCCCTCAAGTGACCCAGAGCATGGGGATCTTGCTGTAGATGAATAAGCTGAAGAAGGGGCATTAAGGGTACCATCAGCCCATGAATAACTGGTTGCATCTGGTGGCATTTAGAGGAACCAGGGCTCATGGACACCCTCGTGGGTGCAACCAAAGAGGGCCCTGGTGGGAGTCAGAGGCAGCCTGAGAGGCCGTATGGGCTCTGGCAAGGCCAGGTCAGTGGTTTGTTCCTGATGCACAGTGCAGGGTTTGTCACCTCCTGCAGGCCAGCTGGGCTTTCTGCTGGCATGGGAATTAGGGCTGGTTTCAGGATTCCCCATCCTGGCAGGGCTGAGGGTGTGTGACTGTGGTACCCACTGCCCTCCAGAGCCTCCTGCAGCAGGGGGACATGGACAGTCCCAGCCTCCAGTGCCACCAGTAACTGAGCTTTTGGGTTTCATTTTTTGATATGAACAGAAGGCAATTCCAATGCCAGAGCTGCCTCACATCAGTCACACCATCCCAGCACTTTGCCCACCCCAGGTCTCAGCTGGCAGCTTCCCAGCCCTCAGTCAGGGCACAGAGCGTTGCGATTGCACTACCATGGTGAGACTGGGGCAGCACGTACTGGCTCAGTGTGAAAGCTGCAATGACCACTCATGAGTTCAAGAAGAACAACTCCTTTAAATAATAATAATAGTAATAATAATAATAAGCTTTACCCCAGCAAAACTGCAGCCTTCACCTGCCTTGGCGCCAGCGGGCACCGCTCAGCACCCGCCGGCTCCAGAACTGGACCATGGCAGCCTGTGTTTGATGCATTGACACTTGTCATCCACTGACTGAAAGCACAAAGGAAACAAGGCATTTGTAGTACTAGATTAATTTAAGACTGTTAGTAATGAATTTTAAAAGAGAAAATAATAAGAATGGCAACAATGTTGTTTCTATGACATATTGTCATGTGAAGGTGTAAATAGATGCACCTCTATTGTATGCAAATGGTCACGAGACAGGCCAATGTTTTTTGCTTTGCACTATAATTTGCTTTTTTAAAAAATGCACAATCGCTTGTACAGGAAAACCCCTTTGTCTGGCTCACAGAATATTTAACTATAAAATCTAATTTTTGGTCTTATTTGTTATAATAATATAATTCTTAATTGTGTTGAAGGATACGATTCTTAATAATGCTTCTAATACTTGTATGTGCAGGGTAAAATAACACCAGACAGGGAGATGGGAACAAAGATCTTTGTAGATAAAGAAGGCTGAAGTTGTTGGTTTTATTAATGGTGTCTTATGATGGACATTAAAAAAAATGCTAGTGATGCCAAAAAATGTGGTTATTTGTGTAAACTACCAGCCCTACTTGAAGGTAATGCCCTATATTTAATATGTAGCCCAACTTTTTAACCTGTAGCACTTGTCACTGGGGAGTGGGGGCAGAGGGGCAGCAGGAGGAGGGTCTGCTCCTGTTGAAGTCGTTGGAAGGAGCTGTGGCTGGAGGAGTCTCTGGCTCCACAGGAGCAGTCGGGCTCCGCCGGGAGCGGGTGGGACTTGGCATGCCATGGCACAGGGGCAGGTCTGCTTTTCACTATGGTGTTGATGTTCTTATCCAATGTGCGTGATTGAAGAGCCAGGTCTCTGTGTAATCATGTTGATGACTTTCCATGTGGAATAATAAACGTACGGTTCTGAGTCTGCCCGATGCCTTCGCCTGCTCACTTCTCCTGGGGGGAGCAGGTCTGTGCCCTGGTGCAGAGGGAGGTTCCTCACACTGCTCTTTCTCCAGGGTCTGATTTTGGCACCTCTTTAAGCCCCACAGTGCCCAGATCTGGTATTTGGGGTGGATTTGTGGCTGGTCTCAGCCACAGTTTAGCCCAAGGTGGCACCACAGGGGTGTCCAGAGAGGAAGGCAGGCAGGGATGTGCTGGGGTGCGGTGTGGTGGGGGGACCCAAGCTCTGAGAAAACCTCTTTATGCTTCTCCAAGGTGGGTCTGGAGCACTAACCCTGCACGGGGTAGACCTGGCAAGGTGATCCCTGACCCCAGCCCAGCATCCCCTCCCTGCCCTCGGCCTGTCATGGCTGTGCCACTTCCCGACCCACAGAAGCTCCAGCACAAATCCTCAGCAGGACCCAAACTCCCAGGCGGGCCAAGTCCAAACCCTTTAGCACTCACCACTCGCCTCCAGAACCCAAATGAGTGAAAAGGCAGCAGTGAAACCCCCCAGGCTCCAATGGGATGCGATGCCAAGGCACTGCAGGCTGTGGCTCCAGAGGAGCCGAGTCACTCAGCACTGGAGTTATTCATGATCCCGAGCAGGAGTGCCAGGGCCATGCCAGCGCCGTGCCCAGAGCAGGGAGGACGTGCTGGAGCCACTGCTCTGCCTCCTCTGTGCAGCATCTCTGTGAGCACAGCCCACAGCAGTGTTGGAGTGGAAAGAGGGAAAAAAACAGGGGTGGGGGGGAAATTAGGAAAAGCCCAAAGCAAACCACAATAAATGCTCAGCCCTGGCTCCAGAGCCCTGGCCAGCGGAAATTGTTCCAAGGCAAACCCAAGACATAACTGCCTTTTCTTCACAGCTACTGGGAGAGGAAACACCCCGAGGTGTAGCTGTTATTTACAGGAACTTTCTGTTCCAAATTGAGCTGGGCTTTTCTTACAGCCTCAGTTAAAGCTGCAATGGGAAGAGAGAAGAAGGAAAGGGAAAAGAAAAAGAGGGGGAATAACAAGGGCCTTGTGCACTGACACACACTGGGCCACCCTTGGAATCCATGGGGTCAGTGGGGTGCCAGCCCTCTGACAAGTGGTTTTGGGGCTGATGTGGATGGGGTGATGCCAGAGGGGGGGAGAATGTGGCTGGAGCAGGAGGGACTGGACCAAACCAGCACAGAGGGGACACGGGAGCTGCTAAAATCCAGCTGGGGGGCCCAGGGAGGTGATGGTGTTAAATATACCCAACACCTGAGGGCCAGATGGGTGTTATTTTTATATAGGTATTATTTTTATATGGGCATTATTTTCATATGGGGTTATTATTATTATATGGGTGATGTTTTTACATGGCCCACCTACCATGCACAGCATCCAATGTGCTGCCACCATGTCTTGCTTATACACAAGTTTTGCACCAATTTAGTGAATTCAAATGTGAAAGCTGGTCCCCAGCATGGCAGTGTGGGCAGTGGGGTGCACCAGCCTCCCCCAAAGGCTCACAGGTACCCCAGGGCTCCCACTGTTCCAGGGGGATGCTGGAACACAGGGCTGGAAGCAACAACTTGGGGCACTCAGAGCAGGAATGTTTGGGTTTTCTTTTGCAGCAGCAAACTGAAAGGGAAAAAAGATCACTGGAGCTTGCAAGACTATTTTTTGAGCATTCAGATATTAAAATGCCTGGAGTTTGGGCTAAAAAATCTCCTAGGAAAAATGAAGACTATTTCCTTTGAGATCAGAGCTAACAAAAGTCTCAGTAAAATCTTGTTACATTCTCATTCCAGAGCAAACTAAACCCCAGCCTCTGTTTTAATGACTCTGCAGTGTCCAAACTGCCTTGGTAAATAATTTTGTAACTTGCAAAAATCTGGAGGCTACACAGAATATAGAAGGATTCTGGCTCTTGCCTTGGCCACACCATCCCTTGTCCTCATCAAACCCTTAACGAACCTTCCACAAACGAGCAATCAACATCAGTAAGGCCCAATCCTGTTCCTCTGAAATGGGGCCAAATGGCCAAGAGGGGTGGAGAGCACCCATCCTGCACTCCCAGAACCCCCTGAACCCACAAACAGGGACACCCATCTCCTGGTCCAGTGTGAGATTCTCACTTTGGCACCATCTCCGTGGGCATCTATGGAGGGTTAATCCTTCTGCAGGGCCTCCTGCTGGAAAGGATGGGGGGTTGTTGGGCTGGGGTGGGTGTTTTTGTGAATGCTGCCTATTTAGAAGCTAAATGATGGAAAACATGGAAAGTTCATTAAGGTGTCTGGGAAAGTGTTTGGTTGCACGTCATTCACATCCACTCACTCACTGGGACCTCACGCCTTGGGGGAGATAAATATTTATTTATATTTGCATGTATTTTTTATATATAGGAGTTTCTTGGGGTTTTTTTCTCTCCATTTAATTCTCAGAGATGCACAAAAGGGAGACCTTTTGCTTCTCACAGCGCTGACTGCCCCAAGAAACACCTGGTGAGCTGTTCTGAGTTCAGCCACATTCAGTACTTTATTTACTCCATGCAAACCAAGTGTCCCTGTAACTGTTCAGTCCCAGCAGCAGGTTGGGTGCAGGGAAGGTGTTTTCTTGCACAGAGTTTGGGCTGGGCCAGGAGATCAGAAGAGTTTAAATTAAAATAGGCTCATGTGAGTCTTTATTCTTGGCTTAACCCACAGAGGCTAAAAATGCTGTTAGGAGGGGGTGTGGGGTCCCTGCACACCCCGCGCTGTCAGACGGGCCGCGAGAGCAGCTCCACTTCAAAGCGCCGGGGCAGGGCAGGCGGGAGGGCGAGGCCTCATTAACCCCGGGATTGCATGAGATGGGCTGATAGGAGCTTTAATTAGTGCGGGAGGGGCGGGCAGGGCAGCCGAGGGTGCACCCCGTGTGTGCGGGGCCGCTCGGGCACATCCCCAGGTGAGCGCCGCGGGCAAAGAAACACCTGTACGTGGGCAGTGCCAGCGGGGCGGGCACGCGGGGCTGGCGGCACCGGGGACAGCCGGGACACCCGGGGACAGCCGGGACACCTGGGGACAGCCGGGACACCCGGGGACAGCCGCCCCTCCTGCCAGCCCCGCTCGGGCACCGCCAGCCCCGCGGCCCCGCAGGGACCCGCTGCTCCCCCCGGGCTGCTCCGTTCTGGTTTGGGGGTGTCCCCGCAGCGCTCCAGCCCCCGGGGCTCAGGCAGGGCATGGCACAGGTGCTGCTCTCCTGGGTAAGGTGCTCCAGGCTCCTGGCAGGCAGCACCGAGCGCCTCCAGCCCGGCCCGGCCCGGGAACACACACTGGAGTCTTGGCTGGGCAACCAAACCATTCCTGGAATGGAATCAGGGCAGCAAAGTGGTCAGCAGAGTGGTGGGAGCGCCAGGGTGCTGCCCTGCCCCCCTGCCCCTGGCACGGCGCTGCCACAGCCCCACCATGCAGGGAAGTTTGGGGGCAAGGAAAACTCGGGGCTGGATCCCCCCAGTCCTGGCTCTGCCCACACTGCGGTGCCCAGCGCGGGCACGGGCAGGGATCGGGGCGGGCTCTCCATCCCTGCTCAGAGCGCTGGTGATGCCCTCGCAGCGGTGCTGGGAGCCCCTTCCCCAGCCCCTCCTGGGCTCTGGCCCTGCTCCAGGAGGGATATTTCACACCAGGGCTACCAGGGAGGGTATTTCCTTTCCATCCCAGCGATTTGCAAAGCCCCCAAGTCCCTGCAAACACATACAGAGAACTTTTTTAGAGGAAGGTGTCAGCAGCAGATCTGGGTTTGTCTCCTGAGAGGGAACCCGGAGGTGCCACTCTGGGTGCTGATCCAGTGGGTCCCTGGGGTGGTTGCAGCCCCCTGCCCTTGGCAGGGTTTGCTGTTTGTCTTTGCAGCCGGTGGGTTTATTACCACCAGGAACACCCAGTTTTCTTCACTGTCTGCCATGAAATCGATACAGTAATTTCATTTCTCAGTCATAAATGAAATGAGCTGTAAAGTTGGGTGTTTAAGCTGGAGTGAAAGAATGAATTGTTCTAATGGGGGATGTTAACGAGGGGATTAAATGTTGCTGTGAAAGCTGGGGGGGGTCCCCAGGCTGCTCCTGCTGCCACCGGGACCCTTGAGGGCTCCCTGAACCTCCCTCCTGGGTGGTCCAGGACCCACCAAGCCACCACTGTCCCTGCCTGGGTGGGCAACAGCACCTCACCCTCTCCCTGTGCCCCACTGGGGACCCGCTGGGCATGGAGCAATTCCAGGAGCTTTCAGGCACTGGGGCTGAGGGAGAGACCCAAGGGAAGGTCCTTGCAGTGGGCTGGGGGCACTGGAGACTCTGCCAACCTTCCTCAGCAGCATCCTCATCCCTGGTGAGAACTCCCTTCCAGTGGAGGGAGATTAAAAGCAACTGGGAAAAAGAAAAGCAAACCCAAAAGGTGTGTTAACAGCAGCCCTTCAGCTGAGCCAGAGAAACTGGGGGGTTATGCAGAATATTTTAGGAGGGGTGTACCCCCTGCTGCCTTCCAAGGAGGGTGTGCAGAGGTTTCTGCTCCCAGGGCCATCCTCAGCACGTGGGATGTTTCCCCTGGTACAGAAGGCACTTGGTTTGCCCATCCCCACAACATTAAAGAGTAAGCCCTGAATTTGGGCTTTGCTTTCCTGCCTGGCAGCCCGACCTTGGGACCCCTCCCCTCCTGGCAAGTGCCCAAGACCCCCATCTCCCCTCTTGCCCCTGCTCCATCATTCATTTTCCAATGAAAAATAACCCTGTGCTGATCCAGGGCAATAGAAAGCACTTTAACAAGTCCAGAAAATACGAGGCCATATTCTCTTTAAACCATTTAAAAACCCCACAGTGAAAGCCCTATTGGGGCAGGAGGAACTCCAGCCAAGTTCCCCATGTCCACCCTCTGCTCCAGTTGTATTCCCCTGGAAATCCTTGCAAAAAAAACACAGAGCCTGAAAAAAGATTTGGTTTTCATTAAAACCCTTGAATGTGAGGGGTTCTGTAGCTTTCAATGGGGCTTTGATTCCTATAGATGATGGAATGTTTTCAGAACATGTAAAAAATGTTCTCCACCTTTCTATCTTATATCGGCAGAGAACTGTGCTGGAGTTTTTCCCCTGATAGAAGTGAGGGCTGGATGCAGATCCAAACCCTTTCCTTCACTTACCTTGAGGTTTGGGTTGAAAAATACGATGGTATTTTCTTGTGGCTTTGGAAGCAGAGGAGATAATCCACATGGGGGGAAAAGAAATGTGTGGAAAATGCTGCAGGAATTTTCTTAAAGGGCTGATTTAGTGATTTATTTTATTCCATGGAGAGGAAGTCGGGTCAGTCAGCACAGCCAGGCACCCACACACCTCCCTGAGCACCTTCATCAGGGAGCATTTCCAACCCTCTAAGTCATCACTGGCTTCGTGGAGATCTTTGTCTTTGCCAAAGGGATGATTTTATTGCTGTGTTCCATCCCTGCTCCTGGATGATTTTCTAAATCCCCTTTTACATGGTATGAGCCTTTTAATTTAATTTAATTTAGTTTTTTTAGTGAGTGTAAAGTAAGTTTCTGGCCTTTGCATTTCTGAGGGTGAGTTTTAAAGAGCAGGACTCAGATGGAGAGAACTGGGGGGAATTGCCCCTTCCCATCACACCCAACTCCCCTTGGTGCCATCAGTGCCCAAGGAGCTGCTGCACCTGTCCCCTCTGGAGCCAGGGTCCATTCCCACCCCACTGTGCCTGCTGTCCCCAGGGCTCAGCCATCCACACTGTTCTCTGCAGAGGGTTTTATTCCTCAATTTTTTCTGCCTTTCCAGCTGTGGCCAGGCCCTGTCACCCCCCAGTGTCACCCTCCAGTCAGCTCTCTCCTTCCCCATGCAACCTGCACCTGGGCTGGCATTTCAGGTGGCTTTGTCCTTCTCCTCACAGGGATAAACCAAGCCCAACCCCTTCCATGCACCTCAGTGGGGTGTCGGGCACGCTGTGCTGGGGAGGAGGTGCCAGCCCAGCCCTGGTGGTGGTTGGACTGGTCTGGCTGGCTGAGCAGTGCCCCTGGCACCAGACACGCCGTTTCACCCCTCTCTCAGCTCCCTCCCCGTGTGCCAGCTCACCTGCTACTGGGTGTTAAAGCCTCAGCTCAATTACAACTCATTAGTCACCACCCAGCAAAGGGCCACCCACTCTGTGGTGACCGAGTGCCACCACAGGTGCCAAGGCAGCACCTGCAGCACTCCCAGCCTGGATTTATCACTGATTCCATGGTCCATGGCCACACAAGGACCTCCACAGCATCCCAC
>JAJPCS010000062.1:146236-177380 GCA_021164005.1 Willisornis vidua nigrigula | reverse complement strand
CTGCATCCACCCCTGCATCCACCCCTGCATCTCACCCTGCATCCACCCCTGCATCCACCCCTGCATCCACCCCTGCATCCACCCCTGCATCCCACCCTCCATCCCACCCAGCAGATACACACCTATTCGGATGGTGCTGAGCCCCTGGAACTGCAGAGCCCCAGCTGGGGCATTGCTGAGCCCTGTCTGGTCCCTGACGTGGCTCCAAACAAGCTGAAATTATCCCAGTCAGCTGTCAAAGGTTCCTCTATAACCCAGTGGGTTGATCTGTGCCTTGATGAGCTCCAGCACTTGCCTACAGGGGAAAAAAACACTTATTAGATTAAACCCAAGCCCCTCTTGATGAATCCTCTCCCTATTCCCGAGACCAATCATTTTAAAAGGCAGAGGCTGAAAAAAAAACCTGGGACAGGTTTAAAGAGCTTTGCCCCTTCACAGGAGATACTTCAGCCTTCTGTAACTTTACAAATAAACTTTGCTTTCCAAGTTTGACTTGTGGCACAGTTTTGGCAAATTCAGACCCCTTAAATACACCATTTCCTGCATTCTTGATTGCTATCGGAAGGCTTGGGAAAATATACAGGTGGATGGAGTGAAGTTTAACTCTTTGCTCCCCTCAGAGGGTGGCTGGGCCCGTGGAGAGCTCAGGGGCTGCTCCAGAAGGGACCAGTGTCCCCAGACAGGGAACAAACCTCTGCTCTGGCATCAGGGAGGTGCTTGGATGGGCTTAGAGGGGAATAGGAATCAGGCCTGAGGGAAAGGGCTGTAAGTCAGGCTCAAACTCAGCCTCTCCCTGCCCACCAGAAGGGACTGGAGATCTCCAGCTTCACCAGTGACTTGGTGTCCATGCCCATGGCCTGGCTCTGGCAGGCACATTCAGCTGCACCAGCTGCAGGAGCCCTGCAAGGCTCTCACTACAGACCTGCAAAGGGGTTTTTACTCTTGGTTTCTGAAACACAAAAACAGGGTAATAATGACAGTTTATGGGATGCTGGGCTTGAACATCTCCCATGCCCAGGGAGAGGGAGGATTCCACCAGTGCCAGGGGTCCTTCCTGGGCTCCACCTTCCCCTTCTGCTGGTGTCAACATCCTTGTGGAACAGTGAGGCTGCAACCTGTTATTTTATGTTATATTATATTGCATTCTATTATATATTGTTTGTATTATATTATATTGAATTACATTAATATATATTATAAATAATCCTCTAATTTCCTCTCCATCCACCACTCAGATGCTGCCAAGCTCTTCCAAAACCACTGGAACTGTTGGTATTGGCTGCTCTGGGCTCTCAGAGTGAAGGGGCTGAGGACCCCCAGCCCACCCAAGGCTTCCTGGGGGTGCAGGAGGGAGGAACTGGGGCAAACGATGCTCTGGGGGAGCAGCAGCCACTGGCAGAGTGTCCCAACATGTTTCCCCAGCACCATCTGGCTGCTAAATGCAGCAAGCAGGGAGATTTCATTTAAATAAAATTTAAAAAAGAAAGGAATTAAGGGAAGGAAGCTGCTCCCTGCCCCATTCTCCTGGACAAACAACCTCCCTCAGCCCACGTGCAACAACTAATTTCTTTCTGCCACATCAAGATATGGAGGATCTGAATCAGCTGTTTTTACTGGATTAATTTTTTCCCTTTTTTTTTTTTTTGTTTTTGCTTTTGCCAACAAAAGTATTAAGAAGTTCAGCTCTGGAGATGAAAAATGAGTGGCTGGAAGGAAGCAGAGCCCGAAGCCCCAGGTGAGGCACTGGGGGGTCTGGACTGGCCAGAGCCACGTCCAGCAGGAAAACCCAGGCAGGGGGAGTCCTGCTGCATTTCCTCCAAAGGCCAGTGCCCCCCCTGCCCAAAGCTTGTCTGGAAAGCCAAATAAATGCAAATAGAGTAAAAACAGGAATAATAAAAATTAACAAATTAAAAATTCCGGCCAGGCCTTTTGGGTCTGGACCAAGCAGGAGGAAATTCCAGCCCCTCCATGCCAGTTGCCACCTCAGAAAGGCCATCAAGCACTTGGGCATCAGGGCCAGAGAGAGCCCCGTTGCTCTGTGGCTCAACAAAGGGACCTCGGGTGCCTCCTGCCCTCCTCGGGCACCCCTTTAACTGTGGTGAGGAGGACTTGGAGAGGGTGGGAAAGCCAAAGGAGCACCAGGGGATTCAGGGCTGGCCCCTCCCGGGGCTGGAAGGAGCTGGTGAGACCCTGGGGCTGGGCAGGGCTGGTGCCCGCGGGTCCATCCCCTGGGAGTGCAGGAGGTGCTGGCCCTGGGCACCGAGAGCAGATCAAAGAGCCCGAGAGTGTTTGGAAGGGACGGACAAGCCAAAGGGAGAGGATGAGCAGACAGAAACCTGCTGGAGATGGGCCGTGTGGGGCTGGGCTGAGCGCGGGGAAGGGGCA
Organism: Willisornis vidua nigrigula; assembly: GCA_021164005.1. Lineage (NCBI taxonomy): Eukaryota > Metazoa > Chordata > Aves > Passeriformes > Thamnophilidae > Willisornis > Willisornis vidua. Next base: position 174,995 of record JAJPCS010000062.1, on the reverse strand, counting down.
CGCTGGGTCTGAGCTCTGCCCCACATTTAGGCAGTGCCCTCGGGCAGCTGCTTTCATCTCACCCTGTCTCAGCACAACTGGGTGAAACTCTGCCCTCGTGGCTCCTGGTTTGTTTAGGTGGCGAGAGGGAGCATGGGCTGTCACCCGGGGCAAGGCTGAGCTGCTCCAGGTCCCAGCTGGCCCAGCAGCCACCGGGCTCAGGCATCCCAGCATGGCACATCCACCCCCTGCTCACTGGGAATGGCCACAGAGCCCCTGTTTGCTCTAAAAGAGGGTAGAAATGCAGAACTGATTTGCAGCAGCTCACAGGCAAGGGGTGGCAGGAGCAGGGCACAGCCCCGGGGGCACCGGGTGCAGCCCCTGGGGGCACCAGGCACAGCTCTGGGGGCACCAACACAGCCCAGAGGGCACCAACACAGCCCAGAGGGCACCGGCACAGCCCAGGGGCACCGCCGCGTTGTGCTATGCCCCCCGGCCCTGCCCACTTTGCAATGCCAAGGCCCAGAGCTCTCCCTTCTCAGGTGGGGCCGAGGCACAAAGTGCACAAAACAAACGGGCTGCAGTTGCTCATCAAGGAGCAGATTCAGACCGAGAGGCATCTCACATGTAAATGCAATTTACCACTAATTAAATGCACAAAGCAGATTTTTCCAGGCATCCAAGGCTGCCTGTGCAGAGTCTGAACACCCACACGGGCACACACCCAGCACCTCTGCACAACGAGGGCTTTTTCTGCACACAAAGCAGTTCATTTCCATGCACGTGGATCGGGCAGTGCTGCCACTGCCATTCCCTTCCTGCTCCTGCCAAGGACACGGGTGTTGGCACCCCAGGCCAACAGCAGCTCTCAGGTCTCCCAGTTTCAGCCCCGGGTCCACTTTGGGGCCTCTGTGTGGGACTCACAGCAAGGGAGGAGGTTCAGCCCATTTCCAGCTGTGGTGGAGCTGGGTGAGGCCTTGCTGGGCTCCTGCAGGGTTTGGGCAAACAGTTGGACTGAGGGACAAGACCCACAAGGTCCCATCTCCCAGGAGCAACCCTGAGGTCCAGCACTTGCTCTGGCCAGTCAGCACAGGCACCCAGAGGTGCTTATGCCAATGGCCACAGGAGAAAGTCCTGTGAGGAGAATGTCACCTGCCCTGTGGGGACATGGCACTGGTGCTGCTCCACTGGCCAGGCCAGGGATTGCTCTGCACCAGCTGCTCTGGGTCAGCCCCAGCCCAGTCAGGGTGTGCCACACACCAGTGCAGGTGCTCCTGGGGTGTGCCAGGACTAGAACTTCTCTCTTCCAACTGGCTTTGAGGCTGCCATGATCTGATACCATCCTGGAGCCACCCCTGCCCAGCACCCTGCCCACAGCTCAAGGGCACGGGAGGGTGAGTCCCTGAGTGTGACCTGCTCCCTGCTCCACCCACAGCTGCCTAAAGCTAAGCAGGATCATGTGGGAGAGGAAAGCAATGCCCTGTGGGGTGCAGGACAGAGCAGGGTGCTGCCCTTAACGGTGGGGAATGGAAATCATCTGCTAAACTTACCTGAAACTGCAGTGACTTCACTGAGCAGGAGCAGCTGATGGTGAAACCAGGCTGGCCCTTTCCTAGATCTTGTCCTGGAGTGGTTCTACCAGCCGAGCCCCAGCTGGACTGGCAGGATGGGGTGGGTGACCCAGCGGGATGTGCCAAGAGGCAGCACAGCCCTGGCTGCACGTGCAGCCCTTGAACTCCAGAGCTCCCAGCGATGCTGAGCAGCTCAAGGCCATCCCTTCCCAAAATCCCACTGCTGCTGTCCTGGCAGGGTGAGGATCCCAATTCCTGTGGGGCAGAGTCACCCCTGAGCATGACCCATGTTGGCAAGGTTTAACCTGAGCCTCTTGGCACAGCAGAGACCTGTGTTTGTGTCATGCAAGTAGGGAATGATCAGGCTGTTCATTGAGGCAGTGGGGGAATAAACCCCAAGATGCAGAGCAGTGCTGGGACACCGTGGCAGTGCTGGGACCCTCGACAGAGCAACAGAGCAGGGGAGGTGGCCCTGGAATGGCCCCCAGATCTCCTCATCAGACTGTCCCTCCCCAGAGCTCACCCCCAGCCCCTTCCTCTGCCATCAGGGCAGCCAAGGGGACATCCCAGCAACTGCAAACAAGCCCCTTCCTGCTGCTCCCAGCACACCCAGACCCCCATTGCCCCATCCTGTGGACCTCCCCTCTGTAACAGCTGCTGCTCCCAGTCCTCCCATTGAGCACAGCTGTGCCCAGGCCACATCCAGCCTGCTCAGCCACCTGGGACACAGGGACAGGGGTGGAGGACAGGGGGGATCTCTGAAAGGAGGCTCTGGAGAGGGCAGGGGACTGGTAGAACCATCCCACCCTGCACGGGGGTGATGAGGGGCAGGAAGGACATTCCAGGGTTTCCCAGCCCACCTGAGGGACACACAGGGGACAGCCAGGGGACAGACACCTCTACATTTCACAGCTGCAAATGGCTGGTGCTCCCCCTGCCCCCACCCACCTTGGGGGTGTGTTTGTGATATCGAGATGTCGAGCTTGTATCTCCTGCCCATCTCCTGCAGAAACATTCCTGCTTGTTTACTGCTCCTCTCCCATCACAGTCCAGCAAAGGAGCTTTCATTTCCTAGGGACATCTTGCATTCATTAGGGCTTGTTGTTGTTATTGACTTACAGGGCTGCTAATTCTCAAGGTCCAATTTAGCCCTCAAACCCAGTAACATGTGCTGGGGACTTGGTACCTCACTGCCCTCAGCCAGGTGAGCTCAACAGGCACCAAGGGAGCCCACATTTAGGGACACCTTCTCTGTCACCTCCTGGCAGGGAGCTTTGGGTCCTCCCTGCTGCTGCTCAGGACCTTCAGCCCTAAAGGGCACCTGCACCCCTGGCTCTGCAGGGACACCCCTGCCAGAGCAGCCCAAACATTTGCCCTCTGCAAATGGGAACAGTAAGTCCATGAAAGCAGCTGCGATGCCTGGGCAGGTGCTGTGGGGTGAGAGGGGGGCACCTGGTCCCTCACCTGGTTCCACACCTGATCCCACACCTGGTCCCATACCTGGTCCCATACCTGGTCCCACACGTGGCTGCAGACACAGGACACACAGGCAGCCCCCAAACAGAAGCAGAGTGGGATCCCCTGGGTGGGTGGAGGATGAGCTCCCAGCACGGACCCACCTCGAGACAGAGACACAGACACAGACAGAGACAGAGACAGCACCACAGACGCGTCTCGGGAGGCAATTCAAGTGGTTTGAGAAGTTGCCTCAGCCACGGCTGAGCTGCACCAACAACCACAGATGGGCTCCTTGTCTGGGCCCAGCATTAGGGAAAACAGGTTTGCTTAACTCCCCATCTGGGGTATTTCTCCCTCCCTGTGGTCCCTGGGCAGAGGCAGCTCCGGAGCCGCCCCGAGCAGCCCCACTGACTATATATAGTGAGCCCCAGCGCTCACTCCAGCCCTGGGGGGCTCTGACTCACCCACAGAGGTGGATTAAAGTCGGGTGGCTGAAGCAATTGCAGCCCCACCCGGCCGGGAACTGCAGCCCCCACAGCGGCGAGGGCTGAACCGCAGGAAAGCAACGCCCGAACCGCAGCTGGGCATGAAAGGGAGCCGGGAGTGTGGGGAGCCAGCCCCGAGCCGCGGGCACCGCGGGCACCACGGGCTGCCCGCCGCGATGGCTGCTGATTGGGGGACTGGGTGATTGAGGTGATTGACTGGGATGGCTGGTGACTGGGGTGACTGGGGTGACTGGGGTGACTGGGACGGTGGGAGCAGCCCCAGGGAGCAGGAGCAGGAGCAGGAGAGCCCAGTGGGGACATGGTGGGTGCACCTGCACAAGGGCTGCCCCCGGAGGTGACCTCTTTGCTGGTGCTGCAGTGCTCAGGTCCTTCTAGAAATCACACTCCTCGAGTGCTTTGGGAAAGGCAAGAGCTGCTCTAAGAGCTCATTACCAGGACCAAATCCCAGGAAACCCAGCCTTGGGCTCCTCTAAAAAACTGACTCTCAGGTCATGGCTGAGAGGGACTGGAATTCATTACCATGTATTTAAAAAATGCAGATGAAGAGGAGCTCGGGAAGGACAGAGGCACCTTCACTACAGGCTGAAGACAACCTGCAATTAAAGGGTTCAGCTAATTCTTCCCAGGTTTGGGTCATCACTTCACTGCTCCTCAGAAATGCCAGTCCTGGTCACTGCTCCTGAGTGCACGGGTGACATCAGAGCCAGGGAGCACCTGCTGATCAACACCAGGGTGGGACAAGTCACCACAGGGCTGGTGACCTTAAAGGGTGGGATGCAACAGGTTGAATAACCAAAAAAGGTCCCTTTGGGCATTAAAAATCTACATCTCACCGTTGGAAAAACAATCCCAAAGGTCTTCAGTCAGGAATACACATCTCCAATGCAGCAGAGGCTGAGCTGTTCATGGAGCCATGTGGGTCTCCAGAGGTCCAGGAGAAACGGGAGAGGGTCTTCCCAACAAATATCCATCCCCTGGGAAAGCTGAACAGCCCCAAGTTGTTTTAAAGGCCTTAAAACAGCAGCTGAAAAATCTCAGCAGACCATTTCCTATGGACTTATTTGGGAGTGTATTTATTTTATATCTCATGAAAAAAATTCCAGGATGTAAGTGAGAAGCCAAGAAAGAAAAAAAAAGAGGGGAGGGGGAAAGAAAGAAAACAAATTTGAACTAGGACTGTTTTACATGCAGTATTAAATCTCCAGCACACAATGAATCATGTAGTCCTGGGCCTAACAAGGAGGACTCCAGAAAGTCTGTAGCATGAAGGAGTCACTGGAGACTCTAGAAATATGAAAAGCTTGGTCCAAAGTGCATAAAAGAAGGTTTTTAGTAAAGGGGAAAGAAAAGAAAAAAATCTAATGGTAAAAAATAAAAATCCTCTGAAATTACAGTCCTACAACAGCTTCATTTGTACAATCCTTCTCGTGGCCAGGAGCTGTTCTGAGTGCTGCCCAAGACTAGAAATAGATGACAAAATGCAACAAAAGGAATATGTGTGAGGTTCTGTTGCAGGTCCCAGGCCTGTTTTTGGGGACAGGGCACTCACAGCTGGGCTGAGCACACAAACCCCAGAGAGCCAGGGCTGGAGCCCAGGGAGTCACCAAACCTGTTCCCTGCCCAGGGCAGCTGCTTTTGGCACAGCCCAAGAGTCTGAGCTCTTTGGCACGTCCCTCACCCCCTCTGGGGGCACTTCCACAGCAACTGCAGAGTTTTCCTGACATCCAACCTGGGTCTGCACCTTTGGCTTCCTCTCCCTGGAGAGCAGTTCCCCTCCTGGAGATCCTCGCCTTGTTTCTCTAGATGATGCTCCCTTTCCTTCCATTCATCCTGCTCCAGGGTCCCAATCCCTCCTCTCTTCTATGGAATACTGAGCTCATATCCCCCAGGAATGGCCCTGGAGGGCACCTCAGTGTCCACTGCTGGGCACATTCCAAGAGAGGCCTGACAGACTCTCCACAAGTGAAACATCCCCCAGTGTCTCCGTTCTCTCTGCAGTGACACAAAGCCGGGGGACCTGCAGGAGTGTGGGGAGAGCCAGCACGGGGAGAACCAGCACAGGGAGCCGGATGGAGCCCAGTCCCTGAGCCAGGAGATGCTGCAGGAGCACAGGGAGAGCCAGCACAGGGAGCTGGATGGAGCCCGGTCCGAGCCGGGGATGCTGCAGCAGAGGCACCACATCCCGCGGCTGCTCCGGGCCAGTCCCTGAGCCGAGCCCGACCTCCAGAGGCAGGAGGGATCATGACAGCCCCGCGGTGCTCCCCAGCACCTTTTCCTTCTCCTCCTCCTTTTCCCCCTGGAGAACAGTCCCGAACCGTGCCAGCAGAATAGGGCCCTTTCCCCACCAAACTGTCCCAGTGGCACCAGAGCTGCAGGTACTGCGGGAGCTGGAACTGCCTCCCAGGAACCAGCTCAGGGCACAGGAGCTCCTGGGCTTGTTTCTCCTCTCCTTCTTCCTGTCAATCTCCTCCTGCCCTCCCTTGTTCCAGAAACGAAGAGGTTATAAGAGACATCGATGCTACAGAAAGGGAAGATTCACGGTGACTGAAGCTGTTGGTCTAACAGGGCTTCCTATGCCCTGAGGAGCTCTTTGGACACAGAAGATGGAGCTTCAGGGGCAGGAGGAGCAGACACAGGAGTCCTGATTGCCCAAAATCCATGTCATCTGCTCAAACAGGTGGCAACAGGCAAGGACTGTTCACACCTGTGCACTAACACAGTGCCTGGAAAGGCAGCAAACCCTGAGGATTTGGTTTTCAGCTCAAAAAGGAAAATCTCTCCTCAGTGCAGCTGATGCTGAGGCTCCTTTCCCAAGAAAACCTGAGCGAGCAAAGTGAAGAGCCAAGTCCCCCCCCAGGGGCAGCAGCAGCTCCGGAGCCTCCGCCCGCCTGAGGTTTGCAGCAGCAGCTGCTGCTGTGGATTCCTAGACACAGCATCTGCCTCCTCAAAGCCTGGGGTTTGTCTGGGTGCTGGTGCCAAATTCCCGACTCTGCAGCGTTCCAGGGATGGGCTTTGCCCTCCGCACACGGAGCAGCTCCTGCTCCCCAGACACGGCATGTGAGGCCAAGGGGGAAGTGCCCACAGAGGGGCAGCTTGGGCTGGTGGTGCCACTGGGACCCAGAGTGAGGAAATCAAAGAAGGGTTAGTCAGAGCCTGGGGGAGAGTGAGCAAAGCCAGTCTCACTGGCAGGAGTGAGCAAGTGGTCTGCAGGCCTGAGACGTTCACTTGAGGACATTGGCCAGCAGTGACAGGAGCTGCTCCTGCCCCTCACCCCACCCCACTGCTCTCCCTCTGGCCCAGCCCTGGGGTCTCACCAAGTTCCAGCACTGGTAGTTCCCCCACAGCTGCCCAGCCAAAGCTGTTCCACTGAGATGCAACAACCACCTCTGAAGGCTTTGGAGCAGCTGCATCCACAGCACAAGAGCCAGAGTTCCAAGGGACAGGTTTGCTCTCTCCCAGTGCCACTGCAGGTGGGAAGGGCAGGAACAAGCAGGGGGAAAACAGACCCTCTGGCATGGAGACTCAGGACCTTCTCTGAGTGTTGTGCCACAGTGCACCAGCCCTGTCATGTGGGTCTCTGGACTTCTTGCCCTGCACACCCATCACTTCTTCCTGGCCAGGGGAGAGGTGCTGGACTAGTGCAGGCTGTGCAGACACGAGGAAAAGGCTCCCCTGAACAGCCTGGCAGCCAGTTTGATGCACCAGAACCTTCTGCAGAGCCAAGTGTTTATTCCCAAGTGAACTCTGTACAGACTCGCTCCCCAGGCTGGGCAGACAGAGAGCAGCATCCCAGCAAGGCTGTAAATAAAATTAGGAGTCCAACACTGATTCCAGTTTGCCCACTAACAACGTTCCCATTCACTCAAGGAAACATTCCCAGGAATTGCTTCTATTTGCTGTTTGGCAATTCAGGCTGTGTTTTTCCCCTCTGTTGAACCAACACTCCTGATAAAGCAGGAGCCTTCCGGCTGCTCCCTCAGTGCAAAGACACAAAGAGCCCTCCCCGTTCAGTGCCTGTTCCAGCCAGACAGTGTGGCCAGTCCTGGAGAGTCTGGACTCCTGGAGTCCTTCCTGACCTTTCTGCAAAGGGGGGCTCTGACTTGTGTCCCCACTGCCCTGAAGCAGCATCAGCTCCCCACGGAGGTGATGAGATCAATCAGTCCTTGGAGGCAGCGAAACCACAGCAGGACAGCACTGAGCGGGGTGGTGTCACCCACACACAGCACCCAAAGCAGCCTCAGCCCCTGGGCCAGGTCAGAGCTGGGGATCTGTGCCCCAGACAGGCACTGGGTGGCTCCCAGAGGGCACCTGGAGGCACCAGGAGCCATAACCTGGAGGGACCCCCAACGACGCTGTGCAGCTCAGCTATTCCTGGGGCCCGTCACGACTTGCCTGGGTTTCAAGGCCTCTCTTATCTTGAGCTCAGGCTCATTGTGCAATCCCCCAGTGCAGAGGCCCAGCCAGGATTTATGGCTGCTGTAGTTCCCCTTTCATCCCCAGCTGGGAGCGCTGGCGGAGGATGAAAGTGCTGCTGGGGAGGGATGGCAGAGAGCACTTCAAAGGCTGCCATGCCCTGAGTCCTGTTGGGATCCTCAACTCAGGAGCTTCTGTACAACCACCCAGCACTTCCAGGAGCTTCTCTACAACCACCCAACACTTCCAGGAGCCTTTCTCTCCTTCCTTCAGCACAGGACAAACCATTGGGACCCCCAGTGCAGCACCTGCAGCTCAGCTCTCCAGGCCCACAGGCAGGACCTGCCCCCAGCAGGTCTCTCCTCCCCTTACAAAGCAGGACCTTCCTCCTGGCCCTGTCCAAATACTTCACTCCCAAAGCAAATGCAATGCCAGCTGGCTCAGACCACTGCAGTGGCCAGTACAAATCCAGTCTGGAGCAGAAATTCCATGGGAAGGCTGAGGAAGTTCTGCAGCAAAGAGTAACTGGCCATAGGGGAAGTCTGGGCTGGAGGGAAGGCAGGAGGAGCCTGGGAAGGGATTTGGACACCAATCTCTGGATCATGTCACCCTGTGGGCAAGTCACACTGTGAGAAAGTTTGCTCCTGTGCATCCTGCACTGCCCACTGGCACAAAAGGATCTCAGACTGAGCTGGTCTGTCACACTGTGGTGCCTGGAGGGACCCAGGGACAATCCCACCCTGTGAGCTGCCTGCAAGTGTGCAGAGTTTCCCTCCTCAAGGAATCTGGCAGACAATAATTCACTCAAAGGAGCAGCATTATTTCACACTCCTTGTGTGCTGATTCTGGCTCCAAGTGCACAAAAAGCTCAGAAATTAAAGTTCCTTGAAGAAATCTCCCACTGAACCTTCAAACCCACCAAGCCTGCAGTGGGTTTGCTCCCTGTGCTGTTGTGAGTCTGATTCCTGGGCAAGTGGGTGCAGCAAGAGAAGAGCCAACCACTGCCCTAAAACCCAGCCAAACACAGACTGCAGGAGCTCCCAGTGCCTGTAGGAAATACTGCCTAAGGAAATTAAAGCTCAGAAGTAGCTGAAGCAGCACATGCCTGCCCACCCCTTAACCCCCCATACAAGCAGGAGCTGCAGGAACTCCCAGCATTTTCCTACCCTCTGTCACAGGTGATGCCACCTGGCAGGCAAAGAGCAGTTTGGGTTGTCCAAGTGCCCTGAATGACAGAAAGAACAGTTTTGTTCAGTTGTGTTTCAAACAGATCCAGAGCAGGAGCCCACGGATACAGATCAACCCACCCAGACTAACTGAAAAACTCAGCTACAAGCCCCAGAATGGGCTGAGCATTCACACAGCTCTGAGACACTGATGGAACTTCATTCCCAGCAGCCACCAAAGCTGATAAACTGGAGTCACTGTGCCCACTTTCCTTCAGGGCACCTGCCCTTGTCCTCAAGCAGCCCCTCAGCCCCCTCTTCACCCCAAGAGCTCCTGAGCTGCAGCACTGCTGGGACTTGCCTGGAGCCACATGTGTGTGTTCAGTTCTGCTGCCAGAGCAGGTTCACTGGCCAAGCTCTGCCCCCCAAAGAGTCTTCATTTAGATCTCAGTGGAAGATGATTCCCTGTGATACTTCCAAGTTTCCTTGGTGGTAGCCAGAGATGGAAAATACTACCAAAATCTTTCAAAGGAAATCATTCATTTGAATTTCTGAAATTAACTGAAATTTAAACAAAAAAAAATTAAGAAAAGGGGAATAACTTGCCCTACATTTTGATTTATTCTGTTTTTTCACTACAAATGGAAACAGTTTGCCTCACACAGACAAGAATTCGAGGCCTGTAGAGTCAACTCCAGGAACTACTGTCCAGGTCATCCTTCCTCCCCTTCAGACTATCCCCAGCAAGAATTGCACCCCAAAAACAACCTCCAACAACTGTGCAGCTCCAGAGCAGCAGCACAATGTGGCTGTTCACAGGGCCCAGCTCTGCTGCTCTGTGTGTAAAAGCAGCAAAGTCTCTAATGGGGCTCAAGCCTCAGGCAGGGAATTGTTCAGGGAGACAAGCAGGGTCTTTTCCAGCATCCCACACCAACTGCAGGAGCATCCCAGGGCTCTTTCTCCTGGGAGAGCAGGACAGAGCACTGGGAGGAGGCAGCTGGGGCTGCAGCTGTGCTCCACAGCTGGATAAGGGCAGCACACAGCACAGGCTGCAGCAGGGGATGGAACCACGGGAGAGCCGGGAGGAGAAGCTGCCAAGGACGGGAGATCCAGCTGGGAATGTGGAGCTGAGACTGCCCAGTCTGAATGGGACTGAGTCACAGAGTCACAGAATGGGCTGATCTGGGAGGGACCCACAAGGACCATCCAGTCCAACTCTTAACCCTGCACAGGACACCCCCAGAGTCACAGCCTGTGCCTCAGTGTTGGCCAAACCCTGCTGAGCTCTGGCAGGGTCAGTGCTGTGACCACTGCCCTGGGAGGTCCCACCCATGAGCTCCCTGTTCCCTCTGCAAACCTGAGCGCTGTTACTCTCAGGGTGTTCTACCTGCTTCTGGCCAAGCAATGCCACTTGGGTGCCCCACAGTGCCCTGTTCCCAGTGGGAATGCCTGGCACAGGAGGCTGGGGAGGCCCAGGAGGCTGGGGAGGCCCAGGAGGCTGGGGAGGCACAGGAGGCTGGGGAGGCTCAGGAGGCTCGGGAGGCAGAGCAGATCAAAGAGCCCCGTGCTCGGCCGGGCAGGCGCCGTGTGGAGCTGCCCAAGCTCCCTCCTGGCACATTATCAAACCTGCTGCCTTTAAGTGTTTTACTGCTCACAGAAGCTTCTCACAATCAGCTTTTTTAATCACACATCATTTAAAATGTTGCCATGTTCTACACCCAGGGCTCAGCCCCGCCAGTGATTCCTCCTCAACCGACCTGTGGACAGAGAAGGGTATTTTAACCAGCGTTGCCCTCAGGCTCACTAAGAGGAGCCACTATCACTTCAATCAGACTCCTTAAAATAAGAATTCCATGTGCACACCGACAAAGTCATTCTCCTGGGTCCTGCCAAGCCCTTTGCCAGGGGCAAAGCAGTTGAGACGTCCCTCAGCATCAACTTTGTTTGTTTATTTATCAAGTTCACATGTTTGATCTTTGTTTAGCAACTGTTTTCATCTCCTGTCCATGGTAAGAACACAGCAGTTCTTCTCTTGACTCAAAGAATCATGAGGTCTCTTTTTCCAGCTCTGGAAACCCTCCAGCATCAGCTTTGAGAGCTCATCCCACATTCAGCCAGGCCAAGTGCCAGAGCTGCTCAGCCCCACTCTGGGCATTTCTCAGTTCCAGGCCAGGCTCTGGATGTCACCTTAGTAAGACTTTTCAGAATTTACCTCACAACACTTGACCAAGTTCCCTTCCCACCTCTGGTTCATTTTCAGCACAGCCATCATGACCCCAAGTTGCTCAACCACCACAATTTTGGGAAGTCTTGGAAAAATACTAACCCAGCCTAAAACATTGTTATTGCCAGAGCTGCTGCATTTGATTTCACTGGAGTTTAACCTGTTTTTATTCTCACCACTCTGCCTACGACCTTCAGGAGACCCCCCCAGGCACCTGGGAGGGAACCACTCACCAGTTCCAGGGAATCTTCCCCTTGCAGAGTGGATCCAAAGGCCTCAGGCAGGCAGCAGTTCCTAAATGCTTGTGATTAAACAGTCAGTTACTCCTCATGGACCATTCACCCTGTTAACACAATCCCCTGATTTGTAAGTCCATCAAGACTCTCCTTGGCATCCTGTGATCCACTGAGAAGAGTTTGGGAACCACTACAGTTAAACATGTTCTTGATCAGTGACTCACTGCATCCACCCTTTCTCCTGAAGACTTTCAGAGACAGCAAAACCATTCAGACATTCAGCTCATACTCAGCTTTCATTGTGTCCAAGAGCCCTCAGGCAACCACCCTGAATGAGTTCCTGTTCCATCCCACTGATCACAAAGGTTTGTCCAGGTTTCTTCTTCCTTTCATAAAAATCTCCACTACCATCTGACAAATTGGTGCATTGCTGTGCCAGGAAGTGCCACATCAGCAGCCACACAGAACTGTTTGGCACTGGGCTCCACAGCCTCCTCTGGAGCCAAAATCCAGGTGGCTCCTTGTTAGATGTCCAGGAGGAACCTTAGTTAGTCACCTGGGGAGTCAGAAAAACAGAATCTAGCAAGAAATTCAGAGGTCATTAACCAGTCAAAAGCAGCTCTTACACACAATACAACTTATCCCAAGACTCCTGACTCTGCCATGTCTGACAAACATCCTCCCCCCAGCTCAGCACCATCCCCTGCCCACATCCCCCTCTGTCCACCCTGTCATCTCTCATGGACCTGAGAGACCAAACTCAGGCAGGGCAACTGCAAATCTCACTGCACAAGCACCTCTGAGCTGAAACCTGAGTCAGGAAAAGCTTGGAGTCGTGGTTTGGGCTGGAATGGACCTTCAGGATCAGCCAGTCCCAGGGACACACAGGGATGAGGGATATAATCCTACCAGGGGTGGGATTGGACAGACTCAGCCAGGTGATGGCAGCCCACATCACAGGCTCCAGGAATGTCTGCTGGATTCCACAGATTTCCTGTCAAAAACAAGAATCAGAGCCCAGCTACACCCCAAACAGGCATCAGACAGACAAGAGATCGACGTGGTAATGGCTGGGAAGTTTGGAAGGAAACCTCCAGCAGTGGCTGGGGGGTCTCTGCCTGCAGACCCAGGGCCTGACACCCCCAGCTAAACCAAGGCTTAACACCCCTGGGGTTTGCCAGGGCTGGTGGAGGCACATTTGAAAGCAAAAGACAGTCAAGAAACACGTCTGAAACTCAGAATAAATCCACAAATTCTGTAGATGGGATCAATTCAGTCTCAACTCACACAATGGCCATTTAATGGGTTATCTGGGTGGAAACAAGTTGAACCAAACATGAGAATTTTGATGTCTTTTTGATCAAGTTCCACAGTTTAACTCTGCAAACTTGTGTTCCATAGAACAGGCTACCAGAATTTGTTCTGCAGAGTTTTCACTTAAATGTGAATAAAGTGGCACTTCTCATAATTTCCTTAGGAGCCACCACGTCTCAACTCATTCTAAATTTTAAGGAAGTTCTAACTTTAAGGGACACAACAGCAAGTAATAACACCAGAAATAACACCACCACTGAAAACACAACCAACCCGAGGGCCAAAAATGGGGGTTATAATTCCTACAAAGTTGTGTTTGTAGCTGAGCACCACGTTGCAGTCACAGATTACACGTGAAGTCTTCAGAAATAAGAGAAAGATCTGCTTGGTAGTGAAAATATAATTTTATTTAACAATAGCTGCCAGCAGTATACTGGTATATCTGTAAGAGATGTTCCAGAGGGTGAAAGACATAAGCAAACTACAATAAACTGCATCAACTCTTCAAGTATTTCTGCAAGCGACGCTGCAATCCTTGATGTCCTGTCTCGGGAGTCCCACCATCCTAACTCTGCTCCCACCTCCTCCACAAGCAAACTGTAAGAGCTGGTGGCACAGGCTCTGAGGCAGATGAAACACTTTTCACTGGGGATAAAGCCTTCTCCTGGCAGCATTAACTGGCTGTGTTCAGGTAGCTGTGAGTGGCAAAGAGCACCACAAAGCCGCCCGTGCTGCGCCGAGATTGGCATCGCTGGGTTTGGCTCCAGCACCTTCCACTTATTCCTGTCTCTGCTCCTTTGATACCAAATGCTAATTTGCTACTTTAGCATAAAAATTTGATTACATCTCTCTTCTTATCGTGGAACTCCAAGCAGCTCCCAATCAGTTCAGACATGCCCACTGTGGAGAAAACCAGCAACTTTATGGGAAAATGCAAATGTGTAAAAGCTCCAAGGCTGGGCCTGTGTGTGGGACCCCCACAGGGAGCAGCAGGGAGAGGGACACAGGGAGGGACACAGGGAGGGACACAGAGAGGGACACAGAGAGGGACACAGAGAGGGACACAGAGAGGGACACAGAGAGGGACACAGGGAGGCTCTGCAGTGCAGGGAAGGGCCCCACAAGTCCACACGCCTCTTGCTCAACAGGCAGCTCTTCCACAGAAGGGATCTCTTCCAGAAGCAAAGCTTTGTGAAGGGAAAAAGCCTAATCATGCATATACAGGATAATCTGCTCTCCCACACAACAACGGGGTGCAGATGATGGATTTTCCCTTTATGTTCAGGAAATACACAAGTCACCTGTTTTAATGCGAATTTAAGCACATTTCAGCTTGAGAATAAAGTAAGTTATTCAGCATGCTAATACATGCAACCAACCTGCAAACTGGAATGCCAACTTGAAAGGGTAACTGCTGTTTTTAAACTGCAGAAGGGGCTTGAAGCAGCTCTTTAAATTTAAACAGGGGGTAGATTAATTGCTGTTTGATGAAATTAAAAATGCATTTAAAGATCAGATTGTAAACAAGTTGACAGAAGTCAAGAATTTACATAGTTATGAAAGGGCTTTTTTAATTACTGTGGAGCTGGTGATTGGGGCCAGATGAAAGTGCTGAGCCCACAGCAGAGGCTGAGCCCGCCCCAGTGCTCTGCAGGGATCACCTGGGCAGGTGGGAGCTGCTCCTCCCCACGGCACTCCTGCTCCCTCCAGAGCCGGGAGGGGCCGGGCAGCTCCACAGCAAGGCCTGCAGCAGGAGGCCTGACAGACACAGCCTGACAGACAGACAGTCTGACAGACAGACAGTCTGACACAGCCTGACAGACAGTGCTCTGACAGACACAGCCTGACAGACACAGCCTGACAGACAGACAGTCTGACAGACAGACAGTCTGACAGACAGACAGTCTGACAGACAGACAGTCTGACACAGCCTGACAGACAGTGCTCTGACAGCCTGACAGACACAGCCTGACAGACACAGCCTGACAGACAGACACGGCTCTGGCACAGCCTGGCAGACAGACAGGGCTCTGACAGTCTGACAGACAGACAGACAGTGCTGTCCCACAGGACAGTCCCCACATCACAGCCAGGTCCCCACCGGGACTGCCCCTCCAAGGGAGGGCTGGGCCTTCCCCCCGTGCTGAGACAAGAACTGCATCAGGTACAGCAAGAGCCTGAGCTTGGCTTTCAGGCTCTGACACAATCATTGAACAGTGAGGAGAATGAGCTACAATGGTCTGGAGATTGCCCAAAAAGCAGAGAGAACACGTTACCTCTAAAGGCCCACGAGAACCCCAACCCAAGTGGCCCAGGCTCACCCCAGGGATCTGCTCCTCAAGGACTCCCACAGCCCCCACTCCTAAAACCTGGGACACTTCCAGGGGCCCTCTGATCTACTTTTTAGAGAGTTAAGAACTCAAAGACATGCCCACAGTCACGTTGCTTCCTACATTTCTGTTTGTAAAGGGGAACTGTATGATGGCAAAGAGCACCAAACCAATGAGGACGGAGGGATTTTTGCTCTATTTGTCACTAAAAACATTGTTACCTAAATAAAAAAGTCCTTCCTTTTTTTCTATGTCACGTTGGAGCAAAGACTGAGCCCCTGCAGAGGATTATTATGGCTGAGCAACTTTATTCAGGAGGAGAACGTGACATTAGAACACAGGAATTATTAAAAGGCTACAGTTAAGGTTTTCCTAACCAGGTCACTCTGCAGAATTTTCCTTCTGTGCCTAAACAGCTCTGCAATAAATCAGAACAGGGACCAAGTGTATCTAAAACAGTTGCCTTTGAAAGACAAGTAAGAGGATTTCTAACTGCCTTTGTATTGGAATTCTAGCTCTAGGAAGGCAAGACAAGGCACCACAAGCCATGGATACAAATATGGGTCTGGTCCTCTACCTCTTCTATGTCAAACTAACTCCAAGGGTATATAAAGTAGCAAAAGCAGGATGCTTATAAAAATCAGGCTGGTTTTCAGAAAGCCAGTGCTTACCAAAAAATTAGTGTATAAAAGTGTTTATGTGAGCATTTCCACGTTATTGCAGAATGTTAAATACTCCAAGAACAACCTACCAGGAATAGCACTTTCCAGCTTCTAAAATCAGTTAAATACAAAAGTATCTTTACAGAAAAATAGGCATATAAGTCTAGCACTCTTTGGAGTTGTTTGTGATGGTCTTTAAAAAATAACCCAGCAGTTCATTCATGCCTCAATAACATTAAACACAAAAACTATTCCCTGGTTTAGAAATAATTGCAAATTGCTTTTAAAAAACTTGTAGTGCTATTCCTCAGTGTTGCTGTACAAAGGTTATGGATAGTAGTGCAATGATTATGAGCATGCAAAACTGCAGTCCAGGTGCACAGACTGGGACAAATTCAATGGAAAGGACTGGATCCCACACACCATTTCTTTACAAAATAATCAACAGATTTCCTTTCAGGAAAAAAGAATGCATACTACAATTTAAGGCAAATGTTCTCTTTAAAGGTCACTTTAGCTTTCTTCAGCATAAAAAAGTTCCCCAAAGATTCCCATTTCATGGCTCTCTGGTCATTTTGCAACACTAATCATTGCACTGCTACTCACCAGTTACCAACTGGGACACTGTGGTTTACATGGACTTGCCTTAGGACAGAACAGGGTTTAGGTAAATATCACCAAAAAGACCTATACAAACAAAGGCTCTTAACTACCAAAAAGAAACCACTTGCAATATTTAAGGTGAACAGGGGCAGCTTCCAATTCTGCTGTTTCCTGGTGGTCAGGGGCATCCCAACAAGTGTTTGTTTGCTGCAATTCAGGACAAATATACATGTTTTAATCTCATCAAGCTCTTGAGGACAACTAAAAACCAACTCTGAGCTTTGCACTCCCTGCCCCAGCACTCAGGCCTGAATTCAAACTTCCCTGATGCTGAGGCCTTTCAAATCCAACTTTCACACTGAGTCCATTCCCAACCACTACCATGACTTCAAATCCAAGAGACTTTTTTTAATAAAAGAAAACATTGCCAAATATTCTGCAAATGGCTCTTTTGGATAATAAGTTCCCTTCTCTATGTAAATAGGATAGACAGGCAGGTACAGTTCGACGTGTCACAGGTGTGACAACTGTGTACAGATCTTCTGGACAAGCAATAAACTCCAAAATACATAAATATTCCTTGTACCATACAGCGAGACAGTGTCCTAAACCAACTCATGGACAGGGACCAACTGTTTACAGAGAGAAGCCACAGGGCAAGACAGCCCTTGACACTGAGGAGCCCAGAGCTCCCCAGTGCAACATGAGCACGACTGCACCAATGATATCCAAAGGAGGTAAGGAAAAACAAGCCTATAATTAACTCTGCAAACTTTAGGTAATTACTGTACCTGGTCTATCCACCGTAACTTTGAATAACTGCAAGTTCATGCAAAAAAAGTTGCTATCTGATATGAAAGGAGCAGTCTGTTAGAAGCATTGTTATGGAATATGCAGGAAGTCATCCTTTTGCAAGTGCTGGTTACTTGGTGAGTCTCTTGGCTACATCACTGTAAGCTATTTCAATTTCTTTGTCTCCAGGACAGGTGTTGGTGAACTCATCCCTGCTGTAGGCATTCGTCAGGTATCTCCAAATCCCTGTCATCTCCTTGGGAATCTCGAAGTTGCGGTACTTCTTGGCCACCACCTGAAACAACGGTATTGGATTATGGATTTGCATCCTTCCAATGAAACCACTTTTCCACTGCTGGTCACTCTCTTGTGAGGTTGTCCTTCCCAGTGGGACACTCAGAGCTGTTCCCAAAGCCAGCAGCAGCTGTTCCTCGGGATCCACCTGGCCCTGGCAGCTCTGTCTGGTTTGTCCTCCCCAGGGAAACGCTCCTGCACCCCGGCAGAAACTGAGCCTGTGGCTCCATCTGCAGTACAAACTGGCACAGATCACTGCAGACAGTGAGAGAAATCCAGCCACGGTTAGGCAGACACACCTGCACTCCTGGGGTTATCCCAGGCCACCTCTTCCAAGACTTCCAAGCTTTTTTTTTAATGCAATCCTTTTATTTCACATTGTGCCATTTACTTCATGGTAACAGGGCAGTTTTCCCTACAGCAGTGAGCAGACACCCACTGCCACCACCAACTGCTCAGCTGACCTTCACCTTTCCTTTCTTCCTCTACCTCGCACAGCACCTGCCTGTGCCCATGTGGGTCAGTGCAGTTCAGGGGGTTTGGGTTGTGCCATTCAATGCTCTGCTGCCCAGCCTGTCTGCAGGTTCACACCTGCACTGCCTTCAACTGCAGGAGCCCCAGAGCCCCTGGGAATGACCCAAACCTCACAGAATTTCATGTACTGTTGGTGCTGCAGTTAAACCCACATGGGAGCCTACCAAGAGCTGACACTACTGGGCTCCAGACTGCACAAGCCAAAGGCCTCCTGTCCCTCCCACATGCCCCCAGGGGCACCTTGACAATGTGCAGCTTGGGCAGCAGGTTGCAGTCTGCCAGGGTCATCTCGTTGCCGTCCAGGAAGCGGCGCGTGGACACGGCCACGTCCTCCAGGCTGTTCTCGTCGATCTCGTCGGGCAGGGGCGAGTTCAGGTACTCGTCCAGTTTCTGCAGGGTCTTCAGGAGGCCACGCTCTAAGGCTGCACAGCAAGGACAGGTGTAAGGAACAGAAAGCCAACCCACAGCACACACAGTTCAAAACAAATTCTCTTTTATTGATACCAGTGACAGACCTGACAACCACCCCCACATCACTGCAGTGCCCAGAGCAGCCCAAGGGTGAAGGGTCTGTACCCCTGAGAAACTGCTGTGGCACCAGCACTGCTGGAGCTGGCTCTGTGTCACCTCAAACACTGCAGCTGAACCACAGTCCCTTTACACATCCCACACATTCAGGCTATTTAAAAGCTGGCTAATACAGGAGTTTGCACTAGTTTAAGATACTCTAAGACTGTCCACAAGGGTTTATTTTTGGTTTTAAAAGTGGCTTATGTCAGTTCCTTAGGACTGTGCCTAACTGGCTTACACTAATTAGAATTAAGCTATGCTGAGGTTTATACACATTCAAACGTAATCTGTTAAGGTCACATCTCAGCAAAGAGCCACGGCCAGCCCAGCTCCCGGAGGTTCCCGGGATGCAGCAGCAGAGGGCAGCACACCCCGCAGGACCCAACTCTGCTCACAAACCCTCTGCACATCCCTCTGAACTGCAGCAGAAGGGCCTCCTGACCCAGCTGCTCACAAACCCTCTGCAGATCCCTCTGAACTGCAGAAGGGCCTCCTCACCCCCTGGCTTCGGTCCTGCCTCAAAGCACACTGAAGATTAAAGAGTTGAACTAAACTATTTAAAAGTCCGACTGTGAATTATTTATGACTTGTTTATCTCTCATGTTGTATCTACTGTTTTCCCTCCACACACAAAGGTCTTAATCCTCCGAAGAAAGTGAAGGGAACTGAGCTTAGCTCAGAACTCTGAACAGGAGCCCTCAGAACCACAGAGGGCAAATAATCAAGTGCAACAGATGCACAGAAACTCAGGCACAAACTCTGCATGAAACTGGGTTCTGGATGTTAAAATATTTATCCTTCATCCCAGAGTTCTGAGTGGCTGTAAATATCCAATACCAGGCTCATACAAACCCTGCACACCCTGCTGGAATTCTCACTGAACACCAGCTGCAGTTCTCTCAAGTGTTGAAATCTTGGACATGAACTTTAAACCACAGATTTAATTCATGAGACTCTCTCAAGTGTCCATCCACTAAACAGCTGAATTTGTCAGTGAGACCCTTGACAGCAAAGCTGCTCTGAAAACACCAGCCAAACAAAGGCACGTGTGCCCAGGCCCTGCCCCAGGTCACCCACCTTCATTTGCTTCTGGTCTGGAGTTCTTGATAAATGCAGAAAATTTGGCAAATATATCCATCCCAGCAGTGTTTGATTCTGGATGCTTTGGTGAAAGCTTTAGGTACCTGGAAAGCAGAAAGGAGGGGATCTACAGCACATTGAGCACAATGATCCTCATCCTATACATCAACCAGTACAAAATGGCCCTTTTTAAAAATATTGTACCTAATGTAGATTTACCAATTTATCCATTTCCAGTGTTGCTTCTGAAACAGAGTATCACACACTTCCATTTAAGTTGAGATGTTTAAACCCAATTTTTAATCACTTTTCAGAAGATCATCAGAGCATATTCCTGCTTTCTGAATCAGGCATTTGTTTCAAGCAGGTAACAGTTCATAGAAAGGGAATCAAACAGGTAACTAATTAGATACACTTGTCTATTCCCTGTACAGAAACAAGCCCTGGAGATTTATTCTTCCATTTAAATTAACATCAGCTGTTTCAGAATATTTGGACTCCCAGTCTTTTAACAAAAAGTGAAGTCTCGCCACACTAAAAGGACAAACAGTTCAGTCTGTCACAGGCAGTGTCTGGATTTTGCCTCTTCCTGCCAGCTGAGGAGGAGACAGCCAACAGCTGAGAGACAGCTGGAGCACAGCACAGCACACCCCACTGCAGTTACAAGTCAGGACTAATTTTGTAGGGCAGACTCATCTTCATTTGCATTATCTGGACACTCAGAACAGCCAAAACGAAGAGTCATTTAGTTTGAAACTGCAGGAAGAATGGCAGGACTCAAAGGATAATTTAAAAATAATCTCTAAGAGAAAACAGTTTTTAATATAAAGATGAGGGAGCTGGGGAGGGGAAGGTACAACAAGCAAGAACTCCACACTATTTCCCAAGCCTTCAGTTTGCTGCTGCTGAGGAACATCATCACCCTCAGCGCAGGATCCCTGGGGGAACGTGTCCTCTCTAAGGGGACATTGTCATTTGAACACTTACTTGGGTGGAGCCAAAACATCTTCCAGGAACTCCTCGATCTTATTCACGTCTGTTCTCACTTCCCCGTTGTATGTGATGAAGGGGGGGTGAGTGCCTGGGGCCAGATTCTGCAGGTCTGCTGGTTTCCTAGGGTGGAACACAAACAGTGCCAGAGTCAGCAGGGCCATCCATTCACTGCTGCACCACCAAAGTGCTGCCTGAGCCTCTCACAGTTTGACAAAGACATCACCAGGTTTCTTCTTAAAAAGTGATTCTACAACTTGATTAGCCTCTTGAAGATACTTCCTAACAAGTTAAAATACTTAAACCCAACTGCTTCCTCCTGCCTCTGGCTGTTTATTCTCCAATCAGTACAGTGGGGCTGCACACAAACACCCCCCACACAAACCCAGCCTCTCCTTCCCAAGCCCTGCAGAACAGTTTATATATAGCATAATCTGTGCTCGGTGATAATCCTCCCCTTCACACAGACCTGCTCTGGAAAAAAGCAACTCTGACACCCAGCAGTGTGTAGGAACCATTTCTTATGTGCCCAGGGAATGTGGTGCTGGACAAGCTGACAGATGCTCAAACATCAGGTTTAAAACTATGCTTAAAGTTTCATCCAGTGAAAAAACTATTTACAAATAAGAGCAGCACACCTGGGAGAGGAATTCTCAACATTAGTATGAGTGGATAGAAGAGAAACAGCATCAAGCTGAAATACTCAGACATTT
Source organism: Willisornis vidua nigrigula (assembly GCA_021164005.1). NCBI lineage: Eukaryota > Metazoa > Chordata > Aves > Passeriformes > Thamnophilidae > Willisornis > Willisornis vidua. The sequence continues at coordinate 153,560 of JAJPCS010000062.1, read as the reverse complement.
CTAACTCCTAAGTCAGTTTTGGCCACACCTCTCGCTGTTCTCTCCAGCTCCTTGCTCAGAAATAATCCCACTCTGTATTATGAGCAATTGGCTTCTCTCTGCTCTGGCTGTGCCTCGGTGCTGCAGTGACAAGAACAGCCCCAGAGGCCTTTCTCTAAAGCCTGTGTGCCAGCTGTGCCACCTCCTCACTCCCCCTGAGTGCCCAGCTCACACTCCCATGGAAAGCTCCCCCAGCTGCCTGGTCAGCAGATTCAGACTGAAGGCTGAAATCAGTGAGATGTGGATCCATTCCAAGCTGGAAAACCCAAAGCAGCACCTGAAGAGCTGCAGCCAATTCCCCCAGTAAGTCACCTGGGCATTAGTTGGTCTCACAGCAGTGCCAGCAGGAGTAGGATGAGGCACTGCCTGGCACTTGAGCAGCAGCAGCAGCACCCAAACCTCCCCTGAGGAGGGTCCTGACCCCAGCCCAGGACACTGCCCAGAGGGCACGGCCTGACTGCAGGGCACTGCCCATGTCTCACAGGACACTGCCCATGTCTCAGAGGGCACTGCCCATGTCTCAGAGGGCACTGCCCATGTCTCAGAGAGCACTGCCCGTGTCCCAGAGGACAGGCTGCAGTTCCCAGCCCTGCACCCCCACCGTGACTGACCCCCAAGGGTTCCCACGACCCACAGGAGCACTGCAGGGCCTGGCAGGTTGGGCAGAGCAGCCTGAGCCCCACCTGCTGCTGCAGAGAACAACAAACACTGACCCAGCAGAAGGTTTGCCAGGGGGAAGCTGCCCCTTTGTTACTGTTTGAACTAACCCAAACTGGACCATAACCTTTGAACTGGGTTTGTGCCTTGCACAGCGTGGCCACACTTGTGAGCCAGCCCTGGGCACCCAGGAACTGCCCCCACTCGAGGGGGAACTGCCCCCACTGTTCAGGAAGCCCTCCTGACTCACTGACAGGGACACCAGGCTGGTGTCTCCACACACACAGCCAGGAGGGCAGCAGGACAGAGCAGGGTGTGCAGGGACAGCACTGGGCTCTGCAAACTAAGCACAGTTCACAAGTGCATCCCACAGACATGTTGGGTTTCCTCTATACAAAATGAAGAAGCCCTGCCAGAATCTCATGCCCTGCACTGCTGATCCTCCCCCAGTGCCACTGCACTTACCTGGCACTACAGGCAGGGCTGAATGAGAAAACTGATTTTCATACCTTGCAGTATTACACATGCTGCTTCAAACCAGGTGACAGAAGTCTTATTAATACAAGAATTTAACTTTTTTTTTTAATTTTTAACCTTCAAAGAAGTGATTTCTCACCAATAGTTGCCACCACTCTCTCACTTTTAGGATTTAAAGTCTGCCATTGGTTAATGCTCCAAGTAGCTTAACACTTGATTTAAATACAGCTTTGTAACTCCAACAATTACAGGAAGTCCTGGTGGCTCACTTCCAATTCCTCGTGTGGGATAGATAAAATTCCTCAAGAGGAATGTTATTTGAAAAACAAACACAGGCAAGACCACCGGATTTGCAGCAAAACCATCAAAGGAAAGACCAGTGCACAAAGAGACTGGTCTGATGAACTACCCAAAGGATCAGGGTGCACCTCAAGGCCCCCAGAGCACTTTGTAACCCACTCAGACCACCTGTATCTTTCAAGCACAAGAAAGCAGATCAACATCCCTCAGCCAAGGCCCAAACACCACAGAGGGTTTCACTTCCACTTTGTTTCCTTGCCAGGAGATCATAACCAAGCCCTGGTTTACCACAGAGGAGCCACAGCCTTTGGAGCACAGGAACATCCTTAAAAGGCTGAGAGTACAAATTCCCTTAACAGTCAAACAAGGAGGCAATTAAAAATATTGCAGGGAAGTTTTACCTCAGAGATAAAACTGGAGAGCTTTAAAAGACAAAAGCCAAACAACAAGCCCCTGAATAACCACTGCAAAGGGTTCCACGATGGCCTGTGCCTGCCCCAAACTCCACCAGGCTTTTCATTAAGGATCTGGCTGTCACCACCTAATTAAGTGGGCAGGATCTTCAACACCAGAGTTAAGGTACAAACATTTCATGGCTTTGCCACAAACCAGAACAGCAATTAGCACACAAATAATTTTTGTAGATCAGACAAAATCCAGCCCCCAAACGTTGCTTGTGCTGCAGTGACTTATAAATGACACACCCACTGCAATGAGTGTCTGAGGACTGGGGGAAAAGACCCAGCAATAACCCCCCTGTGCCCAGTTCCACAGCAGTTTCACACTGCCCAGGGTGGAGTCACCTTCTAATATTTATTAATGTTGTTATTTAAACCTTTACTTCCCAGGTACCTGTAAACCCCCCGAGTGGGGTGTTGAGAACAGGACTCCCTGCTCAGCTGCAGGGCTGCCCTGGGGGGCTGCCACCAGCCCAACAAATGGGGTCTGTGCTCAGCTCTGCCCTCCAGGCCAAGCCCAGAGCTCTGAGCACGGAAATGCTGCAGCTCAGAGGGGAAGAATAAACCCTCTGTGTGCCCAAAGAGAGGCAAGAAATGTGCAGCTCCTTGCAAAGAGTGGGGTGTCCCACATGGGCTGCCCATGTGTGTGGTTTTGTGTGCCAGGAGTGGAATTAAGAACTGCAGAATGTTCTTTTGTCAGCACAGTGTGATGTCCAGGGCAATTATGGAGGGGGAAAACACCCAGCACAGTCAGTCAAACCAGGCTCAGTTTGTCCCAAGCTCCTCACTGTGAACTTTTGTACCCAATCATGACCTTTCCAGCCTCCCAAGCAGACAGAGCTGGCCTTGCTGTTGTGCAGAAATGATGCTGTGAGGCAGACACATGGTTTGCAAGGAAAGCCTTTTCTTTGCTTGGCTAAGAACATAAATTCAGATGCTTAAAACAATTAGAACTGTGCTCTTCAACAAGTGTCTTCAGCAGGAACAAAGCAGAGAAGATAATTGGCTGGAATAACGAGCTTGTACAAGCAGTTTCTTGGGACAGCATCAGAAGTGCTGAGGCAACATCTCACATGTATCATCATTCTGGGAATGATAACAAGGGAAAACAATCCCATCTGGTACAAAACAGCTCCTACTGAACAATTACCTGGATTGGACATTCTACTACTCTGTAACTGGGTATTGCTCAATCTAGAATGGGAAAGTTCTATTTCTGAAGCTTTAATTAAAGTCTAATTAAGTTTGTATCAACATCTATTCAAATCTGAATTAGCTTCAGAGCTCCTTTGTTTCCTTTAGCAGAAAATCCCCCCAGTGCATAACAAAAAGGCAGCTTATTTGACCCATTCCTCTGCAATTCTTCTAATTTTGTACTTACTCTGTTTTCCCCTCCTCAATATCAAAAAAACCCCACACAAAACCAAACCTGAAAGCTTTCCTTGTGTAAGGAAGGTCAAATTTAAACATCTGCAACCAATTTATATATGAAAAGTTATTCTTACATCCCATTCCCCCATTCAATTAACTCAAAAGTTGCCAAAGGGAAACAAATAAAGCCAATTCATCAGGCATATTTGGCATTTGAATGATACCTCTGACTGGTTCAGCAGGAAAAATGCTTTCAAAGCCTAAAATACACCCTTGCCCCTTCCTCTCAGCCCCTCCCCACCAATGAGTTAAACTCCACCACCATTAAAAGCAGAGAAGTCTGGAATGCCAAGGAGCTCCCAAGCACAGGCCACGGGCAGGCTCAGGGCAAGGTGTGACCCACTTGGTTGTGCTGTGGCAGCAACAAGATCTGCAGTGAAACCCCACAGTGGCCAGAAGAGAGCCTGGGGCAGCCAGAAATACACACACAGCTGACAAAAGCTGCTTTCTGCTCCTGCCTGGCCCCACCACACATGGAAGTCTTTAACACTCCTCGCCAGCACCGAGGCAGCAGCTTGGGGGATGTTTAAAATCCAAACAAACCACCTCCCTCACAAAAATCCAAGAGGTTCAGTCTGGTGGGGTGAGTTCTGCCTTCCACGCTGGTTCAGAGCAGCCCAGAGTGTCCCACTGGCCTTGCCCCATCACTCAGTGACAAGGGCTCTGCTGGACTGAGCAGTGCCCCTGTTCAAACAAGAACATCCAGCCTGAGGAAATTCAGCTCCTGGATTCACTTCTGCCCTTTCCCAGCCACTGGAGTTTTCATCTGGGAAATGGAGAAGCTACACAGGGCACCATAACCAGTCAGGCTGCCAATACACAAAGGCAGAATATTCTGCATTTTGTTCCTTCCCATCTCACTTGTATTTACCTCCTGCACAGATGTTTTCACATTGTTTTCATTACTATTGCAAAGTAAGAACCATTATCCCAAGGCTTGGGGTGAAGGAGTGCAGGGTGTGCAGTATTAGTGACAGTTATCCAACAACCACTGGGGATCTGCCAAGGGTTGATCTGAAACACCCACCCAGCAGTTTCCACCTGTGGGATCTTGATGTGAGGGTGGTAAAGATTCCATATTCAGTTATAAGGCTCACATGTAAGTTATGATGTCCATGTCAGCTGTTAAGTTTTCCAGGAGCATCTCTGAAGAAACTCAAGAGAATTTACCACACCCATTCCTTTGGTTACAGACACTGATCAACAACCACCACCAACAGCACCACCTACAGCAGATCCCTCAGTGTTTATAAGGACAGGTTTTCTTTTTCATGTCACAGAATGAGCCCTGCAAGTTCAGAGCCTTTGTTACACCAAGTGCCCTGTACTTGTCCCACAAATGAATCACTTCTTACCTCTTCAGGTCGACTGTGGTGACACTGAACACGACTCCCTTGAGCCACAGGATCATGAAGAGCCTCTGGGAGAAGGGGCAGTTTCCGATGCTCTCCCCATCGCTGCCAGCCTGCAGAGGAGAACAGAGAGAATGGGAGGCAGGGCAGGGCCTCTCCGTGTGCTCAGCAGCACTCAGGGATCTCTGGGCAAGGGCAGACCGAGCACCAGCTGGAACTGGCACAGTTATGAACTCAAGTACCCTCTTCACTTGCCATGTCTCCAACAGCTGCTCAAGGAACGCATCTGAACTCTATCCCAGCCCACAAAGCTCTTTCACAGAGGGTGATCCAGTGCCCTGAACATCCTCCTGAGCAGCCACACCTTGGGATGGCAGTTCCCCCACATCAGAATTGTTCTTTGCTCTTGGCTAATTCCCCCTTCTCCAAGGGACAGCCAGTTCCCTGTAAATTCTCCCAGTTCCCTGCTGGGTGTCCCTGTGCAAGCCCCAACTGCCCCCAGGCACTGGGAGCCCCTGCTGAGCTGCAGGTGTGGGAGCCCAGACATAACTGTGAGTACATAGAGACTTCACTGACCATTAACTAATATTCCAAACCCATTTTTTATAGACAATTTATCAATCAGCCTTTGTCCTGCCACAACAAAGGGCCATCAGACAGCAGCAGCAGCCCCTCAGGGCACCCAGGGATGATGGCACAGATCTCATGATTGCCCCAACAATGAGGGATGTATCGCTGGGTTGGAAAACTTGAGTTTTCACTGGGCAAGAATTAGCTCTGGAAACCCTGAAACTTGGAATAAAATTCAATCCTCTGAAGAGAGAACTGGTTCAGTACTTACAGCAGCCACTGCCTGGCCCACTGGAACCCCAAGCAAAGCTACTTTAACATCACAGAACTGAACAAAACAGAGTTCCAAACTTCAGGCACAGCACTGAGCTGTGGCTTTGGTTAAGGTTCATCTCCTCAGTCCAAGTGGCCAGTGAGGACCAAAAAAGGTCAAATGCATTTATGCTGCAGAGCCAACTTGTCCAAAACTTTCCCTCTCTCACAGTGCAAGTTTAACATCCAAAATTTACAAACCATGAGTAGCATCTGCTTTTGTTTAAGCAAGAGAGGCTTTTTGGAAATCAGGGATTACAGCCCAGTCCCTCACAGTGCTACAAACCAACCCCCCTGCACTGTCCCAGCTGCAGCTGAACAGCCCAGCCGAGCACAGACCTCTCTGTCTCCACTCAAACGTTTGTCCCACTTTGCTCCAAACAGTCCCGAGTTATTCTGAGCACATACTGGAAAAGGAATGCACTCAGAATGCCAAGAAACTTTTGGCTCCAGAGCACAAGGAATCCTGCTCTGGAGCTGTTTGCCTGAGAGGCCCATTCCCCACCTCCTGTCTGTGCCACAGCCCAGCACTGCTGGAGCAGCTCCGTGTGTGGGGCCCTGCCCCGTGTCCCCTCTCTCAGCCAGGCCCTCCCCAGAGGGCACCACTTTGGAGAGTGTTTCTGGCTCTTCCTGCAGCAGGACAGAGCTGTGCTGGCAGTAAATCAAAACCTTTAAATATTGCAAGAACAGCCTGGAATTCCACACACCTTGTCGTGCAGGGGGTCACTGTCAGCCGAAATTATTGGTTATTCAACACGATTATGGACGTTCTACACTGAGAAGATTTGAGTTTTTATTTCAAAGTCTTTCTCAAACCAGTCTAAAAATCTTTATTACTCAATAATGCCAACCCACCCTCAATTAGGCTGATCTGCAGTTCCACCACTGTCCACTGAAGGACACACACACCAGAAGCTCATCATCCCTCTGTGTTCCCCTGCCAGGGTTCCACCAGCAGGGATCAGCAGCAGACAGCAGGCAGGGCCACCCTCCCACAGCAGGGTCACATGGCACTCCACTTGTGTGTCACCCTCCCCAAACTGCCACCAAAAACCTTCTGAAAAGGTGGCAAAACTGACCTCCTTGACTGCAAGGTGTGCACAGAAAGAGCTGAGCAAAGACACCACAGCACTCACCCTACAGTGCTGTATGAAAACCAAACAAAGCTGCTTTGTAAAGCAACTTAAACAAGAAAGTGAGTTCCAGTGAGCAAGAGGGAGTTACCAGCCAGTAAACCAAACCAGTCTGCCCACTGAGGTGTCACCCTGGTTTATCACAGGCACAGGAAAACTCCTGCAACTCCCAGTGCCAGGCAGCTCAGCCCATGCCAGAGTGCCAGAGAAACAGAGAAAAATCCACTTATCCCACTGTCTGGAAGGCTGAGCTGAGCTGACCCAGCCCATACAGAAGCCTCCTCCTTCCTTTCTCTTCCCCTCAAGCAGTGATTTCATTCAAATGAGATTGGGGTTTTTTTTAAAAAAAAAAAGAAAAAAACCAAGAAAACCAAAGCCCCAGAGAGTACAAGTAAAAATACATCTGTTTAAGTGGCTAAATAAGCAAAGAGAAGGAAAAACCCCCTACATTTAAATTGTGAAATGTTTGTCTTTGCAGCTGCATAAAAATTAACCTGAATCCTAACACAGAACCTGCACAGATTTACTTTACCAAGGCAGTGCTGAAGGTTATTGAACACCAGCAAGAAAAACAGAGAAGCAAAGAAACATTTCA
>JAJPCS010000062.1:130357-146226 GCA_021164005.1 Willisornis vidua nigrigula | reverse complement strand
GGGCCAGCACAGACCCAGCAGCAACCCAGGCCAGCTCTCCCACCAGACACACCGACAAGGGCTCCACAACAAACATTTCACAGTGTGGTACAAACATCCTCTGCTTTGATAACGAGCCAGGGGGAGCTGTAACCAGCACATGCACGTGAAAGGTGAAGGAAAAAGGCCTGGAATCCACCCCACACCCCCCCCTTGCCCAACAGGAGCCCCACAGTCAGAGGGGTGTGTAAGAATGGGATGTGTGTCCCAGCTGAAGGGGGAGGACACCTCGCAAAGAAAAAAAAGTACACACAAATTGGACAGAATAAAGAAGATTTTAAATATTGCCCCTTGGACATCGTTTTTCCTGATCTCATCTTTCCATCAGAATTCCCATTTGGCAGAGCTGTTCAATATCTAACACACTCTGAGCTCCTTCACTTCAGTTCCAAGTGCTCATTAACAGCTGGAATTTGTCATGTTTATGAACCAACTCACCTCTACAAGTGTTCCCTAACAGAGAGAAAAGTGCTGCACATTTGAAGTTCCCCGTCAGCCTCTGCAAAAGAGCCAGAGGAGCAACAGCCAGTCCCAGACAGCCCACAGGTCCTGGGCACTGATACCACAGAACAGCTTTTGCACTTGGAAACCTATTCCACACATTTAGTGCTCAAGTAAGTTAAAAAGTCACTAAAGATTCAGTCTGAGAGCACAAGCTTTAAGCAAGCAATAAGAAGATTTATTCCCACTATTAATGTCTCTGGCAAGTGAGGTAACTCCTGTAATTCTTTCCCAACGTTAAGAAGATTTTAAATAAAACATCCAGCCCCCTCATTCTCCTCCCCTCAGAAGGCACCAGGTTGGCACCTCACACCACACCCACCAGGCTGGCACCTCTCACCACACTCACCAGGCTGGCACCTCTCACCACACCCACCAGGCTGGCACCTCACACCACACCCACCAGGCTGGCACCTCACACCACACCCACCAGGCTGGCACCTCACGCCGAAGTCACCCGTGCAGGGCCCTCAAACTCAGCCCTGCTGCCCATGTTTGTCAGTGGATGGGGCCACAGCACCCACTGTGATCCTGTTTCTGTGATCCTGTTTCTGTGATCCTGTTTCTGTGATCCTCTTCCCCCACTGCCTTGACAACTGAACTTCAATGTGTTTCCCCAACACCTTTATGAAAAAAGGTGACTTACTTCATTAAAATGTGACAAAATTAGCAAATCCCTCATTATGTGCCATCCAAACATATGAAAATGTCTTTCAGGAAAGAGTGTACATTCATTTCCAAACTGCAGAGCTGACCTCAGAAAGCTCCAAATTCAGCTTCTCACTCTGTTCTTCACATGAGCTCCCATGACCAGGGGGATCCTTTACTGGACTTCTAAAGGGAAATGTTTAAAGTGTTGGTAACCCTGTCTCAGGTGAGGGTCCACAATCACACCCCACACCCCAAGGCCAGTTCTATCCAACAGCTAAACCATCCCTGCTGCCTCAAACAGCCAGGCCTTTAAGACAAACGGAGAAGAGAAAACAAAAGCCCAAGGGCAGTGCTCATACCTGGACTTCACTGAAGTACAAAAGCCCAGGACAATCAGTCCATATTTGCTCCAGGCTGAGTGACACCAAGCCCAGCCTGGGAAAAGCCAAGCTGGGTTACCCTGGGCTCTCCACGAGCTCCACCCCTCTGTGCACCTTGCAGTCAATCCAAGCTCCACAGTGCTGGAACTGCTTTACACTGAAAAAGCTTTAAAAAATTAACTGCAAGTTCCTGCATTCACTTGAGATCTGGCAGTGACACCGGGGAAAGGGATGTTTATCACCCACTCAAACTGCTCTGAGCTGGGAGCAGGAGAGCCCAGAGAACTTCAGGGCTGAAGGTCGGCCCAAAAGCTGCCCCTGGGAGCTTCACAGAGCTGGTCAAACAGGGAACACAGCAGGGCTGAGGGCTGGGGCTGAGGGCAGGGGCTGAGGGCAGGGGCTGAGGGCTGGGGCTGAGGGCAGGGGCTGAGGGCTGGGGCTGAGGGCAGGGCTGAGGGCAGGGGCTGAGGGCAGGGGCTGAGGGCAGGGGCTGAGGGCTGGGGCTGAGGGCTGGGCTGCCTCCCAGCCAGGCTGCAACAGCACCACCCACAGAGCAGGGCACCAAGGAACAGAGACATGGCCCAAATCCTCCAACCTGCCCCCTGCAAACAGCACCAGCCACAGAGGAGGGCACCAAGGAACAGAGACATGGCCCAAATCCTCCAACCTGCCCCTGCAAACAGCACCAGCCACAGAGGAGGGCACCGAGGGACAGAGACATGGCCCAAATTCTCCGAGATCACTCCAACCTCACTGCAGTTTTGAACCTGTTCCTCTGCTCACAGCACTTCCAGAAGCTCAAGAAGGAAAAATATTACCAAAGACCAAAACTGGGGTTGGAATTTTTATTTTAGAGCAGCCCAGAGAGCAGAGTTTGAGGCAGTCCTGCTCTCTCTCCACCTCAGTGGGTGGAGGGCAGCACTCTGTGCCCGAGCTGGATCCCAGCTCTGCCCTTCCAGGGCAGCCCTCCCTCCCCTGGGACACTCTGCCCTCTCTCCAAAGCTCCAGCACAGCCCCCTCCCCAGGGTGGCCACTGCACCCCTGGAAGGGCTACAGAAATCCACTGCTGGGCTGCTTTGACTGGATTTGTAGACAGAACCACGTAACAAACTGTTCCCTTTCTTTCAGCAAGGCAGCTCTCCAAAGCACAGAACACCAAACTCAGCCAAACAGTCATGTTTGAACAGGGCCAAAAAAGCCTGAAGCAGATCCAGTAGCCCTGACTGATCTCATTAGCTCCTCTCAGGAAAATACACAGATATGACTTCACTCCTGGATTACACTCCTATATTTAGTTTATACCTAATATGGATATTCAGTGTTCAGAACCAAGTCATTTCCTTTCCTCGTGTAAGTTCCTTGCCCTTTGTCTGGCAAACAATACAAGGAATAAGTTTGAACCTACAGAGAACTCACACACAAAGACATTTGTAATTAACAGAGTTTAGATTGTTTTTCACTTCAGCATAAACAAACACAGCATTCAGAGCCCTAAAAATCAGACTGTGCCACAAATGCATTTGGCCTGAATTAACAAACTCTAACGACTCAAAACAAGTCTTAAAAAATTAAGTGTTATCTTTTTCTGGGGAAAACATATTCTAAATAAAGGATTTAAAGCTCCTGGAAGCACAACTCTATTTAAACTCAGTTGGGGTTTGGGTGTTTTAACTGTTAAAATATGCAGAAACTCTTAATAGCACAAATGAGCACTAACACCTATTTTAGGAGTGAAACTGTGTTATTCCACACTGAAGAACATGCAGGAAAAGCCCCAAACCTGATTAGGACAGTAAGCTGGTTGTTACGGGTCATTTACAGAGAACTTTGAAGATAAAAATCAAATTAGATGGATGACAAATACAGATGTAAATTATTTTTCCATGGACCATCAATTTGCAACCAACCACCAGCTTAATTACATTTTGTTGTCTTAGACAAACTAAGTGTCTACACTGGCAAACAAAATCCACCTTTGTTAATCCCCTGCTGTCCAGTTAAGGCTCTACAGAACTGCACTGCTCAGCTGATTCTCAGTCACAGGGAATAAGAGAACATCCAGCAAGAAAAGGCAACAAATCCAGTTACTGACAAATCCAGTTATCCAGTCTTAAAATTCTTGTGGATTTTTAAGTGGTATGTCCAGCCCAGCCAGACCTTGGAGCTGATGCAGACACTGTTATAAAGGCATGTAGGGCTTGTGTTTGTCACATCACAATAAAGGTGTCATTTAAAGAGAATCTGAACACCCTGGGCAGAAAGTTACAGTCCCAGGTTCTCTTGTCCCTTTGAGCTAATGAACACCCAGAAAAAATCAACCCTGCCAGTCCAAAAGTCACCTCCCAGAGTACACAGCTTACTGTTTAGCTGGAAGTTCAAGGAATTCCTAAATTAGATTCTCCTAAACAGATTTGTGTAAGGGACAGCTCAGCCTTCAGAAATGCCAAGTCCAGCTACAGAACCAATCACTGCTCTGCTCCCCCTATTCCACCCAACAGCCACTCTGACTCCTCCAATAAAGAACTCTCTCTGTCCACAGGATGAGGTCAGATGGCCAGGGAAGGCCCAGACAGGAACACTGACTCACTGCAGGCTGCAGGGGGATGACTCCTGACTCCCTGGGGTGTTACTGCTGTCCCAGCTCTGCCCTCTGCCAGATCACCAGAGCCCCCACCCAGCTCCTCCCAGTGAAACCCAGTCTGTGGAAGGGTTTCTCCCACCTCCTGGTACTGCTCAACCATCAACCATCATTACTCACAGGTAAGACTCTCTTTAGGAAGATTCTCATTCTCTTCATGTGTTTCCACCAGAACGTTGGTGTTCAGTGATGTTGGTGGTCAGTGATGTTGGTGGTCAGTGATGTCCCCCTTGCCCTGTGACCCCTCACTGCACACACACCCACTCACTCACTGACACACACAGTGTTGGTGTTCAGGGATGTCCCCCTTGCCCTGTGAGCCCTCACTGCACACACACACACTCACTCACTGACACACACACACAGTGTTGGTGTTCAGTGATGTCCCCCTTGCCCTGTGAGCCCTCACTGCACACACACACACTCACTCACTGACACACACAGTGTTGGTGTTCAGGGATGCCCCCCCAGCCCTGTGAGCCCTCACTACACACACACCCACTCACTCACTGACACACAAAGGCTCAGGACAAGGCTCAGACCCCCCTGACCTCCCACAGCACCCCAGTGTAAAGTTTGTCCCACAAGTGCTCTGACACAGGGGCTTCTCCTTCCCCTTCCAGCCCTCAATACACACCCTGAGAAATCCCAGCTGGAAAAACTGAGGGCAGATTTGTCTTTTACAGCAGTTCCAGCAGTGTCTGTACAGCACAGAGCCCTTGTCTGGCCCACAGAGCGAGTGACTCACAGGCAGCACTGCCCATGAGAGGGACTGGGCAGCCCAGCAGCATCCACAGCTGCCCAGGCCAGGAGCTGGAATCCACCAACTCACAGTTTGCAGACTCCTCTGAGGAGAAAGGGAGGAAAAGTGCACCAGGTGTTACAGCCTCATTGCAGCTGCAAAGCAAAGCCCAAGTTCTCCTGACCATCAGAGCTGCCCAGATGTTCATCCCTGGCAGGGGGAGGAGGGATGCCAGGGAGTACAACCACGACTGCTGCAGGGTGCTCAGAGCCCATTTCTGACTGAACCCACCTGGGTAATCCCTTTGGATGTGATTGCTGGGAGCCTTTCAGCTCACTGCCCCATGTTTTGCAAAATAATGAACATTTACACAGGACCACATCTGTACTTTTAATACTGTACCAAGAGCACCAGTTCTGCATTTGCAATCAGATTCAAATCAAAGAGCCCAGGATGTCTGAGGCTGTGAGAACTTTCCCAAGCAGAATTTGAAGCAATACAGTTTGCTGGCCCAAGAAGGAGCAGGCCTGATTTATACCCACTGAGCACAGGATACAACAAGATGGTTATGGCTCAGCTCATAAAGGGCTCCTTTACAACACTCCAGGGTTTGCTCACAAGAAATAAGCCTCCCACGACATTTTGCTCCATACCAAACACAGATCAGAGGAAGGCTGAGGAGCTCTCAGGTGCTGAGGTTATTACATCAAACCCTCCAAAGGATGATCTGCTATGTAAGGAGGAGACTTATCTAATAAGATTATCAAGCAACAACCCTGCCAAGAGTGTCTTTGAGAAGCAACACTGCCTGTCTCTAGTCCTGTTATTTCCTTGCATCAATGTGCCTGCAAACTGCACAGCACTGTAGGTGAAAAAAGGAAAAAAAATTGATGACAATCAAGATCATGGGCTGGTTTGTTATAAACCAACATACAGCAGCTCCAGGACTCCAGAATGACACATCCCCTGAGCTCCCATCCACACATCCCCTGAGCTCCCATCCACACATCCCCTGAGCTCCCATCCACACAAACCCTGAGCTCCCATCCACACATCCCCTGAGCTCCCATCCACACAAACCCTGAGCTCCCATCCTCACATCCCCTGAGCTCCCATCCTCACATCCCGAGCTCCCATCCTCACATCCCCTGAGCTCCCATCCTCACATCCCCTGAGTTCCCATCCTCACATCCCCTGAGCTCCCATCCTCACATCCCTTCCTGCCATGGCTCCAACACTGGCCTGACCAAAACACACCCAGATGTCAGAACACAAACAGTTCACCTGCCAAATCTCTGTTTAATTCAGATATATAAAAATGTAGACAAGCTTCTGTTACAACCACTGGGAGTGTTTCAGAGTGGGGTATTTGTGAAATGTGGAATCACAGGGTTTTTTCTACTGAGTGTACAGCTCACAGGTAAACAAAGACTATACAGTATCTGATTTTCAGAACAGGTGCCCAATTTCACAATGACATTTGAGAGCTGTCAGAAATCCAAGGTCTAATTAATTGGCAGGTATGTGCACGTTACCCAGTTGAGGAGAGTGCCTTCCTCAACAGTTCCCTACACGTACTCTACCCCACCTCATGCCAGCACACTGGGAATTTCTTGCTTGTGGAGCCTGTTGGTTTCTTCCTGTAACACTGAACTTGTTGACCCTGTGTGTCTTCACCTCCCTATTACAAGAGGATGCAATCCCTGCCTGCCCTCCCGAGCACCAAAGGCTGGGCTTTCAGCAGCTCCATCTCCTCTCCACACTCCCTTAAAGAAGCTGCATAAGTAGTTTTGTAACTGTCCTGGTGTTTCTACAGATGAGCTGCTCTATTTGATCAAGTCAGTCCAGCATACTCTTTATTTACAATAAAATTGCACACAAGATCAACCGAACAGCAGCTCTTACTGCAGGTGACCCACCCGAGCTGCGTTCAGCTCTCACTGCTCGAGTTCCTGCAGGCACATTCGCCACAAAGCACCTTCCCTGCTCCGAGACGGCTCTGGGCACAGAGGATGTTCCTGGCAGACAATGGAACGGGCCTCCCTCATGAATAAAACATGCCGGCACACAAGGAAACTAAATGAAATCAGATACATCACTACTTTCTCCTAATCAGCTCTCGGGAGAAAAGACTTGAAAAATATTTACAGTGGGTTTAAGAGAGCACAAGGCAGGGCCCGGCTCTGCGCGGACAGACAGACGGCTGGGGCTGCTCCTGGGGCCCTGAGGGACAGACCGGGCGCTCCGTCCCAGCACCGACACGTTCTCCTACCCCGGTACCGAATTTGCGCGTCCTTATCACAGACTGTGAAGATACAAGTTACAGCAGACCGATACATTGTCCTTTGAGGAAAAATCCGCTTGGCTGCTGACGAACAGTCCGGTCATTGGTAACTGCGATTCCCTGGGTGCTCCTACCCAGCCGTGCCGTCCCGGTTTGTTCCTGAGGTTCAGACCCCACGTCTCGGCCGCGGAGCCGAAGCGTTTGTCCTGCTGCGCAGGTTTGTTTCTCAAGCTTTAATCCGCACCTTTGTTTCACGTCAGTCTGGCTGCTCCAACCCTTTGTGCTCAGGTCAGGCAGTCCCCGCCCTTGGCAGAGGCTCCACTTGGGTCAGGAGGCCTCTCTCTACCTGGAGAGCTCTGCGGACTAACAGTGCCGGGACACTGCCCGGGGATCGGCTGTACTGGGAAACACTCAGGAAATTCCCATTTTTTATTACATTGCAGCCATAACCAAGTGAAAAACTGCAGCAGACTCTGAGCTTCCCATTGTAAGGAAAAAAATTAGTAAATCAAGATCTAGTGCTCTAGACAGGCACTATGAGCTTCATTCAACAACCACATTCTGCTGGCACTTTCTGAAGGGATCACCTAATGAAGAAATACTGTCCTGACAATCCCCAACAGCTTCAATAGTGTGGGCCGGGCAGCACCGCCAGGGAAACAACAGTCTGGGGCTGTGTGCTGGGGCAGGGAGGCTGCTCCTCCCCTGCAGGGTGTACAGGGAAATAACCCGGACCTGAGATCGTGAAGGCAGACAAGAATAACTCCTTTTTGTAACCTGAACTTCATCCTCAAGGCAGACAGCACAGTGTGCAGCAGTCACACATAACACTTGAAAAGGCTTCCTTGAGGGAGAAACAACTCGCTGATGATCCCAAATTTAGCCTTCCTAAACTCATGCCAATAAAGGAAGTTTCAGCAGAAAGGGACAGAAGAATTTCACTGATTATCCTCTTTCATACAGTCTCAATCTTTACTGGTCCAATTCTGATTTAATCAGAATGAACTCATCTTTCTCAGCTATTTTTACAGCTTCTTCCATGCCACTCCTCATGCATGAAATGTTCCCTTTAAACACACCCACAAAGGTTATTTCCCCTGCCCCCAAATCCCTCTGCCATCAATCACTGCTCTATGTTGTTTAAAAATAAGAAAAAAATCAGCCAACGAACTTTAGGACAGATAAACTGGCACGTTATATTAAAGAAGTAACTGCTATAAATAATTTAAAGTAATCTGTAACTTAACTGATGTAGTTTTAAGTCCTAACCTCAACATTAAGAGCTGAATATTCTGACTAAAATCAGGTCTAGAATCCTCCGCTGCTTTCCCTGGGTTCCATTACTGCCTCTTGATAGTAAAAAGTATGAAATGGGGAAAATTCAACACTTTTAGAGTATTATTTAAGAAATAAAATTTATATTGAATAACTTATTTTCAAAGCTCTGCGTAGTCTGCTGGAAATTTCCAAGTTTGTCATCGAGGCTTTTATACAAAGCATTTTTTCTGAGATCTCAGACGAAGAGATCTCCGATTTTCCCACTGCAATTGAAAGAAACTTTATCTGAAGAATTTAAATACTTTTCTACCGAGGCTTTCATTAAGGAGCATTTAAGCACAGAAAGAGAAGATTAACACCAATTACTCCGTGCACTTTTGATACGAAGCAAAGACAAGATGCTGCATCACCAGAGCCCCGGAGGATGCAAAATATTGCATCATACTCCAATAAATGAATGCAAAACATGTGGAGATACCATATGGTATCTCTGCCCAGATAAGGGCTGTACAAACACACGCTCATTCTTCTGGTTCCGATAAAAAACTGGCGATCGCTTACACGCTCGGGTTCTGCCGCAAAACTCGGGGACTGAGCAGAAACTCCTGTGTTCGCCGCCCTTTTGCCGCCTCCCCGCGCGTTCCGGGCACACAATGCCGAGCGGGGCGATGCCTTGTGGCGCTCGGTCCCCCCAGTGCTGCCGCTGCTCCCGGGCCGGGCAGGACCCTCCGGCAAACGCACTTTGCCCAAGACTTTCCCCGCGCGGGGCCCGCCCTCGCTGTGCCTTTGTGCGGGCCCGGGGGGAGCCCCGCACCGATCCCGCACCGCGCCCGGGGCAGCCCCGCGAGGGGGCTCCGCCCGCCGTGCCGGGGGCCGCGGGCGGGCGGGGACTCCGCAGGGCCCGGTGAGGGCCCCGGGCCGGAAAGCGGCGGCGCCCAACGGCCGGAGCGCGCGCGCGGCGCCCACACGGGACCCCCCGGCCCGGCCCGCCCCTCGTCCGTACCTTGACGAAGAGCTCGATGACGGGCTCCTTGTCGTTCTCCTTCAGCCCGTTAACCGGCACGGACAGCGCCATCGCCGCTGCTGCTCCCGCAGCCCCCGCCGCGCCTCGCCCGCCGCTGCCACAGCCGGGACGGCCCCGCCGCTGCCGCTCCCGCTCCCGCTCCCGCCCTGCGCGCGACTGAGCGGCCCCGCCCCGCGGCCACTGCCCGCCGCGCCGGGGGCGGGGCCTCGCCGGGGGGGCGGGGTCTCGCCGGGGGCGGGGCCTCACCGGGGGGCGGGGCCTCACAGAGGGGGCTCCGCCGGGGCAGTGGAATGAGGGGCGGGGCCTGTCGGGGCGGGGCCTGTCGGGGCGGGGCCTCGCTGAGGGGGAGCGCTGAGGGGGCTCCCCCGCCATGGCGGGCGCGGGGTCCCCTCACGGACGGCCCGGCCCCGCCGTTCCCTTCCCTCCCCACAGACACCGCCCTGCCGGCCCCCGCCCGGCCCGGGCCCGATGCCCTCCCGTGTGGGCGCGGCCCTGGCGGTGCCGCAGCCCCGGGAGCGGCCCCGGGGGTGTCCCCACCCGCCTCGGCCTCAGGGAAACCGTAAAGTCCAGACCTGGAAACTCTCCCTCACCGCGAACAGCTGCTGTCCTGGATGGGGAAGAATCTATTCCAAGAGGCAGGAGAGTCTCCAGCCTAGTTTTCCCCTCACTGTTAAGGTCAGGGATGAGGAGCCAGACAGAAAAACTGGGCGGGAGAGCTGAGTGAACATGGGAATGAAAGGAAACCGCGCTGTTTGCAATGTTCTCACCGAAATAGCTCGGGCCGGGATCACATTTTCCCCAAGCAGAGCCCGGGCCTTCCCTGCAGGCACCGCCCGCACTGCGGGGCCTGCCCTGCCCGGGGCAGCGCTGTGTGCTTGGGCTGGGGCTGGGGGGCCTGTGGGACCCTGTGGGGCCCGGGGCAGGATGGGGCTGTGGGGCCTGTGGGGCCCGGGGCAGGATGGGGCTGTGGGGACAGGATGGGGCTGTGGGGCCTGTGGGACCCGGGGCAGGATGGGGCTGTGGGGCCTGTGGGACCCGGGGCAGGATGGGGCTGTGGGGCCTGTGGGACCCAGAGCCAGCCCAGGGTGCCTGGGGGAGCAGCTCCTCTGCTGCCTCAGCGCTGGAAGGAGCGCCCTGTAATTTGTACCCAAATGCCTCCCTGCAGCCGGGAATGGCTCCCCGTGGAATGGGTACCAGCGGAGGATTCACTGGTAATGACAAAACCTCCTCCTCTGCGGGGCGTTTCGCTGCCCTCGGTTCTGCATAACCAGATGTCTTTACGCAAATATCATCTTTGAATGCCCTTGAATTCATCTGGAGCAGGAAAAACTGCTGTCAGCCCCTCTCTGGAGCTGTCAGGGCCAAAGTCCTTCTCATTCCCATCCCTGCAGCTCCCGCACGGCCTCAGCTCCCCGGGAGCCAGTGGAATATTCCCTTCTGTTTGTTTTACAGTCTCGCTGATTCACGGGGTGGGACAAGTTGGCAGTCGGTGTGTCCCTGTAACCAAACGGCTGCGGGAGCGCGGCAGGACCGGGCCAGGAGCCTTCCTCAACGACTGCCCATTAATTAACTGCAGCCTGAACCACAAAGGACACCCCCACTGTCCTTGGAACGTGGGCGGGATGGAGGGGAGGAAAAATATTTCCCCTCAATGAAACTGTCACAGAAACATTCAAGCATCCATCAGTCTTGGGCTTTACGGCCACTTTATTGCATGGCAGAGTAAGAAATTGGCACCAGTTGGGCCAAATGTCCCCAGTAGATTCAGGAACTGGTTTAACGAGGGGCTTTTATGGTGAGGCCACTGCAGCACGTGGCAGGGCAAGCTGTATCCTCGGTGGGAAAGGCAGGAGCTGAGTCCTCCTTCCAGGGTAAGGAACACGGAGCCAGGTGCTCCCCACTGAGCCAAGGGCTGAACCCTCCTCTACTTCCCCTTCCTCCTCCACCACAAGTTTGAAAATCACAGGGTTTGTAAACCTTGAAAGCCTTTACAGCCTCCCCAGAGCACGGAGCCACCTCCTTGGGAACAGCACAAAGGAACAGCTCTCCCACAGAGCCCGTTAAGGTGGGTGTAGAGCAACAAATCTCTGGTCTGAGGCACTCTGGGCCTTTTCATGTTTCCCCAGCCTGACAAAGGAGCTGCCAGGGCTGTTTTTCCCTCACCACTGCTGCATTTCTCCTCCAACCAAAGCTCCCATGCTGTTATCTTGCAGAGCAGTCAACAGCTCATTTCATTTACACCCAACTACACCAGCCTCGCCTCTTGTTTAATATCCTTTCAATTATTCTACTTTTAGGTGACATTTGCCTGGTTTCCAGCTGCCACCTACCAAACCCCTCACAGTCCCCATTCAAACAGAACCTCTAACGATGCTCAGAACAGTTTTGAAGGCTGAAAGCTCTTGATTCTCTCCTGGTGCAGTAATTGCTGCTTACATTATTCTGGCAGATTTATTTTTTCTTTTGATAATACTTAATTTGTCCAAGTTTTACATAATAAACCACCAGTCCTAACAATCCATAGGGAAATGAGTGTCACCCACCTTAACAGTGGTGAGGAATGAGTCAGGGAAGTCAAGAGACTGATTCAAAGTTAAAGTTGCACCAAGCCAGGGAGTCAAACAAAGCAGCTCTGCCCCCCCCCCGTGCTCAGTGGGTCACCCCTTGCTATTATTTTGTGCTGCATTGAGGAGGTTCATTTCTGTTTGGCAAAGCATTAAAACAACCTGTTATTGTTTCACTTCTCCAGCACTTTTGGCCTTTCTGCAGCAATTTTCCATCTCACACTTTCCAAGTGCCTTTGAAACCAGAGGCATCAGATGTTAAAGATCTCAAAGCAGGAGTTCTCCTGCCCTGGCCCTCGCTGCTCCACGGGTGGAATTCACTGCACACTCACCCTGGGGCTCAAAAACGGGCTTGTATTTCTAGAGGGAACTTTGCAGGCACTGGAGGAGCTCAGCACTCAGGTCAGCAGGACCACAAGATGAACACACTGGTTTAAGCATAATGAAAGTGCTTTGAGAAGGAAAGTGCTGAGGAGGTTTGGGAAGGGAAGAACCAGGCAGTGAGGCTGCAGCTGTAGGTGAGAGCCTGTCCTGAGCCTGGGGTTCATCAAAGCAATGGTGGAGGGAGCTGAGAGAAGAACCTGCCCACGGACACCTATTAAAAGAAAGGCAGGAATGACACACCCTGGTTTAAAAATACCACCATCCTCATTCCAGGGCTAATTCGGGATCCTGGGCTGGGATGCTGCAAAGGCCTTTCCTGGAGCCTCTCGGTGGAAGGGCAGTGGCCACAGGCCCAGCCCACGTGTCCCAGTGCTCTGCTGAGCTGGTGCCCCCTTGGCAGGGCAGCTCCAGGAGCTCTGGTTCCTCCCTCCCACCCAGGCACTGGGCACCATTCTGGCTCCATCCCTCACCTGCCACCTCAGCCCGTCCATCCTGTTACTGTTCCCCCTGTGCTGAGCAGGTCTGGCTTTGGAGCTGCTGGGAAGGGGTGAGCCTGCCAGATCTACAGGCAGCACAGGGGAAATCAAACTTCTGCTGCTGTCAGCCTGCTGTGATTCCCAACCAGCTGGCCCTGCAGAGCTCCTTTCCATCGGGGCAGATGCCAAACTCCAGCGTTGGCTGCAGGCTCAGGACTGGAGTGAGCAGCTGAGGACACACCGTGTGGAGCTGGAGCTGGAGCCGGAGCCAGCGCCGGCCTCGGGTGAAACCCCCCGTGGAAAACATCCGTGGGCTGGGGCAGAGCTGCAGGAGCAGAGCACACATTCCATGGCATTATGTGGGAAGCTGACTTCATCCCACAATTTCTGGGTCACTCCTCTTTTCCACGCTCCAAGTTAACACCTCTCCCAGCACCGAGGCTGGAGAACTAAACGTTTCTAGGAAACGTTCATCAGGAACTTTTAGCGGCAGTAATTGCAGTCGGAGGCATTGAACAATCGATGTACTTTCCATGGCTTTTTCCCTTCCCTGGTTACTGGCATAGGGGCCTTGCCCCGGGGAGCTGAACGGTAATTAATGCATTTTGTGGTTAAATGTTTGGACTCAGCATCTCGCGGCGCCCGCGGAGGGCGCAGGGCCGTGCACAAAGCGCGCATTGTGTGCAGGGCTCGGCGCTGCCGCCCCGGGTCCCCTCCGGGGGCACCGCCACGGAACGCTGACAGGACAGTGTCCACCTCACCTCCTTCGGTCTGCTGAAACCCTGGGGCAGTCACACCGCCTGTCAGCGCCCTGTTTGGAGGTGACACCCAAGGAGGGCAGAGCAAAGTTGGCTCTCAGGACCACCCAGCCAACAGGAGAGCGGAATGCCCGGCTCTGCCCTGGCAGCAGGAGCTGTTGCCATGCTCTGCTCCCCTCGCAGGGACTCTCACTGCCCTACTTTCCCAATCCAGATAGTGGCCTGTTCTCTGCTCTGAGCTTCAGGAAACAAAGATTTTGGCTTCTTCCTTTTGTAAAAAGTGGCCTGGAAAGGACCAAAGGCAGAGCTGGAACCTCAGCTGCGGTGAAGGGAGCTGGGAGCCCAGTCTGGGTGCTGGGAAGGCTCCCTGGACACATCCCAGGGCAGCACTGTGCAGATGCACATGCACCAGGAGTTCCTTCAAGAAAAACCCCAAATCCATTGCAGATCTGGTTTGAAGTTATTTGGGAAAAAAAAAAGAGTTTCCTGCGCCTGATTAAAATCTATTTCCCCACCTTTATGTATAGAAGTTGTCTGAAAGTAAATAAATCAAGGTATTGGCTGTTTTCTTTTAAGGTTTGTCTCCAGGTGATTCAAACACCTGGACTGATAAGGTGACTCCTCTAAAAAAAACCCCACTACACAACCTGCTTCTCCCAAAATAACAGTTCCAGGTTTGCCTGGCTGTGGTCGATTAAGTGGTTAAATCAACCCACTCCCCTGAAGAGCAGCAATCAAAGGGCACCACGAGGTTTCCTGCTGAATTTCCACCATCTGCAAAGGCTGGAAGTTGCCAGGAGCCCCTAATGAGACCCCAGCTGGGTTTGCACACCCTGGACTCGCTGCTGTCACAAAGCTCAGATGGAAGAGACCCTGTTTGCTGTGGGTTTGAAACGGTGTGCAGGTTCTGTGCCCCCCAGGGCAGCCCCACAGCCCCCACAGCCCGGTGCTCCTCTGGGTGTGCCCAGGAAGCACCAGCCCCTTCCCACTTGCATCCCCCACAGAGGCATCTGCAGGGGATCAGCCCAATTACAGCAACCACACCGAGACCTGGATCCTCTCTGGGGTGAAGGTCAACAGCAGAGAGGAAAAAAGCAATGCAAAAAACCCAAATCCAACACCCAAATCTCTTTATCCTCACTTGGGCTTGGTCCAAACCTATGGATGTTATGAAGAAATCCTTCCCTGGGAGGGTGGGCAGGCCCTGGCACAGGGTGCCAAGGGGAGCTGTGGCTGCCCCATCCCTGGGAGTGTCCAAGGATGGGGCTCTGATAACCTGATCAAGTGGAAGGTGTCCCTGCCCGTGGCAGGGGATGGAACAGAATGAGCTGGAAGGTCCTTTCCAACCCAAACCATGCCATGATTCTGTGGCTGTAACAGTGAAGGCACCTGATAATCCATCCCAATTTATGGCAAGACTGTCACTTTCAAAAATACCACCCACTGTTTCCTTCTCACTGCTGATGTTCTTGGCTCCACAGCAAAGCTTCAAACATGGCAGAAACCCCTGAAGAGAGTATGGGGCTACTTCCTGCTCCTGAGTGGCTACTGAACCCGTGCAGCTGGGGAAGGTGTGTGGTGCTACCTCACACCAGCAAGAGGAGGAGAGAACAAAGCAAGGAACTTGTTCAAGGCCCAGGTGAAGACACTTCCCTGTCACTTGTGTCCTGCCCCAGGTAAGGAAAACCTCCCTGCCCTCCTCCTCTCCCTGAGCCCCAGACCTGAACGTGGTGCTGAGGGAACACCCTCCTGCCAGCGGCACAGGAGCCCTTTGTGGTGTGGTACCATTTCAGCAGCTGCCTCTCCTGTCCCTCCCCAGGCTCTGGCTGCTCCCAGCACTATAAGCCTCCCACATCAGACAGAGCCCACTAAATCCCTCTGCAGATGGGGCAGCTCTGAGGGACCCAAATCACCCCCCTGGCTGTTTGCCCCTCAAGGCCTGGCAGGCAGCAAGACACTGATGTGACTCTTTAACCGCCTTTTGATCACATGAGGACAGTGGGGTCATTGGAGCCCTGTGAAGGAGGCTGTGAGTCCCAGGCACTGCCCACGGGAGGGGGGCAGCACTGCCCACAGGAGAGGGGCAGCACTGCCCAGGGGAGGGGGGCAGCACTGCCCAGGGGAGGGGGGCAGCAGTGCCCAGGGGAGGG
>JAJPCS010000062.1:102597-121265 GCA_021164005.1 Willisornis vidua nigrigula | reverse complement strand
AGCCAGAACTGTGAGGGGGGTCAGCAAAGACAGAACTGTGAGGGGGGGTCAGCACGGCCAGAACTGTGAGGGGGGTCAGCAAAGACAGAACTGTGAGGGGCCCACCCAGCCCAGCCCAGCCCAGCCGGGCACTCATTTCACACAGCAGAAGTACGCAAATATCTCCTTGAAAGAAAACTGATACTTTTAAAACCAGCAAAATGAGGCACTTCTAAAACACCAACTTAAGAGACCCAAACAATCCATTGTGGGGGAAACAAGTCCCAGATTTCACTTGTTTTTCCACCTTTGGTTAAAGTAATTTAAAGAATTATAATTAATGTCAAAGTTCCAGCACGAGGAGGTTCTAAAACTGAAACTCATTTTGTGTTTTGAAAAGAGACATCCCTGTTACTTCCACACCTTGTGGTAAAACAGAATAGGGCAATTCTGCAAATACAGAGGTGAGAGATGGAAAAGAAAAAGGCAAGACTGATGGTAGGAGAGAGAATACAATTCAGGAAAGGTCTTTGCCAAATCAGCTCCGAAATAGGAGAGGGATCAATAACAAACAGAAACGTTTGCAGACAGTGCCAGGAGCTCAGGTATCACAGACAGCACACAGAGCCAGGGAGGAGGGAAGAAAAGTGAGAGGGAAAAAGGCCAACAGAAAAGCCCCAGCACCCAGGTCCTTCACAATTTAATTCCTGGCCCTCTGAACAATCCAAGTGCCTGTGGAGCAGACGGGCAGTGGTGGCTGCAGTCACTGGGATGCTGGAGATGTGCACAGACATGGCCAGTTATCATCTGAACATGAAATAAATTCCCCTTGCAGTCCCTACATCTTTATCCTGGGTCCTGGTTCCCTTCCTGCAGCTCCCTGTGGAACAGAACTGCCTCTGTCCTCCCCTCCAAAGGCACAGGGACCAGAGCCCAGCTGGGCTCTGAGCAGAGCTGAGCCCAGGCCCTGCTGCTCCTGCTCTGCAGGCTGGTCCTGCCACCACTGGGCAGCTTTCCTTTCACAGAGAACCAAAATTTTACACTGGTCATACCTTTACTATGAGGAATATCCTGCTTTTTGCTCCCCAGCAATGTGTGGTATCCCAACACACCTCAGATCCTGCCCGGTGTGAATTCCTGCACTGGGGAGATGCTCTGCAGCCTTGCCAAGAACCCTGATGGGAAGCACAGCCCAGGCTCGGGCACCCCCTCCCCAGCTCTGCCACAGGGTTGGTCAGACAGGAAATCATCAGCAGGAAAATACCTGACTGGGTTAAATTCTCTGCTCTGTGCAAAGGCAGCAGGTCTCAAAGGGTGAGTGTCAGTGACACCACAGAGCTGGGGCAGTTTCACCCTCCCCAGGCCAGGAAGCAGGTTAATTTATTCCTCAGTCCCCAGCAATCATCTCTCTGCTTTAGAGAACAGGAGTGGAAACCTGCACATGCCTGAGCTGCAGCCACAGTGCAGTTATTGCCTTGAATTCCTGCAAACAATCTGCAGGGGAAGGGATTTAATGGAAGCAATTTTAGTCTAAGTTAAGGAAACATTCCAGCAACAGCATCAACAGCTCTGTGTGATTTCCAGCACAGCATTTCCTGCTGTTAACCCAAAATCTGCAAAGCTTCCATAGTGAAAACTGAGCTATAAAAGCTACTTCAATTATGTTGTGGTTCTTTTTTTTAATTAAGAATGCATCATAGTTCATTCTTTTTAATCATAAGCCTACATGGTTAATTCTATTTTTTCCTCAGATTACTCATTTTTCATGACTTCACCCAAATCAGCATCAGACACCTGGTTACTGAGCAAGGCAAGAACACCCAGCAGCGCCCCCGACATCAGGCGGGTAAGGCTGATGTGAATGTGACTGAGAGGGGCAGTTAGAACAGCCCCGGGAGAGGCGACAGTTCAACAGATCGGGTACAATTATTTTATTGCACAATTATCAGAAAGCATTAAAAGCAGAAAAGGGTTGGCAGGGCAGGGCTGTGCCCGTCAGTGCAGCAGCCGAACCGCTCGGGCTCAGCTCCCCCAGGGATGGGAAGGGGAGAGGTTCGTTCATAGGAACTGCCTGGGACGGATGGAGAGACACACGCAGGGCGCTCATTACCACCAGCTAATTCTTACACGGGCACTAATTGCAACAAACAGAGCTATGAGCGTTTCACTGCAATACTCACAGGCGAACTGTTTGCTCAGTCGCGGCTCTGGGATTGCAGCTCCAACAGCCCCACACACAGGACTGAAGGATCCCAGAGCCCCATCCGGGAGCGCCCCAGGCCGGGCTGGAGCGGCCGGGACAGGACGGGGGACAGGTCAGGGGACAGGACAGGGGCAGAGAAGGGCCAGGGGAGGGGTGTCCCTGCTCGGGGACAGGGCGGGTGTCCCTGCCGGGGCAGGGCTGGCTCCGGGCGGGCTCTGAGGCCCCTCCGGCCAGAACCACTCCCAGGACCCCGCACAGCCCCGGCTGTTCTTTGATTGACCCCCAAACCGGAGGGACAGGAACAACCTCCCCGCCCCAGCCCAGCCCAGCCCAGCCCAGCCCGGCCCGGCCCAGCCCAGCCCAGCCCAGCCCAGCTCAGCCCGGCCCAGCCCAGCCCAGCCCAGCCCAGCCCGGCCCGGCCCGGCCCGGCCCAGCCCAGCCCAGCCCAGCTCAGCCCGGCCCAGCCCAGCCCGGCCCAGCTCAGCCCGGCCCAGCCCAGCCCGGCCCGGCTCACCTGCGGACGGCGCTGCGTGACGGGCGGCGGGAGCGGCGGGAGCGCGCACGGGGCCGGGAGGGGCGGCGGGAGGGGCGGGAAGGCGCGTGCGCGCCCCGTGAGCGGCGGGTCCGGTGACCCGGATGGGATGGAGGGAGGGCAGGAGGGGCTGGGGAAGCGGCTCGGGCCGGCGCTGTGCGGGGTTCAGGGCGGTGACGGCAGCTCTGAGCACCGAACCGGCTGAGGCTGCTCTTGGCTTGGTGGGACCCCAAGAGATACATTGAATTAATTAAGAGTATCCTGAGGGTTCTCTTCTCATCCCCCTGGACTAAACCCCATTTGTTACGTGTTAATTAAATTGGCAAACAGTCGATTAGCCACGTTCCCACTATTCTAAATTTATTTACAATGGCCTGGATCTCTAGTGGCAGTGAAGCTGCTCCTGTGCCCCGTGTCCTGTCCCTGTGTCCTGTCCCCTGTGTCCCGTGTCCTGTGTCCTGTGCTCTGTCCCCCGTGTCCTGTCCCCTGTGCCCTGTCCCCTGTCCCCGTCCCTGCACGGCACCTCCTCCAGCCGAGCACCCCCAGCTCTCACCACAGGGCTGGGCTGGCACAGCAGCTCCGTTCAGTAAAATATCTCGGGTCAGGCCCCAGCAAGGCAATGATTTGGGGTTGTGTCTCCTCCAGGTTATCCCTGGATCACATTTGCAAGCTCTTCCCCAAAATAATAAATGCTCATTTTTTTAGAGCTCTGTAAAACAAAGTTTCTGAAGTTGCACAATTCCTGCAGCTGACACCAAATACTTGGGCACTCACGTAAAGTAATGCTGAGCCCCAAACAGAGCAACCTGCACTTCATTCACAACTATTCTGTTAAAAACAGACACACAGGTCTTTCAATGCACATTTTAGTAAAATAAATTCTGCCTTAACTTCTCTCCAGACATTTATGGCAAATTAAAGCCATTCCCAGAGCCAGAATTCCACAGGTTTTACCACAATCTTTTATTCAAAGTTTCATTTCCAAAGGCCTCACCTAAAAGACAAACAGAATTAAACAGACATGCACCATTGCTTGTGGAAAATGAAGCAGTTGCCCTCACAGTGCAATACTGAAGGCTTGATTTATTTACACATTTTAATGTGAACAAGAGAACACTGAAGGCATTTTATACACTCAGCCAGCACAGGAGCTGCTCCACAGCATTGAATTACACACAAAGTACACACTGAGAAGGTATTAAGTGCTCTGGTGCATTGAAAAGCCACTCAGTGAGGAGGCAAGAGATGTCAGTTCACACTGGATAAGGAAGCCAGAGATGGAGCCAAGGAGCTGATCCACACTCTGGTGGGACAAACAGCTCCTGGTGCAGGAAAGTCCTTCCCCTTTGGGGCTGTGGGTGCTGAGCAGGCTCTGCCTCCCCCAGGCCAGCCCTGCACACACAGGAGGGTTCACACTCCCCTGGCAGAACGTGCTGTGCCCACTGGTGTGACTGGTCACACTGGGATGTGGCACAGGCTCCTCTCCTGCCCCTCCCTGTGCTGCCACCTGGGCAGGACCTCTGGCACCTCAGACCAGCTCTGGGGACAGTTCACACCTGAAGATACAAAGACCATCCTGTTTCAGCTTCTCTGACTGGAAGGGGCAGGTCAGGAGTTTAATTCAATCCTGAGCTCCCCCCTCCCTGTCAGGAAGGGCACACAAGTGTAAATAAGATACTGGTCTCCTCAGGGCCCTGCTCTGCCCTCCCAGCTGGGTGACTCTGCCAGCAGGCAGCAATAACATCTTTTGGAGCCTGGGAGAAAAAGCAAAAAAGGGGGAAGTACATAACACAAAAACCCCCATATTTTCAAATTCAAGTGTTGAACAGCAGCAGCAAACAGGAGGGAGCTGCAACCCCTCAGTCCTCCCAACCCCTCCATCAGGAACTGAGGCCCAAAGAACTCCTCAGGCTCTGAGGGGGCACAGGAATCAAACAAAGAGTGATTTATGTGCTGCAGAAAAGGCATCACCTCCCCTGCAGTCCTTTGTCAGGGAGTTTCCAAAGGCAAATCAAGGTAAAGGGAACTGTCATTGTTAAGTAGAATTATTGGACCACATGGAGACTGTGTAAATAAAACATGGTTATGTAAAGCTTTGGAGCAAGAAATTGCCTTTAGAATCTTTGAAAGCAAAGGCAAACCCACACAATAACAGAAAAGCTCAAGTTCTGGCTGGAGGAAGTTTCACTCAGAGCAGCAGTGCCGACCCCTGAGGGCTCTGGGAGGAGGGTCAGGGGTCAGTCAGAGCTCTGGGCTGGGGAAATGGGCAGTTCACAGAGAAAACCTCCTGATTCAGGGCAGAGAGCAGGGCAGGAGAAGCACAAGCCAGGGCTGCCCCCCAGAGCACTCTGTGCCCACCTCAGGTGTCAGGGCCTGTGATGAGGAGACAAACCAAACCCAACCATTTATTGCTGCAAAGTCTGTGCTTGGGCACCTGCAGTTTTTCAGCATGAGAAACAGAACTGGGAAACCACATCCTGTTACACACAGGCCCATCCTGACACAGGAGTGTCACCAGCAAAACATTTGGGCCCTTCTGAGGATTTATTTTGTACCACAGCAGCATCTGCAATAATTAGACACAGAGAGTATTGCCATGAAAGTGTTGGTGGGTGACAGTGGTTTAGCACAGCTTGTTTCACACTGTGTGTTCTGTGGCTGCAGAACTACCAGGTCAGAACAGCCAGTGCCTCCAGTTAAAAGGGAAGAGAGAAGGGAAGGCAGCATTCCTGTGCCCTGCCCACCAGCCCCCCTGCATGGCTTCACTTTGTGTTGTTCTGAACAAAAGCTGCACATCAATCCCAAAGCCACAGTCACAGACCAGTATTTTTTCCTTTTTTGGGGGTATCCCAGTTTACAACACCCAGACTGAGCTTTTGAACTGAGCAATGTCAACACCTTTAAGTATTTGAAACAACTAAAGTTGGAAAACTGCCTCAGCCAGAACAAAAATAAATATGATAAAACATTAAGACCTCATCAAAAATGACATAAAATTCCCCCCCAGAACCAGTCACATTATTCTCTGTCCTTGTTCCTTACAGTGTTCCCTCTGCACCAGTTAATCCAACTTGAAGCTCTTGCTATGAAACAGAAAACTGGCAAATAGTCTTTGTTCTAAACTGACATATAATCCAGTGGTGCTCTAAAAACAACTCACACCCTCAGTGCTTGTGCTCGACACCAGCCAGAGAACAGCTGGACAGGAGTGCCCAAAGTTCCTGGTTTGAAGGGATCCAGCAGTTCTTTCACTCTCAGCAGTTTTGCTGCTCCAAAGACACAGAAAGTTCCAGTGTTGGTGCTTAAAAACAATTCCATTTATTGCCAAGGATTTCCAGCCCTCCTGGAAATCCATCACAGTCTCTGTAAGTGACAGATTGAATCCTGCTCTTCTCTCTCTGTGAGCCACTCCTGAAACCTTCTGGCTGGAGATAAACCCACTCCCAGCAGGACTAAAAATTGCACAGTCCCTTCTCTTCCCCCAGCTGATTTCACAGCATCTGCTCCCTTGTCCATTCCACGATGCTGCACTCCCCCTTTCACACTTCCAGAGAGCAGAATTCCATGCAGAGCTGGGATTTACTCCTTGCTAAGACGAGGGCTTTCAATGTCACAGCCACAGAGTTGTTTATTTTGATAATCAGCCTTGAAGTTCAGCTTGACCTGAGCTCTCAGCTCTTTCAAGGTTGGCTTTACACTTGCTTGTATTTTAAGGGGTAAATAAATAAAGGTGGAATCCGTGAGGGCTCAGGTCAGTCCCTGGGGGCCCTCACTCCCTCTTGCTGTGCTCCAGCACCCTGTAGGGAGGGGCAGGGGCTCCCCTGGGGCCGTGCTGCTCCTGCACCACGGGCAGCGTGGCGGGGCTGTACAGCTCGGGCATGTTGTCGTGGTTCTCCAGGGCTCCGTAGGAAAAGGAGGCCTTGAGGTCAGGCTGGACTGCAGTGCCTTTGTCGTGCATGTTCTGCATGCCTGGAGAGGGCAGAGAGGAAATTCCATGGGCAAAAGTGCACTCTCCCTGCTCTGTTAAATCAGTGAATTATCAGGGCCCTGGACAGGGCTCAGCAGCTCCTGGAGTGTCAAAGAGAGACTGGTGGGGTTGTGCCCAGCCCTGGGGCAGCTGCTGGGAATGAGCCCCAGGGAAGGAGGGAGGGCAGGCAGTGACCCCCCAGTTTCTGCAGAGCTCCCAGAGTTCAGCTGTGCTTCCCAAGAACTGCTGCTCCCCCTGCCCTCTGGCTCTTCCACTATCCCAGCCTTCCCCAGGAATCAGTTCTTCCTGCTGGGCCAACCCCAATCCCCAGGAACATCTTCCCAGGGCACCCCCTGGTGCCAGGCACCTGGTGGCATCCAAGTGGCACTTCATGTCCCCTCTGTGCCAAACATGCACCCCCTTCCCAGGGCACAAGGAAACAGAAGGAAAACCAGCAGACACCACAACTGATCCCTCTGAGGCTGAGCAGAGCCAGAGGCTGAGCCCTCACTGGGGGCCCAGCACTTGGAAAGGGGGTGAGGCCCTGCATTCCCTGTTACCTGGCATGGCATCCATGGATATGTAGGGCTCAAAGGGGACTGGCTTCTTCCTGTTCCTTGTGATCAGGAAAACACCCAGAAATGCTATGAGGCACCTGGGGGAGAGCACAAGACACTGGGATCACTGGAAAGGGAGAGCACAAGACACTGGGATCACTGGAAAGGCAGAGCACACAATACTGGGATCACTGGAAAGGCAGAGCACACAATACTGGGATCACTGGAAAGGCAGAGCACACAATATCCCACGTTGCTGTCCCACAGTGCCTCTGTGTGACTCCACACAGAACTCAGAGCTGACATTAAGGAACTGCAAAGACAGAATTCCAGAGCACTGTCTCAGCTGAACCCCCTCCAGCAGCTCTGAAACCCACCCAGCAATCAGCACAAGTCCCCTTTTCTTTATCAAAACACAGGGATTTTTTTCATGTTAATTAATGAATTAACCTTGACTAACTGAAGGGGAAAGGAAGCATATCAGCATTTGGTTTTCTTTGATGAAATTCCAGGGTTTAGCAGCCTGACCTTTAAAAGGCTTCCTGAAGGTAAACACAGGAACAACCACTGGGTGTGATTTTCCCAGTGTGTTGGCAGAGAAAGGTGCAGTTCCAAACAATAATCTCCCAACTGTGTTTTTTCTTTACTTACCTGAAAGCCATTTGAGAACGTCCCTGACTATGGGGAGCCAATTACATCAGACACAGCACTGGGACTAATTTGTTTAGAGCTTCCAGCATCACCCAGACACAAACTGAGCTCTGACAGAGCAAGTGTTTTCAGTCTGTCCTTCTCCAGTCTGTCCCCCCAGTAGAGAGGTATTTTTAAATAGATGTGTATGTTTAAAACTGGAGCCACATGAACCAAGACTTCCCAGTTTTCTGCCAAGGAAACCTGAAGCACTTACCCCAGTGCAAACATACAAATATGGAGAACATCTTCACCCATGAAGTCCAGGTAAAAAGTTGCTCCTTCAAAAGGAAATAACTCATTACATCTTTCCCCCAGTTACACCTCCAGCACTAATCCCTCCAGCAACCACATCAGGCAACATCCCTATTTTTATAGTCAGCACCTTTGTTGTTTTAATGATCTTAAAATAGCAAAAGGTGGCCTGGTTTCTATTTTAACACAAATTATTGACAAACCTTTGAAGAGTTTCACTACCAGAATAGTTCTGCTGGTGTGACTAACACAGGTGCAAGTACAGCTGTTCAGCAGCACCAACCTCTCCACACCAAGGGAGCTGCTGCACTCCGGGTGCACCAACAAGGCTGTCAGGAAGGGATCCCAACACCTTTGGGCAGGGGAACAAAGAGGTCTGTCCACTGTGTGACACACTAAGAAACTCGAGATAAATTCAGCAAGGAGAGATTCCAGCTGTGTGTTCAGCTGCACATCTGAGATCACCCAGCACTCTGCAGGGAGTGAGGAACAGCCTCAAACCCAAGACCCCCTGCACGTTAAATGAAGTGACAGCACTTAACAGAAAATTTTAACACAGTCTAATGGGATAATTCATCTTGTTTGAAGGCCAAAAACAACAAAGGCATCTGCAGAGAGGTGAAAGAAAATACAAGTGGTCATCTTGCTGAGTGTTCTCCTTGCTGAGCTGTGAGGGGGATTCTCTGCCCAGGGTGCTCCCCTCTCTCAGCTGTCAGGGAGGATTCTCTGCCCTGGGTGCTCCCCTCTCTCAGCTGTCAGGGAGGGCTCTCCCCCAGCCCCTGCCCCTCCCTGGGCAGCTGTGCCCTTACCTGCTGAGATTGCTGCTGCTGTGCACAGGATGTGGCCCAGGCTGGCGATCTGGGCCGAGTCGTGGAGCTGCGAGGCCTGGGCCAGGAACCTGCACAGACACAGGACACTCTGCAAACCCCTTGCACACAGTTCATAACATTCACCATTTCTCCCTAAAGCAGCAGCAGCAGCATCCCTTGGAATGAGGATAAAGGACAGAGGAGTGAGGCTCTGGAATTACTGCCCCTGACCTCAGGGCCAGACTGTCACTCACAATTGGAGAAGCTTTTTATTCCTGCTGCTACTGGGCTTTATGTTACTGCAAGTACAAAGGGGGAAAAAAGCTAAAAACAGACACATCATCAACAACACTGATCCTGCACTGTGATTTCAGCCAGGGCACAGATACTGCTGGTGTTGGGTTAGGGCTGATTTACCACCATTTCAGTCCTAAAATTGCTTTGCAAATGCTCAAATGATGTATTTGCATTTGGGGTCAGAACTGCTTGGCAGAGTCACTCCATGGAGAAGCAAAGAGCACCATTACCCCAGGCTGCTGTGACACAGATGTGGGGACAGGTCAGAGCACAGACTGGGTGACTCCCCTGAGTTTTAATGAGCATTTCTGGGATGGTAACGAGCCCTCCCCGCCCCTGACCCCTGGGAGCAGGACAGGGCCAGCCCCAAAGCACCCTTACGTGGCCTGGGAGATGGCTGTGGCCACCATGCACACCAGCATGATGTAGAAGATGGGGGAGTCCAGCTGGAGCTGCCCCTGGAGGGACACGAGCACCATCCCTGCCACGGCCTTGGCGCTCACCACGGTGACCGAACCTGCGGAGGGACCACACTGAGCTGCAGGACCCTGACCCCTGCCAGCCCAGACTGCCCCTGGCCACAGCTCTGCCAGCTGCACTCCCAACAGCCTGGGGCATTCGGGGCACTGCTGAGGCCACTGTAAGCCCTTAAATGCCACAGATGCCTCAGGTTACTGTTTAAAGGTCTCACAACTGGGTATCAACTTACCCAGCAAAGCCACCAGCAGAAGAATAACCACAAGGTAGTTGGCATTTTTCTCCTTGTAAAAGTACAGCAGCAGGCAGAAAACAATGATCTCCACAAGCTACAAAAGAGAATATCAAAAATGCAGATTAGATGGGTTGGAAGTAAATGGGACTCTGAGCTGGTCAAACATCAGAACTGCACAACAGGGCAAATCAAAGGAAAATGGGGATCCCCCACAATTACAGATTAAATTTAGCATGATCTTGGATTCCAGTTGGATGGGATATTCAGTGCCTTCCTGCAGAACAGGAACATGGGACACTTTTGGCATTATGGTAAAGCAGCAGATCAAATAATCCTGACTGGATATTCCCATCAGAGGCCTCAGCCTGCTCTCTGCAATGGGTTCTGTCAGGGACCCCTGGAAGACACGTCTGAGTTAAGGGCCAAGCCTCTAAAGTGATACATTCCAAGAGATTTTCAGTGAGAAGTGAATGGCTCCAGAGGAAGTCAGTGTAAGAAATGCCCAGATGCAGGCACAGGAACTTCTCAGTTGAATCCCTTCAAGTCCTAACAGAGTAACTCAGAGAAGGAATGGGAGAGTTCTAAGCTGTGCCCGTGTCTGACACCTGGAAAGGTTCATCAGTGTTGGTACAACATAAGGAAAAACAATGCCTGAAATGAACCTCCCAAATCAGGCCTGTTGAGAAAACCACCCATTTCCTGCGCCCCTTACCATGTAGAGCAGGAAGGGCCAGCTCACTAAGTGCCTGGTGATGTTCTCTGCTGTCATCTGCTCGTGGCTGTTGGGCCCAAAGGTCACCAGCAGGTAAGTGCCAACCACTGCCAAGCCACAGCCCAGGAAGGACAGCAGGTACCGCCCTGGCAGCAGGGACAGGACAGGGCACAGAGCACAGTCAGGGCTGGGGGATTCACCACACACAGCCCTGGATGTGCCACCCCTTGGGGACACTCAGGGCCACCTCCAAACCCTCACAGCCAGGGCACTGGGGTGGCAGTAGGGGCAGGACAGGGCACAGTCAGGGCTGGGGGATTCACCACACACAGCCCTGGATGTGCCACCTCTTGGGGACACTCAGGGCCACCTCCAAACCATCACACCCCAGGCACTGGGGGGGCAGCAGGGACAGGACAGGGCAAAGTCAGGGCTGGGGGATTCACCACACACACACCCCTAGATCTGCCACCCCTCACTACCAAATAATTCCAATATAATTCTTGAGAGGCCAGGGGTGTGTGTGTGTGTGTTGAATGGCCTGTAAACAAACAGAAAAAATGAAAAGAAATTGTAGAACTTACTCAAAAATTCCTTGGGCTTCCATTTTTCTTTAACAAATATAATTCCTATGATTGCACTGGCTACAGGAGAACAGGGAGAACCTGAGTTATGGCTCAGGCAGGAAGGCCCCAGAGGAGCCCCTCAGCCCCTCCTTACCTATGACAGACACGGCGCTGAGGGGCACCAGGAGGGAGAGGGGGGCGAAGGCGTAGGAGGAGAACACGCCCAGCTCCCCCAGCAGCAGCAGCAGGACCCCCCCCCACCAGGCCCTGCTCCTCAGGAAGGCCCGGGGGTCCTTGGAGCCCGCCAGCCTGACGTGGCTGTACTTCTGCAGAGGGAACAAGAGCACAGCAGGTTGGGGGGCCCGGGGCTCCTGGGGCAGGGGGGGCTGCGGGACACTCACCTGCAGGTTGAGGGCAATGCTGCTGACAAGGTGCCCAAAAATAGCCAGCAAGGCCCCAATCAGGTTCTCCTGCAGAAACAAAGGGAACACACAGGGGTTCAGCTGAGCCAGGGAACTTGGAGCTTTTTGCACACCCTGGAGAAAGGCTTTTTAAACTGTTCCTGAACCAGAACAGTTTGGGCTGGAAAGGACCTTTAAAGGTCATCTCGTGCACCACCCACCTGTCAATAAAGTCTGTTTATCTCCCTCCCTTTCTCCTGATCTGGGTCAGGTCAGGGAAGTTCTGTGGCTGTTCCCAAGCTGTGAACTCAGGTCAAAGATAACCCTTAACAGCCACTTTCTCCAATTACTCTGCAATTTCTCAGAGGGGAGGGAGATAAAGCCAAACACAATGACCCTGTCGCTGTTCCCTTTGAGAAACTCCTGTCTTGAGGATGTTTATTGCCCTGGAACTCCACTCTATGGATCAGGAACCTCTGCTTTCAAACATTTTGCTTTTCTCCACCTGTGACAGCTGCTGTTCCCTCAGTAATTCAGCCCATCTGATGAGGCAGCTCAAGTGTCACAGATTTTGTGCTGCTTTTTATGTGACCCAGTTACTCCAAAGTCCCAGAGAGCTGCTCAGAGCTCCAGCAAACTCCCAACTCCTACACTGGCATTCCCAGCCCAACAATAATTCCCACGGTCTATAAAGATGGAATTTGAAACAAAACAGGATGTAAAGCAGGTTGAGTCACAAAGGAAATGTAGAGTAGGAGTGAAGAGCCCGAGGCTAAGCCAGGCCTTTCAGCATTTGTGTGCTCCCAACAGCAGCCTGAATGTCCTTAGGTGTCTCCAGCACGGGCCATTCAGTGCTGGGCTCCAAAATGGGATTGATCTGGGGTAACCCAGCCCACATTCCCAGCCCACATTCCCAGCCCACATTCCCAGCCCTCCCTCACAGCAGAGGAACCAACCCCACCCTGCTCACACCCGGTCAAACCAGCCCTTTGAGATCTCAAGGGGAACAAAACTCTCCCAATCAGGATGTATGAAAATAAGATTCCCCCACAGAGCTTCGTTCTAACCCACTGGGGGACATTCCCCCCAGCCAGGGGGGCTGGCACGAGGCTGGCACTGTGTGTGTGCCCACCCACCAGTGTCCTGGGCTGTGGCAGCAGCTGGGGCACCCCTGCAGGGACCCAGCACTGTGGGCCCAGTGACAAAAATCCCTTCTTGCTCGGGGCTTCTGGGCACCTTCCGAGTCAGGGATGCAGAGGGAAGTGGGATGGGAACAGCCCAGTCCCAGCTGGAGAACAAGCAGGACCACAGCAACCCGTGCCATGCCAGCTGTGGGGCACCCCCGAGAGCCAAGCACTGGGACTCACAGCAAACCAGAACCCTCTGGCAGGATCCACTGCCCTTGGACACCTCAGACACCCCCAGCTCTGACCTGCCAGCCCTTCCCTGGCTCTGTCTGCTCTGCAGACACAGAACTGCCCTTCCCTTCTCTCCCTGTGCACAGCATGTGACTCCCCAGGGCCTCCAGCAACGGCTGAACACAAAGGCAGAGCACTGTCTGCAAACAGCGACCCACACAGAGCAGCACTGTCAGCTCAGTCCAACAGGCAGGGCCTCCTGGGGCTGCCCTGGGTGGGACTGACCTTGTAGGAGAAGGGCTCGGTGTGTGGCTGCACAGAAACTGCTGCTGTGCCCACCAGGAGCTGCTGCAGCTGCAGGTTTGGGCCGTTCCCTCCCTCCATCTCGGAGCTTTGCAGGGTTTGCCTCTCAGCCTCTGGGATGCTGCAGCTTCTCCTTAAAGAAGAGACAGGGATCTTGCTGGAAGCAGCTCCTGGTGCCCCTCCGTGCCCCCCATCCTGCTGCCTTGGCCAAGAAACAGACAGTGCAGGGGGGCACAGACTCTGCAGCCAGCTGGGAGAGCAGCTCTGTGGGCACAGGGGCAGAGCAGCCACTGTTTCCAGCCAGGCAGTGGGGCAGGGGGTTATGTTCCTCCAAGGTGATGCTATGGGAAAAAAAAAAAAGAAAAAAGAATTAGATTGAATTCAATCAACGGTCCAAAACCTGCAATGAGATCCTGCTGAAGGCTGAGCCACAGAACGCCCCTGGGCCCAAAGCCCCTGGGCTAAAGCCCCGCTGCACACACCAGCAGGGAGAGCAGAGTTTAAATGTCTTCTTTCAAAGTTGGGCAGAAATTCCGCGTTTGCGTTACCGGAGCTCTGAGCTGGCAGCCCCCGGGCTGGCACTCACCGGCACCACAAGGTCTCCGCTGCCCTGCGGGAGCCGCTTTCCTGCCCTGCCGCCCGGGGCAGCTCCGGGAGCACCCCCGGCACGGGCCGGGCCGGGTCGGCAGCGCCGCTGCAGCCGGGACTGCTCGGGGCGAACGCGGCGGTGTGCGGGGAGCAGCGCACGGGGCCCGGCTGAGGCGGCACCGGCACCGGCACCGGCACCGCCTGCCAGAGCGGAGCGGGGGCCCTGCCCTGCCCCGTCCCTCACCTGGCCCCGGTCCCCGTTCCCCCCCCGGTCCCCTCACCTGCCCCTCACCTGCCCCCGGTGCGGCCCAGCCTCAGCCTCAGCCCCAGCCCCGGTTCCGGGTCACGGCGCGCGGGGGGCGGGCCATACCCGGCCCTGCCATTGGTCACCCGCGCTGTCAATCCAGGGCCGGGGTCCAGCTGAGGGCCAGGATTGGCTGTCGTTCGGGGGCGGGGCGCGAATCAGCCAATGGGCGCACAGCTCTGAAGAGCAGGGCGGAAGGAGCTGCGTTCCACCGCCCGGTTGGCCCCGCGGGCCCCTCCCGGAGGTCCCGAGGAGCTCCCCGGTGCGGGGCTGCGGGAACAGCCGCAGGTACAGCCGCGGCCCCGCGCCCTCCCCGGTGGGGCCCGCCCGCCCGTCCGTCCGTCCGTCCGTCCGTCCGTCCCTCCCGCCGTGGGGGCAGCGGGGCCGAGTGGCGCAGCCAGGGCCGCCTTAAGGCGCATGCGCAAAGCGCACCCGCCAAGCCACCTTAAACCAGACGCTGCCGCTCTGAGAGCTCGCCTGTGATTGGGCGCCCGCGCAGCGCCGCAGTAACGCGCGCGGTGATTGGAGGAGAGCTGAGGGGCGGTTGTCGTGGCAACGGCGCGCGCGGGGGCGGGGCCGGGCCGTGAGGCGACTTCCGGTCCCGCCCCCGCGGCCTCCCCCGGGGCGGCTCCTCCGGGGCTTCCCCCGAGCGCTTCGCGGGGCCCGGAACCGGCAAAGCTGCGGCGGCTCCAGCCCCGCACACCGTGCCAGGCCCCCAGCCAAGGCCCGGCAGTGCAGCCCCCACAGTGGCACTGGCGATGATCCTGGTTTGTAACAACAGTACCTGCTAAATTTAGATCAAGGCCGTTAAATTACCTTTGTAATCCCCGCTGGTAACAGGAGGAGAAAATGGTAATATCAGTGGTTTAAAGCTTGAAATGACTGCCCAGAGAGCACGTGATTTGGGCTGCATCACCCCCTGCCACCCCCGGCTCTGGCCCTGCAGCCAATTCCCGTTCCGGAGCTCTCCAGGACGCACGGACAGACGGACAACAGACACCCAGACAGACACCCAGACAGACACGCTGCGTTTCCCCAGGAGCACAGCTCTGTGTGACCAGCAGAGGGAAGCACAAAGACACTTCCAAGCCCCGGGATTGCCTCCCCTGCCCCGGCCGGGTCTCCAACTCCAGCCAAGGCTCGCAGGGGCCAAGGGCCTGCTGGGCCTCCTGGATCCGCCGTTCAAGCTCCTTCCTCAGCGGGTGGGAGGAGGGAGGATGCCCTTCCACAGCCCCTGCTGTCTGGTGACTACGTGGCGACTCCAGAACTCCCAAAATTATGTACATTAACAATTCCTGACACTGTACCAGGTATGCAAAGCAGGTAAATCAAGGAAGTCCTTGACATCTTCCCTCTGTCTTCTTCTGCCTTTGGCATCTTCTCTTTCTGCTGCTCCCTTTGATCTCTCTCCCCGCCTGTCTCTGCCATCTCAGGGGTCTCAGCAGGGAGTTATCTCGGGGTGGAACAGCAGCCACCAGGCACAGAAGGGACGGGGTGAGGGGAAGGCTGAGGGGCACAGACATGCTGTGTGGGCAGGGGGCACATGGGCACTGCCAGCGCCCCCTCCAGAGTCAGCAGCACAGGAACCAAGTCCCCTCCACTGCCAACTGGCAGACAAGACAATTAATGAAGTTCACACAATGAATGCTCTTAAAGACCAGGAGTGTCAGTTCTTCCCACCCTCCACACTGGGATAATTCCACACTGTTAGTACAAAGCTGCTTCTTTCATCTTGTCTGGTCCCAGACCTTGCAGTCCCACCTTCCTCCCCGGGCTGGGCAGAGCAGCACAGGCTGCCAGGGGCACTCAGCCCTGCTGGGCCCAGGGCTGGAGGGTGCAGGACTCACGTCCCACAGACAGGCTGGGGTTCCCTTGGCTCTATAAATAGAACCTGCCCAGGCCTCCCTTTGAAAAGCCCAGGAAGAGAAGGGAGGCAGGAAAGGTGTGGCACTGCAAATAGTGCCTTGTGCCCACATGCTGCATTAATTAGGCCCAGCTCAGAGGTTGCAGTGAGATCTCAGCTCTGCCCTGGCTCCCACTCTACACAAATTGCCAGGAAAACAGAGAGAAATTGGATCTTCCTCATACCCAGAAATATCCAGATTTCCATCCAACTGGAGACTTGCATTAAAGGATTAGAATTTGGAAATGATGAAGACATCAAAGCCTGAAGTTGATGTGACTTGGGAACAGCACAGGAAGTGCAGTGACCCCACCAGTGGTGGGGCTGGAACTTCTCCAGCTGGAGCGTTGCTGAGTTCTGGCCACCCTAACTCTGAGAGGCAAGGGCAGACAGAGCCTTCAGTTAGAAATAAGATATCAGAGTCCCTGGACAGACTGAAAACACTGAGGATGTTTCATTCAGAGAGAAGGCAAACAAGGTGTATGTGAGATAATTAAGTAAAATAATGAGCTTCTCCCACTCCATATAAACCAGAGGGATATCAGCATAAACTTAAACCCCAGTAAACTGAAACCTGAAGAAGGAATTAATTGTACAAACAATGTTCATTCCCCCATTGAAAACTGGGATTATAATTTACCATGAAACAGGTGGGAAGCAACAGACAGAGAAATAACATACTAATTAACAGTAGTTGATGTGTGGAGCTCACAGCCAGGAGGGCCAATAAGCAAAGTTTAACAATTGTTTATGTACCTGTGACACCTCAGGACTGTGTGGGCCGTTCTCTGTTCTGAGCTGTTCCCAAAGGATTGGTTTGTCCTGGGCAGGGGGATGAAGGGCAGGATGTGCTGGGGGCAGGACCACCCCTCTGGCCCTGGAGATCGGTGTGGGCTCCTCCTCCTGCCGGGCAGACCCTCTGGGGGGGCTGAGGCAGGTCCTGGCCTCGGAGGCTCTGTGGTCACGGGGGGCTGTGCCAGTCCTGCCAGCTGAGCCTTCAGCTGCCCCGTCCTGCTGAGCACCCTGAGCAGGTCACCCACCCAGCTGCCGTGTGGCTGCTGCTGCCCACCCTGCCCACCCTGGCCCCCACCCTGCCCCCCCTGGCCCCCACCCTGCCCCGGGCAGCTCGGGGGGGGCCTCAGCTCGGAGCTGTCCCCAGAACTGTGCTCAGGGAGTCTGGGGACACACACACTGCCCAGGGGCTGGAGCTCCAACCCACGGCACTTGGGGGTGTTACAGAATCATAGAGGGGGTCCTGGCACCAAATCGCCCTTCTCGGGGACTCTGGGGACACACACGCATTGCCCACACCGCCCGCGGCTGCCCCGGCCCCCCGCGTGTCCCCGGAGCTGTCCCTGCTCTCGGACCGCCCTGTCATTTCAGGGAGCGTCTGTGCCTCCCCTCGCGCTGCTCCCGCTGCGGACACGGCCCGTGCTGAGCCAGCGGGGTCACTCCCCAGTGCGTGATGACTCTGCAGAGCTGCTTTAGGCAGGATGAAGACACGATGTAATAACCTTAATAAGCTGCCACTCATCAGCTGAGACATCTCAACTGGCTGCGTGCACGTTCTTGAAGCGATTCGTGCGTTTATAGTCATTGCTACAGCTGAAACATCAGCAAAGGTGTCTGAGCTCACGGTCTGGGTGTGCAAAGAGCACGCACAGAGGTGCGGGCTCAGCCGACAGGGAATTACCCAGTTTGCTCCCACAGCCCATCACTGGGCCTGTGGACTCTGCACTGACTCACTCTGGCCGAGCACCTGCCCCGGCACGTTGGGAGCTGATCGGGCCGTTTGCAGCCCATCATTATTTTCTGTATCACCATAATGGCTTCGCATCTATTAATGTTAACATTGTAAGAATTTGCTTCTGGGAACGGCCTTCTTGAATTAATCACTGACTCACGATTCACTGGAGGAGATAATATCTAACCTACAAGAGGCAGAACAGGAAACTATCTATTTAAAAGATGGCAGTGGCTGATAATTTATGACTATGGACAAAGAGACAGCTGAGAAAAGTGGACAGATCCTGCAATTGTCATGGGCACTGCTCTCACACAGCAAAGAGGAACTTCTGTGGAGGGACTGGAGGTTCTGCTTTTGAGGCAGTGACAGATGAAAACTGACAAATTTGTGAGGAAAAAAATGACTGAGAAACAAGCACAGTGTCCCAAGCTGTGCTCAGTCAGCCCTGGGTTAAAACAAAGGCAGTTAAACATCACAGCTGTTGTGGCATTTCCCACTTACCAAAGGAAACAGGCGGGAAAACCAGGGAAAACGCATCATGTGTTGAGTCTGAATCTCTAATGCAGGTGTTTGCTGCTCCCTCCCCTCTGCT
This sequence comes from Willisornis vidua nigrigula, assembly GCA_021164005.1. Taxonomy (NCBI): domain Eukaryota; kingdom Metazoa; phylum Chordata; class Aves; order Passeriformes; family Thamnophilidae; genus Willisornis; species Willisornis vidua. Next base: position 102,790 of record JAJPCS010000062.1, on the reverse strand, counting down.
GTGCTGGAACTGGAGGAGCCTCAGCCATCAGACATTGTCCCTCACTGCAGCCCCATCAGAAAAGCCAATTTCAGCAGCCAACAGTAAAAACCTTTAAGTCCCAGACCACGTTCCAAGAGGTGAAGCTTCACCTCAGGAATCTGCAGGACCCTTCCCTTTGTCCCCTCCTTTCCCAAAGACCCTTCCCTTTGTC
>JAJPCS010000062.1:76760-102587 GCA_021164005.1 Willisornis vidua nigrigula | reverse complement strand
CCCTTCCCTTTGTCCCCTCCTTTCCCAAAGACCCTTCCCTTTGTCCCACTTCACTGTGACCCGTTCTGTGGCTTGGGGTACCTCACACTCACTGACAGATGCTCTCTCCTCTCTCAGTGCCTGGTCTGGTACTCACATCCCTCCCTGTCTGTCTTGCAGGTCACTCCAGCACTGATGCCCTCACCAAGGTGTCTCCCAGGGGAATAACATCTCGCTGCAGGTCAGAGCCCTCCCCTCCAACCAGGACTGCAGATTCAGTGCCCCCTCTGAGCCACACAACCCCCCAGGGAGGCAGAGACAGCCCCTGCCAGGTGAGTGCAGCCTGGGAGATGTGCCCCTTGCATGGGATAAATGAAAATAATGAGCCAGCAGAGCCATCCCAGAGTGTCCCACTGGCCATCCTGGTCCAGAGGGGACGGGTCTTGCCCCAGATCCACAGGCAGAGGCTCGGAGTGCCTGGAAGGGGAGTGTGGGGTGAGAACAGCCTGGAGCAGGGGCCCCAGACATGTTCAAAGAGTAATTAAATCCTGCACCACCCTGTGATGTGAGGGCAATCTCTTATCCCCAGAAATGGAACAAGGAGCCAGAGCACACATGATCTGGAAAAAGGTCCCTCACATCCCAAGCAGAGGCTTTAGACATTTAGGCTGTCTTTGTTTTGGGCCTAAACTCGCTCCCAGAGGAAGTCACTGGGCATAAAGACACATCTGGGAGCCACTGGGCAGGAGTGGCAAGGGATGCTCGTGGCTGCAGAGCATGGCAAGGGGCCAGGGTAACACCTGGGCATTTCCTCAGCCTGTCCTGAGGGTGGGAATCGGAGCTGGAGAGGGGCCTGTAAAAGTCTCAAATGCCTCCTTGGAGCCAGAGCTGCCAATCCTGTGTATTCCATCCCATCACTGACTGTTTCAGAGATGAAAAGGCACGAACAGAAACTCCCTTCTCCCAAGCCCTCCTGCCCCTTGGAATCCTCATGAGAAGACAAATAAATCCATCAGCAGATTGTTCAAGAACATTTATTGTCACCATGCAGTGACATTGCCTGGCCTAAGATTAAGATCAACAATAAATTCCTGGCCATGGAAAAACATGAGCCCATGAGAAAGCTGAGGGCTCTCCTTACCCAGCAGGGGTATCTTTACTACATCTTTACTACATCTCTCAGCACTTGTATCTTGTAACAGGGGCTGGTGAGGGAGTGGGAACCTGCAGGCTGGAGGGAAGCAATGCCAAGAGGCATTTGATAAGGACTGAGGGCTGGAGGAAAGGGCAGATCAACTGTGAGGGGAGAAGATCCCCAGCCTGTTATCAGAAGACTCACAAACACTGCACACCCACCTGCTGGGGCGAGAGCTGCTCCCTCTCCTGTTCCAGGCAGTGGAGAGAGCAGGAGGGACTCCAGCTGGAGCCACCTGACAGGCACTGCTGGTTCCAGGACTCCAGCAAGCCCCTCACACTGGAGTCAGTCAAACCTACACCCAACACAGCCCAGACTTACTAAAGTGAAGCCCAATCTGTGCACACTGAGTGAGCTCTGAACTCGAATTCTGTGGCCAAGGACACTTTCCAGCCGACAGGGCCAGGACATGCCCCAGGCTGGGGGCTCTAGTGCCCATCTCACCCATCAGAAAGGGAGTGATGCAAAGCCAAGGCACTCCCTGGGGAAAGAGGTGAGCAAGCAGAGCTGGGGAACCCTCACCAGCTGTATGAAAGGGCTCCCCACTGCAAACTGCAGACAGGGCTGCATGTCCCTGTCTTTAACCCTCTGCTCCGACCCCCAGCACTGTGCCAGGGCATCTCCCAGCACAGCTGCGTGTCCCAGCCAAGCGCAGGGGGTGCTGTTCCCCCACACACTGCCCTGTGCAGGGCACGTGTCCGGCCCCTGGAGCGCAGGGACCCGGCAGGGCCGGGCACCCAGCAGGGCCATCTCCCTGTTCCTGCCCGCACTCGGCACAGACCAGCCCCAGGTGTCGGGGCAGCCGCTCCGGTGTCAGCAGGAGCCCTTTGCACAACACAACTTTCCGGACTTTCACACGACCTTTGCTCGCTGGAGGTGAATCGCCTCCATCGCTCGGATCTCGATCTTCAAAAGGAGCTGGTGGGCTCCGGGCAGGGAGCCAGGAATGCTCTCGCATAGTTGGGAGCTCCGCTTTGCGCAACCGCCGCGCGGACTCGCCTTGGCTGGGAGGGACGAGCGATACTGAGCACTCAGCAAACACCCACGGACAGCGCTCAGCGCCGCCGGGAACCGAACCAGCCGCTGTTCCTGCCGGGTGACACAGCGCGACACAGCCCGGACACTGCCCGGACCCCGCACGGACCCAGCCCTGGTCTGTGCCTCCATCCCACCGCCCAAAGCCAGCGTGGTTTGTGCAGGGCAGACTCAGGCAGGGCCCCGCAGTGTCCGTGTGGAACGGCACACCATAACACCCAGCACAGTCCACCTTTGTGCTGCTGGGAACCAACAGTTACAACAGGGGAAGTTCTTGCTGTTGTAAATTAGGGGCAGTGCTGCTCGAGCCCCTGGCAGGGGGCACGTGGAGCCCTCCCAGGGCAGGGCAGGGCCCCCACACCCTCCTGGCACAGAGGGCTGGGGACAGCTGGAGGGTCACAGCTGGTGGCACTGAGCACTGGGGGACTCCTGGTGTGACTGGTTTGAACTGGAGCTGAGATTCTGCTGCAGGACTGCAGGCACAGCCTCCCAGAGCCAACAGGGAACCAAAGAAATCCTCCTGAAGGAGTCTGTGAGATGAAATGGGGGAGCACAGAGTGCTGGACAGATCTCCAAGGCTGATAAGCCTTTAACTTATCTGAGTTTCACCTTGGAGGCCTCTACCAACACTTATAGAATACAAAATTCACCAACCTGATGCATTTCCTTCCCAGGGGGAGCAGAGCTGCTCTCTCTTCCCCAGTCACAGGACTCAGGTGCATCTTTAACTTAGCCAGGAAAAGCAGGGGCTGAGGATGAGGAAAGGCCCCAGTTTCCATTGGTCAGAGGATTAATTAGAATAAACAGGGCACTGGGTTACCCAGGTGGGAGTCCTTGCAGGCCGTGGGAGCAGGGGTAGGTGGAGGACAGAGCTGCAGGTGTGAGGAGTTTGAACAGCCCGTGCAGGACAGGGAGGAGGAGCAATGGCACACGTGGTGCAAACCCATATTCCAGTCCCTGCCCTGGCTCCTGCCCAGCCCAACTCTGACTCCAGAGCTGGGGGAAACAGCTCATTTTCCATCTTTGAGCCTTTATTACTATGGAATATCCAAAACAACAAAACCAACAACACAGTTACAAAAGGAGTTCACAGAGAAATGTGAAGCAGCCTGTGTTTGAAATGCTCTGTGTCACCATACTGAGTCCAGTATAAAACAAGGCATATTTATACATATATAAAATATAAAAGGAACAATACATCAGAAATGTATAAACAAGGGCTGTGGAGGCCTGGGTGGTATTTACAGTGAGACGTGGCAGGGGGTGGGAGCAGGCAGTGTCCGTCCAGAGGGAGCTGAAGATGCACCTGGGAGTCTCTGTGGCAGAGAGAGGCTCAGACCTGCAAATGGTCTGAGGGTTCTGTGGCTTGGGAGGAACCCAAGGGTAGGATCAGTCACAGCCAAGGCCACCAGCTCAGCTCCCTGCCCAGGCCTGGTCAGTGTCACCTCGTGTTCCCATCTCTGAAACAGCAGGTCAGGCCCAGGGCCAGAAGGGAACAGAATAAAATAAAATAATAATAATAATAATTAACTCATCAGAGCCAAGTTCCACGTTCACACTGGTCACTGCTCTGGCAGTTGTTGTGGCCCAGCCCCGAGGCCTCCCTGGCCACGGTGGGTTCACGTCAAGGCAACAAGTGGGGCACGAGGCCGAGTTCTGGAGGCGAGGAGAGAAGTCCCAGTAAGTGCTGCCTGTGGCTCCTCAGAGCTCCTTGAGGATGATCTGGAACTTGTTCTCTGCTTCCACCACGTCCAGCAGAAAGGCCATGTGGTTGCTGTAGTGCTGGATGATGTTGTTGTCCATGTTCACCAGGATCCTGCAGGAGAGGGAGAGCAGCTGGATCAGATGCAGCACACAGACAGCTTGTCCACTTTACCCAGTGTGAGGGGCTCAGCCACCATTAATTAATGAGTCAATCAATTAAATGATTAATTAAAGCCACAGCACAACACAAGGGAAGATCCTGCTGAGCTTTTCACAATTCTCCCTGACATGCCTTGGCCCAGCACTGGCTCCTTGGGAAATCTCCCTGGATTCTGAGGGTGTGAATTCAGAGCAGAGGAGCTCCCTCCTCCCTTCTCACTCTGGACTTGCAGGGAGTGCCTGTTCTGGAGGAGCTGAGGCTGCTCTGGGAGCACATGGAAGTTCTCCCTTCCAGAACAGCCCCCCACGCAGATGTGCCCCGGTGGGCTGGGGAGCCCCTTCCTGCAGGAGCAGCCCCAGCTGTGGCAAAGCCCTCCCTCAGCTGCAGGGTCCCAGCCCTGCTGCAGAGCTCTCAGCTGCCCTGCCCTGGAATCCGTTCCATGGAGACACAGGGAAAAGGAGACACTTCAAGGGCAGATGTGACCCCGAGGCTGTGGTTCTGTGCCAGGCAAGAGCCCCTCGTTCCTGTCAGGGGCAGCTTGGCATCACCCTCCAGTGTTCCCATAAATCAGTGTGAAATGTGGAGGAAACAAAGAACAGATTCTCCTCCTTTGCGGGAAGCACAACCCCTCCAGGTTCCTGCTGGGGTCATTAGTGGGGCAGAGCGTTAATTGTGCAATGCTCCTCAAGCCAAGAGTAAAACCAAGAAAAGCTGAGCCTCTGACACATCCAGCAGAGCCACAGGCACAAACACAGCCCCTGCTGTCCCCTCGGGTGTCAGGGCAGCTCCTCACAGCCCCTCTGGCACAGCTGAGGGGGCAGCTCTACCCTCGTGCCGGGCTGTGCCAGGGCCGGGGCTGTGCCAGGGCCGGGGCTGCCTTTGCAGCGGTGCCCAGAACATTCCCCAAGGCTGGGCATTCTGTCAGGGCACAGCTGGGGAGTGCAGCCCACCCAGGGCTGGGGGAGGCTGGGAATGAGGGTCTGATTCCCCCAGGGATCCATCCAGGGGCTGCATCCCACCCCCAGCCCCGGCCCTGGCCCCGGGACCACTCCTGTGCCCCTGGGGCCAAAGGGCCCAGATCCCCAAGCCTTGGATCCCAGGTCTGGCCCCCAACAGGTGCCCCAGAGAGTCCCTGTGGGTGCCCAGGGCAGGATGTCACAAAAAGCTTTGCAGCAGCAGAGCTGCTCCCTCTGTCTCTGGCTATCTCAGTGCAGGAACCAGAGGAGTCACCTGTGCCTCTTGCTCCCCTGCTTCCAGCTGATTTCCCAATCACAAATGATTCCAGGAGTGCTGATTAAGAATCTGAGCCCTGGGTTGTTTTTCTAGACCAAACCTCACCACGATACGAATTCTCTGAGTCACCTGAGCTCGGGTTCACCCGCATGGGCTCAGTGCCCTGGCCAGGCCCTCACCCTCCCTGCCAGGCCAGGCAGGACCACTGGGCTTCACTGCCTTCCCCCAGATGCAGATCTGCCCCTCAAGCTGTAATTACCAAGAGATGGTTGTTTAGGGTGGAGCAACAGGATAAAATTATTGAAAATTAAATCTGCGGGAGCAGGAACCAGGCCCTGCCCCTGCCCTGTCCCAGGCTGGAGGTGTCCTGTGTGTCCCTCACACTGCAGCAGTGACTTCTGGCACTGGTCACAGCTGCCATTAAACCAGGTGTCAACATTATTTATGTAAACCGAGTTCCAGGCGTGGCCTTTTCTCTTCATTAGATGCCTCTTTGCTCCTCCATTCCCAGGAGCAGCTGGAAGGACGTGTGCCTGTTTTCCCTCCCAGTCACTGTCAGAGCTGAGGTGGTTCAGCTTCCCAGTTCAGTGACACATCCCAGTGGGGAGGAGCAGCCACAGCCTCTGCCCCCCCTTCAGCTGCCCCCTGAAGCCCCCCTGAAGTTTTGAGCTCGGGAGGGGCAGAGGCTTCAGGCTGGGGCAGGTCCCAGTCCAGCTCTGCTGCTGTCACAGCCCAGAGGGGCTCGGTGTGACCACAGTCCCCTCCGTCCTGGGCCTGCCCAAAGCTCTGCTCCTGCAGTTCCCTCCTGGGCACAGTGGTGTGAGCAAGTCCTGAAGCTCCAGGAGGGGACCCTGCAGGGCTGCCACAGTCACCCAGCACAGTCTCCTCCTGAGCCAGGGCCATGGCAGAGCTGGTCTGGAGAAGCAAACACTGATCCCTCTTTGATAAGGTCTCCATAACCTCAGGCTTTTAAACTGAGACACAAAGGATCACCCATTAAACTACCCAAACAATTCCTCCTTCACCCAACTTCCTTTCCTTGGGAGACTTTACCCTCCAAACTAATATAATACAAACAAGCATTATCCCAAATCTTTAAAGCCCAGAGAGATCCAAGTTTTATGTGCTCCAAATAGCACAGGCTGACATGGCTTTACCTTTTATTATCTTGTTAAAACGCTGTCTGAGCCTATGGCAGAGTCCCAGAGAGGAGGGGGCTGTGGAGGCACAGCATAAAAGCAGATGAGAGATTAGCTTACCCTCTTTTGCATTTTTTGTAGACTTTATAAATGCTTTCTTCAGGAAGCCCATATTTTTCTGAAATCTGTGAGAGAAAAAAAAGCAATTCTTTGTACTTGTAAAATGAAATTCCCGTGATAAAAATCAAAGATAACACCAAGCCAGGAGTGTTCAGCAGCAAAGGATTCCCCTCCCTTTCACTCAAGAAGAAAGGGGCCAAACCCATGACCTGAACATTCTCCTGGGCAGGTTCAGTTTTGGTCTTAGGATGACAGGAGGTCTGCAGGTTTTCCCCAAGCATTTTCCATAGAGGTTTTTACTCTTTGTGGTGAGGGATGGGGGAGGGACAAGATGGACAAAAATCCTCCGTGCTGACATTTTTATACTCTCTCTGTTTAAAAGTTTGTAAAACCAACAGGGCTTAAGGTGCAGCCGTAAAGCCACCCCAGATCTGGGAGGTTTATTGTTTGCTTCCTTCCCAGCAGCCTCCAAGGAGAGCTGAGTTATCAGAGATGCTGCTGATAATCATCACAGAAATATGTCTGTGCTCCTCAAACACAGCCATGGCATTCCAGCAGGAGGGCAGCACTGACTCCACATCTCAGCCCTGAGAATGGAAAAGGTGCCTTACAGTGGAAAATATGACTGTGTTGTCACAGGAGGAGCTTCTCTTGTGATCTGAGCAGAACACCTTGCCCTGAGGTGGTTCCTCCATCGCAGCCCATGCCAGGAGCTGTTGGTGGGACTCGCCTGCTGCTCACTCTTTCTGTTTCCACTGCCAGGAGAGAGCAGGCAGAGGGAGGAGCAGCCCCATATCCACCTGCCTGTGCCCCAGCACCATTCCCTCTGCCTGCAGGCTGCTCATTCCCAGGGCTCTGGGAGCACTTACAGCAGTTCTGAGGCCCTGCAGGTCTGGGGTCTTCAACATGAGGGCGTCGAACACCTCCTCGGCCTCCCTGCGCACGTACAGCAGCACTGCAAGAGAAGGGGCAGCCCTGACTCGGGGGCCCACAGGCCTGTGGCCTCCTGGAAGGCAAGAGCCAAGGGGTCCTGGACCAAAGGAGTCCTGTCCCTCCCAGGCATTACCTCTCTGGGGATCTTCTTCCTTGCTTTGCTTTGCAGGAATCGCGTCAAACTCGTCTGTGAAGGAGGCACCGCTGCGTTTGAGGGGCAGCCTGAGCCAAAGGAAACAACACCCTCAGGAGCACAGACCAGCAAACAAAATCATTCCAGCAACTGAACTTCAGATTGAACAACCAATTACCCCCACAACCACCCAGCAATTAAGTACTGGTTGGTAATTACAGCAGCAAGTGTCCCTCAGAGCTGTAACTTCCTGCCTAAAGCACATGGGGAGCTCAGGGAGAGCAGAGGGTTTGGTGTCACACCAAAACCAGAAGTCTTTTGCACCCTCATGTCACTGTTTCTCTGTTGTATCACCAGACAGTGGCTCAGGCCTGGGGGAGATGCTGGTTCTCCCCACTCTAGACAAGACACAAGTGTGTCTACATCGTTCTGCTTCATTCCAGTTATTCTACAGCCTCTGGGTACCCAAACCCTTCCGCTGTGCTCTGTGACTCTCCCTGTCTAACCCTGAGAGCAGCAGGACAGTCAGGGGCCAGCCCATGGCAGGGACAGAAATGGGCCTGTGTTTCTGCAGCCCTCGAGCCCACTCTGGGCCCAGGTTTAACACATTCTGGCTCCCAGGGGCACCAGGGGCACACTGTGCTCTGTTACTGTGGACCCCCACCAGCCATGCCATTCCCACAGGAGCAGAGCAGCTGCTGGGAGGGCACAGCTGCATCCTTACCTGTTGGCAGCGCTGGGAACAGCAGGAGGGAGCACCTGGAATGCAGAGGAAAGGTGGATCTGTGAGCCTGCCCTGTGTGCCAGAGGCTGCCAAGAGGCCACATGGGCACAGTTCAAACGTAACTGCCCTCCTCCCAGCCCAGCACACAATTAACCCCAAATATCTGCTTCTGTTTCTTACATCAAATGAATGTAATGCAAAGAACTTCTCCAGATTCCCCCTCCCCAACTGAGACAGTTGTTTCTGAGACAGAGAATGCAGATGAGCTCTAAAGGACACTGGGTTTAGGTTTCCTTGGGATGAGGGGGCAGAGATGTCCCACACAGGCAGGGACTGAGAAAGTCACATTTTTCTATAGTTTACTTTCTGCTGATATTTTTGCTACCACTCCAGTCCTCTGTGGGAGCTGCAGGTGATCCCTGCAAACCGCAGGGTGTCTGGCTGGAAGGAGCCTGGCCAGGTTATCTTGCCCATCACTGCTGCAGGACGGGGCCTCTCCCGACAGCTGCGTCTTCCAGTTCACCACATTCCCACAAAGAACTGTGGTTTGGTTTGGGATTTTTACATAACACAAGTCATGTGTGGGAGACTGATCAGTTTGGAAAGGATGGGGGTGACAGGTGAGGGCAGCAGGTGGGTTGTTTTTGCAGGGACTCACCGTGCCACACCTCTGTGGGTTGGAGAAGTGCACGTTGGGGATGAACAGGACCGGCTGGGTCTCCAGGTCGGTCTCCGGCCGCAGGAACGTGATCTCATTCCCTCTGAAGCCAGAGAGCAAACAGCCTTTCAGACCTACAGATGGAAAGTCCAGTTCAGCTCAGCTCAGAGGGCCCCACGAGAGGCAGCTCTGTCAGGAGAGGGGAAAGCACCAAGAGCAATACTGGGAAAGAGGGGCCCCTGCAGATCCAGGTCCCAGGGCTGCCCAGTGCTGGCTGCCCCAGGGAAGTCCCTGCCATGAGTCCCAGGGGGGGTTCAGAAGGGTTGGCTGGTGTTGACAAAGGGCTCTGGGACCCTTGGCAGGAGCCCAGCAAGGCCCTGGCTGACAGGGTGCTCCGAGTGGGGCCGATGGCACCCGGGGTGGGATGCCCAGGGCAGGTCTCGTGGCAGGAACAGCCATGGATTTCAACACACATCCCAGCAGGGAACAAACACAGGCACTGACCATTGTTGTTGGAGTCCAGGCATTTTCCTTTCCTTCTGAACTGTTTCCTCTCATCGTCCCTCATCTTCCTCTCTGCTCCCTGTGGGCAGGATCAGGCACAAATCAGGACACAGAGTTCTGGCACTGGCCAGAGGTTCACTGGCCACCTCTGGGACAGGGGCACACTAAGGTAAAGGAGCCTTTGTTCAAAAATGGTCACCTCAGAGGCTCTACAGGCCACCAGGACCCTCTGGTACTTATCAGTTAGAAAAACAAAACTTAAATTTGCTTTTAAAAATGAAAAATAAAGACAAAAATAGTGACAAATTTTCCCTTGGGAAGGTATCTGAGATAGGGGAAGAACCTCTCAGGAAATTCCCATCTCTCCTGATCCTTAACAACTTGTCAAAACCAAGAGTTTATTGTGAGTCACAGCCCCAGGTAGGGCTGATGTGGGACACTCCTGAGTGCTCTGCAGAGGCCTCGGTGCAGCCCCGTCCCTGCTGCCCTGTCGCTCAGTGGGGGCTCCTCAGCCCCGACCTCCGGCTGTGCTGGGCCCTCACAACCTTCCTGCTTTGTCTCCTGGAGCCTCTGGAGCAGTTTGGGGCAGCAGCTGGAGCAGCAGAGCTGTACCTTGTCACAGAAGATCTTGATCTGGCAGACGGCGCGGTGCACGAGGTGGCTGCCCCCGCCGCAGTCGTACGTGTCGATCTGCAGGTTCAGGGGGACCCCCTTCACCCCCTTCTGCGAGGAGAAGTCTGTGCTCAGGCAGTTCACCCCGATGAACACCTGCACACAGAGCAGAGGCTGTTGGGGCTGAAAGCACCATCCTCACACAGCGAGGGGAGCAGTGGGCAGGACAGAGGCAGCGGCTGAGCCGCCTCCCAGCCCTCCAGTGCCAGCCCAGCACCTCCCAGCCCTCCCAGTGCCAGCCCAGCACCTGAGCAGTTGGTTCCCCACCTGAGCACAGTGTCCCCCCCCCACCTATTCCAGCTCTGCAGCACTCCCAGAATTCTGCCTGGGGATGTTCTTGCTGGTATTTCTGAGCTTTCATTTGAACGAGGGACCCTCAGACAGCAGAGCAAGGGGGAGGACTGAGCTGCAGCTCCAGGAACTCACAGCAGTGCTGCTGGTGAAATAAATACTCAGCACACACTGGTCTCTTTTATCACCAGTGTGGAGGCAGCTCCAGTGGAAGCTTTTGAAGAAAAGCTGAGCACGGCTCTAATTCACAGGGGCTCTCCAAACTGCCACCTCATTGCTGTGATCTTGAAATTGCCCTGCACTCTGGGGACAGATTTGCAGCTGGAGATGCTCCCACAGCTCCCTCAGCCCTGAAACCCAATGTCAGCTCTAGTCAGGACCTGTGTATAGGAAAGGAAACCACTTGACTGTGAAGTTTAACTGGAAGGAGAGAAGTAACAGGTGCCACAGACAACCCAGATTCCTGACCCCTCCTGTCTCACTCCCAGCTCTCTCAGCCCTCTGAAGCCTCACCTTTACCTGCCCCAGGCCAGTGCAGGGACAGAGTTTCTGCTAAGAGTTAAACCCAGCTTTGCTGAGGTGCCCCCAGGGCTTGCCACATACCTGACATATTTCCATTTCTGACACTTTGCCTTGAAGACATTTGTTAACCTCTGGGGTTGTAAAAGACTCGCTTTGCCTTTGGGCTAAAGAAGGGCTTATTGAGATCCCAAAGCAGAGCTTTCCCAAGCTTCAGACAGCTATTTATGCTTTTCTTTTTTCCTTGCCTTCATCTGTTTTTACATGGCCCTTTCAATCCACACCAAGTAGAAAGTGTTAAAGAGACTCTGAGGAGATGCAGAAGAGACAGCAGAGCTGGAAAGGTTTTGCTTTAAGCTTTAGAGATTTTAAGGGGAAAAGGGATCTTGTGACCTGGCTGGCTCCTTTCCACAGCACACAAGGCACAGAAGGGTGGCCAGTCCTGTCTGCACCAACTGCTCCTCCAAAGGAGGGTCTTTGTTCCCTGAGCTGGGGGTTATTTAAACAGGCTTCAGGTACATGTGAGCAGAGCCCTGAGCTGCTGCAAAAGCCTTTCTTCAGAGTTATCCATCAGCACTAGGAAAACATCTCTGAGCCAGCCCCGGGTGTTCCCAGTGTGTTTATTAGCTAATGGCAATGCTTCAGCACACAGAGGAGCCCCGTGTGCTCCCCACTGTCCTGGCAGGCAAACACTCCCTGGGGCCGCTGGAGTGGCTCTGTTTGGGTTTGGAACTCTCCCTGCCCTTCAGCTGAGGAGCAGGGGCAGTCTGGGCTGTCAGGGGGGAGCTGCAGCCTCGCCAAGGCCTCCCACCTCCCCTCCACACACAGTCTGTACCTTTGCCTCCTCGTGGATGTTCCACACGAAGGACAGGGCGTTGTAGGCCAACTCCTCGATGTTCTGCACCGTGTTGAAGTTCTCCTTGCAGTCAGCTGAAAGGCAGTGGGGCAGCAGCTCACACTTGGGCTGCAAACCTGGGCACATTCCCCAGACCTCCCCCCAAACCCTGCCCCTCCAAGGCCAGAACAAGCCACAGAGTGGTGCCAGAGGGCCCCAGCCCCTGCCCATCCCTGCCCCGGCCGTACCCACGTCGATGACCCTCTGCTTGGCCGTGGGCTGCCGGGAGTGCCAGTGCTTCCAGAACTTGAGCTGCTCCGTGGGCACCTTCTCGTTGTCAAAGACGATCATCACAACGCTCTGCAATGGCAGGACCCTCCGGGTCACACAGGGCTGTGCCCACCCTGCCCTCCCACACAGGCACAGGGGCACTGACAACACTCAGCCTCACCCCTGGGCAAACAGGGGCAGGCAAGGGAAGGGATCTGAGCACAGTCCTTCAGGGTGGCTCTGAGGCCTGGCCACAGTCCCAGGGGCAAGGTGGGCAAAGTCTCTCCAGCTCAGAGATGCCCCTGCAGGGCCCCCCTGTGGGGGTGACAGTGTGTGTGGGTCCCTTAAGGTCTGAGGTGACTGACGAGTCCATCCTGAAGGACCAGAGAGGCACCTGTAGAATGTGGGGACCTCGTAACCAGCAGAATCTCTCCATGTGTGTGAGGGGAACTGCTGACCAAGGGTGTGCTGGCAGGTTGGACACAGGAGTAGATAAAAGTGAAGCTGTTACTCCAAATCAAGTCCTTTCTCTTGGGTGACCCTTCTGACCCCACTGCAGCCTGAGCTGTCTCTGCCTCCTCTGACCACCCCTAAGCTGATCCACATTACCCCAGTAAAGGGTGACCCCAATACCCCCCAGCCTGCCCTCTGGGCAGCCCTGACCTCTCTGTGACAGGTTCCAGCTGCCCAGTGGCACCACCTGTGCATCAGAGGGTTCCCCTGCTCTGAGTGAAGCCATCCCAGTCACCCCTCGCAGCCAACATGAGCCACAAAGCCACTCCTGCCCATGCTCAGCTCCACTCCCTGCCCAGTGAAGCTGCTGCAGGTCTGAGTGTGTGTCAGCAGAATTGGCAGCCTGGCTCTTACCTTCACTTTGTTTGAGGACAAGTGCAAACATTTGCTGTCTCCTGCTGTCCTGAGTGTGATGGGGTAGAACTGTCCTTTGTTGAGGTAGGCCATGGGAGAGTCCCCAGACTTGATGTGAATGGCTTTGGGTGACCCCAGAGTGTATTCAAAGTCACTGCATGGAACAAAGGGAGAAGGGTGAATAAGCACACGCTGCTGGTTCACTCCAAAAGCAAAACAAGAGCCAGGGAGCCTCCACCCCTGCAGGTTCCAGACACTGCACACACAGGAGTTTCTGCTCTGCTCCCATCTCGCACACACCACCCAGCACCTCCCAGCACAGCACATGCTGGTCCTGCCCAGCACCCCAGGGAGCAGCAGCAGCTCTCCAACAGCAGCTCTCCCTTTACCCTTTGGTTTTGGCTTAAAAAACCCTGGACTTGATTGTAACCAGTATTTTTCTGTGGATGGCAACAGAACCATTGCTCAACTAACACCATAAACCAAAGCACAGAAAACAGGCACCTGCAATGAGACTTTACAGCATCCTAAACTCAGATTCCTGTCTCCAAATTCCCACACATTGCTGAGGCAGCAATACTGTCCCTTAATGGCTCTGTAGAAGCAGGAGGACCTGCAGGACACTGCCTGACTCTCCAGAACCGGACTAAGAAGCCCAGCTTGTGGAAATCAGCCTGCTGGGCAGCAACTTCAGTCTTTACAGAGAAGATCTGTAGTGTCACACAGGGAAGGCGTCACTGGGGACAAGGACATTTGAAAGAAGATCCTGGTTTTCAGAAGCTCTTGGGCATTCAAACCATGAGGCCACAGCTCAAGCTGCTTTCAGCTGTGAGGAATCTGTGCAAGCCACTGCCTGTACAGGAGCCTTCACACAGACCCTTCAAGTGCCCTGTTTAGTCACCAACACATCTTTTTCCTGCTCCACCTCCTGTGATGCCATCTCTGAAGATGGGCTTGGCAGCTCCTCTTATCTAGAGCCAGGAGAGCCAGAGAACTTCAGTGCACAAATAAGCAGAGAACAGAGGGCCCCATGGAGATGAGCTGCTGTCTGTGTGAACATCCCCACGTCTGACAGCTGAGTCACAGTCAGGTGGCTCCGGAGGCAAATAAAAAGTGGGAGGTGAAATAATGTTACCTGCTCGGAGGTTTGGTGCAGTATCTGGAGCAGTGAAGCCCTGCCTGAGACAGGGCTGGAAAGGAGGAAGAAATCCCTCTCATGTTTTAGGAATGAGAGGCACTGGCACCCTCTAAAATCAAGGTTGACTAACAGTGCTAAGTGAGAACCTAAACCTTAGATTAGGAGGAGGGTAATTATCACCCTCATCAACTGCAATCCTCCTTTTCTCTGTCATTTACCCGGTTCCAAGCAGCCTGTGGGAAGGTGGTGCAGCCACCTGGATCTCTCTGTCCCACAGGAGCCCAGCAGGGCTCCCTGGGAAGGGGCTGGGACACAGCAAACCCTCACAGGGCCACAGCTCCCCTCGGGCAGGCCAAGGTGCTCATGAGAGGTGGATTTACAGCAGTTTGGAAGGAGAACATCAACTGCTTTGGGTCTAAAAACTCAGGAACAGCAACTTGCTCCAAAGGCATCGGGAAGGCACAAGAGCTGTAACATGCACTGCTCAGTGCCAAGCCTGGCTGGGCAGAGGGAAAGGGCACAGCCCAGTGCCCAGTGGGAGCCCCGAGCCCAGGACTGGCAGGTACCTCTTCACAGGGTCCGAGGGGTAACTCTCGGGGCAGGGCGGCTCCGGCTGCGGCTTGAGGATGTCACTGAACAGCAGCGACTGCAGACAGAGCAAACCAACCAGTCAGAACAGAGCCCTTCATTGCTTTGTCCACCCCTTCCCCCAGACACCCCAGCAGAGGCCACAGATGAAACACAGACCCTCATTTCAAAGCCTTTCCTACTTCCCAAACCAATGTAACACCCCCAACAACCCCCTGGGAACGGCATCGAGCTCCTAAGGCAAAGCAAAGCTCCTCCTGACTGCAGCCTGGGCACAGCCAGCCCAGCCCCCCAGACTGCTGCAGTCCCCCCAGAGGGCTCTCACCTCCTGGGGGTCCTCCTTGAAGGTGCTGTCTGGCTGCCACCGCTGCTGCGCTGGGGCCATGGGCAGGCTCTCGAACAGGGAGCTCAGCGAGCTGTTGTCGTACACGTCCCCAGGAGGGACCAGGTAGTTGTCTGGGGTGGCCTCCAGCTTGCTGGTGCCTGGAGGGAGCAGGGCTGGCTTGTGGGGAGCAGGGACACCTTCCAGACTTAAGCCATTCTTCTTCTGTGGCTCACAGAACTCCTGGGCCATGGAGACGTTCTCAGACAGGAGCTTCATGAGATGGGCTGAGCCGTCGAAGGCGCCGATCTCGGGGTCGTAGTCCATGCCAAGGCAGTGCCTGCTGGAGGAAGGGCCTGTCTCACACTGGGCACAGCGTGGGCAGCCCCTGAGCCAAGTGCCCTGCTGTGCTGCTGGGCACAACCTGCACAGGTGACCCTGAGTCAGCCGTGAGCAGCTCCTGCTGACAGAGGAGTGCTGACAGGCCCTGGGTCATCTCCACCCACAGCTCCCAGCACAGCCAGCCAGGGCCAGAGGGGCTCAGCACACAAGGGATGAGCACCTGGAATCAGGGAATATCAGTTAGATGTGGTTTGAGGCTGCAGAGCCAGGGCCTACATCCACTATTCCTTTATTTTAGGCTATTAAACACTCAGAGCAGCAGGGACAGTAAGAAAGAACTGCTGTGTGCTCTTTCCATCTCAGTCTCCTGGGGGCTCATTGATGCTTAAAGTTGATTTTTTTTTCTTTCAAAGGAAAACCAATTCTTGTACAAATTCACAAATTCCAGGAGCTTAGGAAGCAAAATTCCCAGGGAACAAGATTAGTAAAAGTCTGACAGGGCTGCAGTGTTGGAAGTGGCCTCTTCAGAGCAGAAAAGACTGAAGTGCTGAAGACCTGCAAACCCACCCTTTGTGCAGCATCCCAGCCTGGTCCCTCCTGCAGCAGGGACTCCAGGACCTGCTGACCCTGCAGCTCTGGCTGAGCTGGGGAAAGGTGGCTCATTGCCCCTGTCACCAGCTCAGCAAACAAACCAACCCCACATTAGCAACCCACACAGGCCTTGGCAGCAGGAGCTGCCCCAGGGCTGAGCCAGGAGCTCCCACCCACCTCCAGCTTCACCTTCAGGTAGTGGCTGAAATTTCCATAGTTAATAAAAATCACAGCACTGCCCAGAATGCAGAGGCCTCTCAGAGAGGAGAAAAAGCTTAACTTGGTTGACTTATGAAGAAGGAATGAAGCATCACTCAAGAGACTTACTCTGTCAAGTTGTTAAAAACTGACAACCAGAAAAGGTTGCCAAAGTACACAATCTCCAGGAAGGGGAACTGAACTCATAGTGGCAAATGAGCCATTAATTTAATAGTTAATTATCTGAAAACCTCAAAGGACAAATGGGAGTCACTGGAAGAGAATCTTGGAGACTGAAAGCAAGTGGAACAGAAACCCTTATCAGCTTAGGGAATGGAAGAGGACTTGGCCATTCCCTTCTTCCTGCCCCTGCTTGATCCTTTTGCCCTTTCCAATTGTCACAAAGTAGGAAATGAGACAAATTCTTCAGCTGTTGCAAATCATCACAAGTGCTGTGAACAGAGCCAGACACATCCTCAGGTGTGTAAGTGGGTGTAGCTCCATTTACTCCTGCTTGGGATCTGGCCTGAAGAATTTTAATGTGTGTCTCAGGGTTAATAACCTGCACTGTTGTTGGTAATAACAGGCTGCTTTGATGTCTGTTTTATGCAAGCTCAGAGCCCCGTGGTGCCAGCAGAGAGGGAGACAGCCAGGAGGGCACAGACTGAGGCCAACCTCTTTCCTAGGTCACTGCGTCCCATCATTCCAGCCGGGAGAATCCTCTTCTCCTTGGGGACCTGCAGCAAGGCAGAACAAAGGTTGGTTATTGTTGGATTTTATTAATGGAAGACAGAGGCAAAATCAGCCTTGTCTGTGAGCCAGTGAAGTCTCAGAGATAAACCCCTGAATAACAAACACAGCAGAGCTGGGCTCTCCTGCTGGGCTCCTGCCATGGACTCCCAGGGAACATCAGGCAAGCCACATCATCTTGTTCTGGGAAGGACCTTCCAAAGCACCCAAGTGAGAGGGAGCATCAGTCCTACTGGTTTCAATTAGGGATAAATCACACCCACATTTCTTGAGGTTCCATCCTACAGCAGCACTGGGAGAATAAAGCTGCTGAGGTCTGACAGCTGCAGCAGCTCCATGTCCCTCAAAAGCTGTTGGGTAAAATCCCACCAGCTGGAGACTCGAGACCTCTGTGTCCAGTTGTTCCACTTGTTCTGCATTCCCTCAGTTTGCCCCCTGTGCCCTGGGGGTCACTGTGGCTCTGGGGGTCTTAGGAGGAGTTCCCATATATTTTCCACACGTTTTCCCTTCCCTCCCTCCCGTGGGGCCCCAGCCCAGGACAGGGACAGGGACTGGGGCAGGGACCAGGGGCAGGGACCAGGGGCAGGGGCAGGGGCAGGGGGTACCATGTAGTAGTCGTAGAGCAGGCTGAGGGCAGCCACGCTGTCGTCGTCCCCGTTCACCCTCATCATGGCCTTGGTGGCTGCAGTCAGGGGGTTCTCCAGGTAGCTTTTCCAGGCCTCATCTTCACTGGTGTAGGGGAATTTCTGGAAGTTCATCGTGTCATTCTTCATCAGGCGCACAGACCTAAAACTGAGCCACACGGAGGAGACTGGGAATGAAGGGTGAGGACTTTGCACAGCAATCTCCATCCACCCAGCTGAACACACAGAGGGCTTCCCAAAGGCACTGGGGAGTGGAGAAGGGATGCTTGCCTGGTCCTTGACTCCCACAGTCTTTGGGGAGCTGTAACTCTGCACACAGGGAGGCCAGAGCCCCTCTGGGGCAGCTGTGCCTCTGCTCCCTCCTCCTGCCCCAGCGAGGCAGAACCACAGCACTGTCTGCACTGCTCCTGCCTCAGCACAGCCCACCAGCCACTCACACCACGGGGGGACAGTGACCAGTAAAAGGGCATCAGGAAACTCACAGTTCTGCCTTGGATTTGGAGCTACAGCCCAGTGCAACCCACAGGCAGGCACAGCCACTCCGTGTTCAGAGAACCTGCCCTGCCCAGGTGAAACCAAACCTCAGCATTTTCCTATGCTGCAGTTCGTGGGTTTTAAATTTAGTCCTAATCTAAATTAGTTTTTTCTCATCATTTGTATGTGATTTGGCTCAGAGGGAAGCAGACAGGCAAATCACAACCCCCTCCCCTGCACTGAGAAATTCCTGGCAGAGGTGAGGCTCGTGGGACTGCGAGAGCCGAGAAGCAACATACCAAAATAATGCCTGTCCTCTCTTCTGGCACTTTCTCCAGGCCTCTCCATCTTATGTTAATAAACTGTCAGACACTTAATTACCCAAACATTGGTCATCTTTCCTCTTCCTCCAGCAAATCCTCCCAGCAGCCAGCACAGAGGCACCTCTGTGCATTCCCTGGTGCTCCGTGCTGCAGGTTCCCCTGCTCAGAGGGCACAGTCGTGGAATCACAGGATCTCAAGGTTGGAAAAGGCCTCCAAGATCATGGAGTCCACCCTTGGATGAACACCCACCACAGCCACCAACCCACAGAGGATGAGGCAGTGGCTGAGCTCCTGTCACCCCCCTCAGCCACGAGCACTCGGTGTCACAGCTCACACCACTCAGCAGAAAGTAACATGTCCATGGACAAAAATTATTTTTCCCTCCAAGTGGAAATGTTCAGGAGACTCAGACAGGGTTTTATAAGCAGAAGAGGCTTAAAAAATTATAAGAAGATTTCTTTAAATCTTCAAAGTTGCCAAGAGCCAGCTGGGGTTAAACCACGACATCAACTGCTGATTTTATGGGAAGGCAAAGAAAATCTACAGGAATTAAGGCACTGAATGCTACATTTTAATAGCATGTTTATAAGGAACATGTTTTCATTAAGATGCTCTCCTTGTGTTCATAGTAAGTCCTGGTCTATACTTTTAAGTGAATCATTGGGAGAACAGTAATTCCTCTTGAAAGGCACTCAGCATCTCTGAGAGTCCCCCTGACAGGCACTGCCAGCCCCTGTGGTGGGAGCTGCCCACGCTGGCAAGGGCAAAGCCAAGGGCTCAGCAGATGCTCCTGGGATGGAACCTGGAAGGGCACCGAGGTGGGCCCTGGGTGGGGGGCAGGATGCTGGTCCATCCCCCCTGGCAGCCCAGCCTGAGTCCTGCACAGCCCCCAGTGCCTGCCCTGCCGCGTGCCCAGCAGGGAATAACCCACAGACCGGGCAGGGATCGCCCTGGGGATGCTCCCCAGCTCTGCACCACGAGGCCACCACGGGCTCCTCTGCTGTCCTGTCACCTGTCACTGAAGAGGGTGTTGCTTTGCCCTCCCCATCTGAGCTGCCAGGACAGAAAGTGGCACCAGCCCTGCTGGTGGCCGGAGGTGCCCAGTCCGCCCTCGGGTGGCAGTCCCGGGGCTCAGGCTGGGCCAGGGGCAGCTCTTCACCTGCTCCATCCGCTCAGGATAATAACGGGGATGCCGGGTCTGCTCCTCCCTCCCTCCATCCCTCCCTGGCGCGGGATGATGCACCGGCACCGGTTTCACCCCGCGCACGAAACTTCACCAGGTGTTCCGGCAGTTTCGTTGTCTTTAGCGTTTCTCACGCAGCCCTCCCTCCTCCTCCTGCTCCTGCTCCTCCTCCTCCTCCTCCTGCCCTCGGTGCCGGCTCCGCAGAGCCATCGCCGTGACTCAGATTTCACCGCTGCCGACTGGCGATGGGCTGTTGGGTCCTGTCCGGACAGGAATCCTCTCCCGCTCCCAATCCGATCTGCTCAAGGAAGAATGGGCAGCAACAGGCCCTGCTCAGGGTGAGACTCAGCTCCCATCACTCGTAATCAACACACAGAAACACACCGGGACAAGGTGCAGCAACAAAGCATTCAGGAGCTTAGAAAAGCAAAGACGTTACAAGCAAAAACTGCTTTGGAGCTTTATTGTCCCTCACCTGACGCACCCCTGGTGTGACTCCCTCCTGCCTCCTGCCTTGGCCCCTTGGGCTGTGCCAGCGTTTCTCTGGGGGCAGAGGGAAGCTGGGGGGCTTGGGGTCTCAACCACTTGTAGCTGCACCCAGTTTATGAGTGAAGACAAGCCCAAAAAGTGCCCCTGGACCCTGCACCTCCTTTCAGATGTGGCTCCACTGGCAGCTCACAGACATTGCCCCCTCATCCCTGCCTGCCCCACAGCTCTGCGGGGAGAACCCATCCTTGGGGCAAGGCTGGCACAGGGAAAACCTGCCCTGCCCTCAGCCTGGCACAAAGCAAAGGCACTTCCCAAAGTGACAAGCTGTGCTCTGAGCTTGGGAGCACTGAAAGGTGCTCCCGGTACTCCTGTCCTAAAGCAGCAGAAAGCAGGGATTGGCTGGTCAGGACAGCAGCATTTCAGGCTACTCCAGGACCTCTGGGAGCTTCAGGCTTAGAAGCCACACAGGCCTTGGAAGTCAGTGCATCGACAGCCCAGTGGCTCCTCCATGCACTGGGAACTGCCCTGGTGGTCCCAGTGAGCCTCACCAGCTCACCCAGCTGAGGACTCAACAGAGGTGCAATGATGGGCTCTGCACATTTCCTGCATCTTGGTTCTGTTCCAGAGCCCATCTGATCCCTGGTAGCCACTGAAATACGTGACTGGAGCCACGGGATCACCTCAGAGCACTGTGCAGGTGAGGGGCAGGGCAGGCTCCATCCCATGCCCTTCTCCAGAGGTTGGCTCTGCTCTGACCCTGTTCCAGAAGGTCAACAGGGCCTAACCCCAACCAGTGTCTGAGAAAAGGGGGTGATTTCAGGAGACAAGCACAAATGGTGGCACGTTTGAGGCACCTTTTTGACATCAGATGTGTTTCAGTTCATGCAGCTACAGGGCCCATCCCATGTTTGCTCCCACAGCACTTCAGGCTGCCCAGGTGGCATTGTCAGACGCAGGAAGGAGAATCCAAACCCAGATCCAAACACACCTGAACTTTACTTTCCTCACTGCCTGTGCTGCCCCTTCCGTGTGGCTGTGCCGTGTTTGCCCATTGCAAACTGCCTGCCCTGTTTGGCAGAGCGAAGGCTCCTGTGCCAGGCCATGCCCAGAGCTCCAGCCAGGGAGACACAAACACGTGGGACCAGCAGGCTCTGTCCCTCCCTCCCTCCCTCCCGTGTGTGCTGGCCTGGGGTCATGAGCAGAGCAGGGCCGGGAAGGAGCAGCCTGTTTGTTTGCAAACAGTTCCCAGTTTGACACAAGGTGATCCCAACCTCCCTTCCTGCTCCATCCCACCCCATCTCTGCTTCCCCTCTTCGTCTCTGCGAGTTTAACAAACAAGCACACCTGGAGCCTGTGGCAGTACAGTCAGCAGTCAGAGTGTTGTCACAGGCCCATCCACAGTCAGGCAAAAATCCAAACAGAGACAGAACCAGGAAAAAAAAACACAGAAAGAAACACACCAAACGCAGACTAATGACAGAAACCTCTGCCTGGATGCCAAGTACAACACGGTGTCAATCCACAGGAAAGGCCCAGGACAGCCTAATCTCATGGCCCCTGACCTGCTCTGCCCACAGGACCGCAGTGTTTTCTCTGGCAGTGCAGCACAATGTGGGCTCTGTCTCTGGGTCCCACAGGGGCACCACCAGCCCCGGGCACTGAGGTTGTTAACTCAGCACAGCCCGATGTTTCCAGCCATCCCTCGGCCAGGCTCACCCACAGACACTGCAGGAGCTCCTCTTTTCCCTGCAGGTCCTGCACGTCACAGGCACGAGCCAGGAACCCACCCCCGGGCCCGGCCCTGCACAGGGCTCAGCGCAGGAGGGGCCATCCTGACCATCCTGGGAAGTGGCTCCTGATCCCCAAAGGGCTCAGCCGATGCAGCCCTGGAGCTCAGAGCCCCCAGAGGGTGGGCTGGCCCTGGCCCTGCTCCTGGCCCTGCTCCTGGCCCTGGGGTGCTGTGTCCTCGGTGGGACACGGGGCAGGGGCCAGGTGGGCACTGGGGTGTGCTGTGCTGGAGCAGAGCCCTGCTGAGCCCCTGGGCTGACCCCCCCAGCCCCAGCTCTCCTGGGCAGCTGGAACCAGTGGGAACAGTTTGCAGGCTCAGTCCATGGTGGAACAGGCAAACCTTGCAGGGGCAGGGGCTGCCTGGGGAATGTGCAGGGACCTCACCTGGCCTTTCTGGGTAACTTACAGCTCTTTAGGACCCTTAAACCCACAGCTCCAGCTCAGTATTCTGCCTTTTCCTGACACCAGCCTAACTCACTCCCCTGCTCTTGCAGCTCTGTATTCCCACAGGGAAGGCCGAGGCACAGGAATTGCCACTGCAGTGCCTTAGCCCAGCTCAGCAAAGAGGAGAGACAGGACCAGCCCTGACCCTCTGCCATAACCCCCCAGCCCTGGGCTGGTCCTGCCTCCTCAGCCTGGAGGGCTCCAGGAGACAACCCAGTGCTGAGTGATGTTGGGGGACACCGGCTGGTTTTGTGTTTTACCTGATAACATCACCCCTGAGGGCTCCACCCACACAATCCCATTGCACAAATTATTCCTGCTTTAGTGCCTCCCCTGCCTAACAAAACAAATTACAGCACAGAATTAGTTTGCAGTTCAGGAATTATGGCTGATTTTTTCCAGCAGCAGTTTATGATGTCAGATGGTTCCGTTTGGGGTGCCCTGAGTTTCAGGGCAATCTGCTCCAAGGGGAGGGCACAAACCCAGGCCCTGAGCATCTGCTGCCACTTCTGAAACCCTCTGCAAACTCCACTCTCTCCTTATTTTCACCATGGACAGATAAAGACACTTCATGTCCATGTACTCATGGGCACAAACCTTCACCTCACACACACAGCACACCCTGCACTGAAGCTCCCAGCCCTTCACACACCACAAGGAAGGTTACACACAATGAGAAGAGCTTCCTAACTCCAGGAGTTTGGGTATTTGCAGTTATTTCTTTTTGTTTTCAGTGCCTATGGATTTCTCTCCCAGCTTTCACATGCAAAATCCCACCTACTTGTTATTTGATTTTTAAATTCTTGTTAGTCACTGACTCCAAGAACCATGACTTTGAAATAAAATTACATTTAAAAAAATCAGTTTTAAGAAGACTTGGATTAAAAAAAAAACAACCAACAATGGTAGCAATAAAGGGATATGAAAACTTTTGTAACAAAATTGTTTCTTTTTTACTGCTCTTCAGGTAATCTGGTTTTAATCCAGTAATTAGTGATTATGGGTTGTTTGCACTGTACTGACAGCCCAGTTTTACTCAAGTTTCTGTGCTTCCCTCATCACGTGCCCTCAGAGGATCCTGCAGTGACACACCAGTGATGCCCCACGTTCCTGTGTGAAGCTCAGCACCCACTGAGGGGGGCAGTGAGAGCAGAGACTGGCACTGCCCCCGGGAGGTGTTACCTCCAGAGCTGGCTCAGGCTCCTGCTGTGCTCTGAGCCCACAGGACAGTTGGGTCCTCCTGGTATAGTCTGGGCTGTGCTGATCTCTCCTACTGCCTGCGAATTCAGGGACCTGTTTCACTGGCTGAGGGTGGGTGAGGGGAGTCCTGGTGCCCAAGAGGATCCAGGGAAGCGATGCCAGGGCAGGACACTCTGCAGGAGCAGCTGCTCTCCTGCCCTGTCCTGCCCCACGGCTCTTCCTCCCACAGCACAGCTGAGACAGCAGGGTGGGCTCTCCCCTCGTGTTTATCTCATTCTTCCCATCCTGGAGGGACTTTTCATCCCAGACAAGGTGCCTGGCTGACACACTGTGCATGGAACTCTGATCCAGAGTGTCCTGTGGACACGTCCCAGGGTCAACAAGCCTTTTGCTTTGCTGTTTAACAGGAATTAAAAACAAAAAGCAAAACCAGCATAATGTGCTTCAAACAATGTTTTTGCCAAACAAACATGATTCACCCCACTGTAGGTATAACTCTATAAAACCAGGCAGCTCTGGAGAGCAAGAACAAGCAGCACCACTTGGAGTGCAAGGCAGAAGGATGAAAAGAAAGAAGCAGCTGACAGGGCAGGAGGGTGAGTGGCAGCTGCTCCTGTCCTCTGAACACTCCTGGATATGAACACTCTGGGGACAAGGAGTCTTTGGGATCAGAGCTCCCCCTGCCCACAACCAGCTACGAGCCAGACCAGCATTAACACCCACAGCAACAACAGGAAACAACCCACAGAATCACAGAATGGGCTGGGCTGGAAGGGCCCTTAAGCCCATCCAGTGCCACCCCTGCCATGGTGTCCCCAAGCCCCGTCCAGCCTGGCCTGGGACATTCCAGGGATGGGGCAGCCACAGCCTCTCTGTGCCAGGGCCTGCCCAGACTCACAGCCAGGAATTGCTTCCCAATATCCCTCCTAAATCCATCCCCTTCCAGTACTCTCTTTCACATTCCCATCTTCCAGGCCTTGGAAACTTGGCTGTTACCAGTGGAGTCTCAGATGGAGTATCATCACGTGTTAACTAATCAGTTCCACTGGTGAAGGTACTTCTTGGCTCGTGCCTTTTCCATCCCTGAGCACACACAGTTCCAGGATCCCTCTCCTGCCTATCAGTGGAACCAAAGTGCTCACAGGTGCAATCCAAGCACAAATCCATTTTTGGATGAATCTTTACAATGATCAGTAATTTAAACACCAGCCAGACCAAAGCAGGGGCAGATCCTCATCAGTGTGACTGTCCTTATTCCACAGGTTTCCCTGGCACCATCCTTATGTACCAACCAGTTGAAAATGTGACCCAAAGCATCAAAGCAGAGATACCCAGTAAATGTTGATTTACCTCTGCTTTGAGCCTGCACTTAGAGGGCTTTTACTTCTTTGCTGGGAATTGCACAGCAGTTATTTGATTGTTGTTTCTCTAATTTACAAATCTCTCCTTCTCTTTACATAACTTTAAAAACAGAAATCCACCCCAGCCTCCCTTGAAAGCTCACTTGCTCCAGCCTGGTGATCCCTTGTGTGCTTTACTGCCAGGATTTTATAAAAGGGCTTTAACTTTTCATTCACCAGGAGCATAACTCAAGTTTTAATAACACACCTTATGCATGACAAAAATTTGCTTCTGGCGATCATGGTTTCGACCACAAAACCACAACTGGGAGTAACTCCTGGTTAACTCTTTCAAGCCCACGCACCTCAGAGTTAGACAGAAGTTCAATTTAGAAGACTATGGAAATTATCAGTTAGAATATTTTACAATAGGCAAAACATCTCGTTCTCTCATGCCACGCTGGTCTCTCCCAGTCCTTTCTGTGAAGTCCCAAAGAGAGAGATGAGATTATTCTCCCTGTCATTTGGGGTGACAGGCCCAGCCCATGGGGACATCACAGCTCCCTTAACATCAGCCACATCTGGGCACATGCCCAGGGCTCAGACCCGTCCTCCAAGGCAGGGAGTGCATAAAGAGCCACTCCAGATCTCCCGAGCGCTACTCCTGATGCTGGAAAGCCGCACCCGTGTGGCTGCCGAGGAGTCCCAGCGCCCTCAGCGCCACCGCTCAGTGCGGGGCTTTGGCAGCCTCTGCTCGAGGTTCCTCCTGCCCTGCCCTTTCCCCCTCACAGCAAACCGAAAGCTGAACGTTTCAGCCGCTCTTTGGTCCCACGGAATTCCCGGCTCCCTCATCTCCCACCGGCGCTCCCTGCCAGCCCCGCGGGGTTTCGGGGAGGTGCCCCAGGCCCACTGTGAGCCCAAGCGGCGGGCCCGGCGCTCCTGCCCCTGCCCGGGCACCGGCGAGGGGTTTGCTGCTCCCACCGCTCCCGAGGGGTTTGCTGCTCCCACCTCCCCCGAGGGGTTTGCTGCTCCCACCGCTCC
>JAJPCS010000062.1:64494-76750 GCA_021164005.1 Willisornis vidua nigrigula | reverse complement strand
GGGGTTTGCTGCTCCCACCGCTCCCGAGGGGATTTGCTGCTCCCACCGCTCCCGAGGGATTTCTCCCCACACTGAACCAAAGCGGGATTTTCACCCAGATGTGCAGACCCTTTCCCTTCAGGGGAAACCCAACCCAGCCCCGTGCTGGGGTCCGTCCCGGAGAGGGGCAGCCTTTGGAGCGGGATCTGCATCCCTTGGAGCGGGATCTGCATCTCAAAGGCGTGCGGTCCCTCACTGCCCTCTCTCATGCCAAGGACAGGGGTTAACAGCCCGTTAACAGCACAGGGCTCAGGCAACCGTGTAATTCTGCAGGCAGCGTAATGGCCCGGGCCATAATTAGCGATAAATACATCAATGTCCCTCCGCAGCCACTCACACACACTCCGGGCATTCCGGAGTCAATCACACGCCCTGACTCCTAAACAGAAAAAGCATCATCTGTCAATTACCAAAAAAACTCAGCGAAAATTTAAGTCACTGACTCTTAATCAATCCAAGCAGATTGATCTCAGTATTTCCCTAAAATAATAATTACTGCTGCGCCTTTTCAGGGCTGTTAATGAGTAAGAGATTGGCTGACACAGCATCTCTGCCAGGCTTGTAAACACACAAGGCGTGTGGTTTCCATCCAAAAAACACCCTCCAAAGCACCGTATCTGTAATCACACACATGTAGGTACGGACATGTGTTTCCTGTCAATTCTGTCCCACACAGGTGCCTCGCAGAGGCTCTTTAACACCGCAGTGGCAGCTCCCCAGCGGTATTCAAGATTCCTTCAGCCTTTCCTACACCCCGGCAGACCAATATGGCATTTGTTTGCTTTTATTTCAGAGGCGTGAGGCGTGATGTGCTGTGCCGATACCATCAGCATCCAAAGCCCAAAATATTCTGGAGGTGCCAAAATTAGAAGCGAGAGTTTCACAGGCTCAGTAAGTGTTAAAATTGTTTTTTCTTGTTAAAAAAATCAATTCTAATTTTTTGACAAGGTCATAATGTGAATTCATTTACTGTAAAAAAACCAAAACAACCAAAACACAAATCCAAACAAACAAACAAACAAACAAACCCAATAAAAATCCCTCCAATCACAAAAAACGCAAACCAACCAAAAAAACCCAAAGCCAAACAAACCAAAGGAAAACCACCACACAACAACCTCCACCGCCAAAAACTAGAAACCGATAAATACTTAGGAAGGTATTTTCTAAAATTAAAAAAATAAAATACTGTAGCTCCTGTCAGATTTTGTCGGCAGAGCAGACTTGGCTCTAGACAGAAACCCCACGTGTCCAGTTTTAGGCTGGGCATAAAAAGGAATCAGGGTTTTAAACAACTCCTAAATAAACCCACGAAGACGCGATTCCTCCTCAGAGCAGCACCAGGTCGGTGGGGACAGAAGGTCTGGCAAAGGTTCCCGTGCTGGCCCCGGAGCGCCGGCCCAGCCCCGGCACGAGAGGGGAGAGACAAAAAGCTCCACTTACTCCAGTTCATTGGACATGTTTCCCCCGGTGTCCCGCTCCGCTCCGCTCGGTGCCGTCTGTGCTCAGCGCCGGCCGCAGACACGCATCGCCCGCCGAGTGTTTGCTTTATGAGCGGCTTTCCCGTGCAGGTATTTGGCTGACAGGTGGGTCGGGCCCCGATTGGCTGCCGGGACAGGTGCCCTGGGACAGGTACACCCAGACAGGTGCAGGTAACCCTGTGCCTGCCGAGCGGGAGGGCGGGGAGGGAGCGGAGGGAGGCAGGGAAAGCCCTCGGGGGGAGAGCAGAGGATAAAGGAGTGGAATCAGGTATTCATCTCGGGGATAATTAGTTTCAGTTTGGTGGACGTGTTCCATCTCCCGCGATGCCAAAGAACTGTCATTTTTATGGATTTGGGGGTTGATTTGTCCTTTGCTGTTTCTTTATACATAAATACCCTGACAAAAATACATACGTACATATATACAGGAATAAATTAGGGAAGAAGAAAAGCCTCTTAGTTTCCTCTCATTCCCTCGTGGTAATTGTACAGGATAACCCTTTCTTGCCTTCCCTCAGCTGCTCACTCCAGAACATCTCCATAGATATGGGGGGTTTATCCCTCTCTTAAAGTTTCCTCTTAAGACGTAACTTTAACCCTCCCCAGCTGTAGATGCCAAGGCTTGGTGGCTCAGGGCCCCTGGCATTGCACTGGCTCTGGAAGGAGCAGGTCTGTGGGACAACCTTTTCCATACCGTTCACTCCTGCCTTCCACGGAGTGTTATTCCAGCGGAAATCCCAACACTGTTTGGGAACTGGCAGCAGGAATAGCACTCAGGCAACACCTCTGGAGCAGCTCACCTGCAAACGGGGAAAAGGTTTATGCAATAGAACAAAACTCATCATGGATTCAAGCCCTCTCGTTGGATGGTTTCTGTCATCCGTGTTGCAATGAGGAGCCAAAGGATGGGCTCAGCCGTGACTCATGTTGACTGGATTTGGAAGGCAGGAGAGGATTTTACGAGGCAGGTTGATACAAGCCCCAAAACAAAGGGAAAAGTGAGGCTTCCACCCCTCGTTCTCACCCCCCATCGTGTCTCACCCCCTGACTGCCCCATGGGCTCCTGCAGCAGAGCACGAGCTGTGGGTGTTCACACCTCAGAGCAGCTCTGGGGACAAACAGCCTCCCCTGCCCGGCCGAGGCGTGTCCACACAGGCACATGTGGAGACAGAGCACACCAGTTTGGGTCCAACACCCTCTAACACACCTCTGTGGCTGCTGGCACAGCGTGGCCAGCTGGGAGTGCCCAGGAGGGGTGACCCTGGTGCCTCTGCGGGCACGGACGGGCTGGGCTGAGCCGTGTCTGCCCCGACCCTGCCCTGCTGCCAGGGCTCAGCCCTGGGCAAGGGCCGTGTGCTGGCAATGAGGACCAACGGTCTGGAGCAATGCAGGCTGCAGTGGGCACTGCTGCAGAGCACCAGCTGCCAACACTGGTACAGCAGAGGACAACAATGCCCAGAGGTCAGCCGAGTGAGGGCTGATGATCAAATCGGTGCCATAGCACAGACCTTGCAGTGCTGAAGGTACAAAGAAAGAAGAGAAAAGAACCCACACACAATTACAGAATCACAGAGTGGTTTGGCTTGGAAGACACCCTAAAGATAATCCAGTCCCAAGCCCCTACCAAGGGCAGGGCCATGTCCTGGTATGCCAAGGAAAGCACAAATCTGAATCAATATTGTGATTATATCTCCAAACCAAGGAAGCTTTGCCCAGTCCACGATGACCAGTCCCAGTCCTGGGCACTTGTCCCTTCCCCTGACCCAGACAGGGAGTATTTCACTGGCTCTGACAGTGCAGAGCAGCCACGTCCCCTCAGGGGATTGCCAAGTTTCTTCTAAGCTTTCAGTGAGACTTAACAGATTCCAGCAACAAAAGTGAAGGAGGAGAAAACACCACCTGAGCCAGACCATGCAGGGGAACAGCAGGGCATGGGATCCTGACCTCTGAGGGGAAAAGCCCATGTCAAAGAAAAGAGAGGGAGAACTGTGTCTGGCAAAGCTGAGCAGTGATGGGCTTTGCCTCAGTTAGAGGCGTCCTGTGCCAGGCCAAATCCACCTCTGGATTTGCTTCAGGTGTTCAGCCTTGGCCTTTGCAGAGCAGCAGGGGTGACACTGCTGCTTGAGGACTGGGGACCAGAGAAAAATGAACCCACTGGACCCTCCTGCCTGCCCAGAGCCAAGGTCTGTGACTGAAGTGCTTCTGGCACAGCCCTGGTTCCACCTTTGGGGTTTGAGCCCAGCCCTGCTACACCTGCAACTCAACTCCACAGCTCAGTGGAACAGGGACAGCCAGGGCCAGTCTGGGCTTACCAGGCTCCTGGTGCTGCCCTCCAGTCCCTGGCAAGGCTTTGTGCCCTGTCCTGCTTCCCAGAGTCTGCCTGAGGAGCCACGAGGTCCCTTGGG
This sequence comes from Willisornis vidua nigrigula, assembly GCA_021164005.1. Taxonomy (NCBI): domain Eukaryota; kingdom Metazoa; phylum Chordata; class Aves; order Passeriformes; family Thamnophilidae; genus Willisornis; species Willisornis vidua. Next base: position 72,825 of record JAJPCS010000062.1, on the reverse strand, counting down.
AGGGTGAAACAGAGTCCCCTCAAACAAATTCTCTGGGACTCCCAAAGGGAGCTGTGATTGACTCTCTCAGTTTTACTAATTCTGGTTTTTAGCACTAAGTTTCTTCTCAGCTTTGCTCCAGGACTTCACCCTTTTCCTGAGGGGATCTTACTGCCATGGTGGAGCGAGAGGCTTGGCCAGGCTGGGAGACATGTGCTGGTTCTCCCATCCAGCCTCAATCCTTCCACAATTCCCTGTGTGCAGGTCCCCAGCACCGAGGGCTGTCCCATCCCCAGCAGTGACAGTGCCCTGGTGCCACCAGGCCCAGCACACACTGCCCCTGCCATGGGCTGTGCCTGGCTGGCTCCATGTGGTGCCACCAGAGCTCTCAAACACCCCTCCAAGGCCACGTGAACACGTTTCCTGCTCCCCTCAGTGCCCCCAGACAGGACCCTCACAGCCCCAGGGCCAGCCCAGCACACTCGGGCTGGCTGTGGTGTGTCCTGGTGGGCAGCAGGACAGCCCTCCCCACCTGGGCATGGCACTGCCCCACCAGCCCTGCCATGGGACCACCTGCCCTGCCCTGGTCCCTTGTCCTTCTGAGATAATAATGGGAGTTTATGGCGCCGGAGAGGCCTCCAGGCCTGGACGCCCAGACAATCCCTTTGACTGTGATTTCAGTATTTCTAATTATTATTTTCTCCTCTTTTTTTTTCTTTTTCATTTATACTCCACCCTCCAAGAGTATCTGGTGAGGGGGTGGGTTAAAAGAAAGAGACCAAGAGATACATTCTCTGTGCACAAAACCCTCCCACTTCCCTTCCACTCCCCTGTTAAATATACCTTGGAACAAAAGCCTTTTATGATGCTCTAAAAATAAAGCAGGCAGCAGTCAAGACAAACTGCAAGGTTTAAAAGAGGGCCAAATTTTGCTCACAGCTACACCCTCTCTAAGGCAACAGGGCTGCACTTGTGTTTGGCTTGTTAAACCCTCCTCAAACAGCCAGGGCAGACCGTGCTCAGTGCGTTTGGCTCGGGCCAGGGCGGCAGCTCCGGCCGAGGACACGGCCCGGGGGTGCCCAGCCCTCAGAGCCACTGGGGGTGCCCAGCCCTCAGAGCCACTGGGGGTGCCCAGCCCTCAGAGCCACTGGGGCTGCACCCCAAGGAGTGCCCAAGGTGCAGAGGGGCCCTGTGGCCCTGCCATCCCATACCCAACTTCTTCCTCTGCCACCGAGGGGTGGTGTGACCTCCTGTAAGTCATTCCACACTCCCAGTTCCCAGTCTGGCTGCTTTTCCGTATAATTTGTAAGAAACTTCAAAGCAAGGGCTTTAATCCCTTAAGGATACACAGCTTTTCCCACTGACAGCTGTCAAACATCCTCTCCAGCTGTCCTGTGATGTGCCAGGAATTTCAGCTGTCTTTGACCAAAGGTTATTAAAACACTTCAACAATTAATACTCGGTAAGAGGAAGCAGCCTGGAGCAGGTTAAAGTGAGCTGCTCTCCACAGGGAGATGTGGCTGCTTCAGGTGCTTTTCCAGCAAAGAGCACACAGTGTGCCATCTAAGTTTGCAGAGACCTTTGATATCCAAAGCAGACAATCTTTCCCAGTGAGACTCCCTGTGTCTCCCAGAGCCTTTTCCTTGGAAGGCAGAACAAGAGACTGAGCTGGAACTTCCTTGGGCTGAAGGCTCAGTCTGGCAGGACTCCCTTCCTTCTGTTTGTACAGCACAAAGGAGGCTCCAGCAGTCCCTCTGTAGCTCTATTGTCACAGTAATAACGAGGAAAAGGAAAAGAAGAATTTGGCCTTCTGAAGCCAGAGGGACAAACCCCTCCCTGGCCCCTTCCCAGCAGCTGTTTTCCAGCGTGCAGACCTCTACCTGCAGGGTTTGTGGGAATGCAGCTGGCTCTGCTGCATCCCAGCACCACTAAACAACATGACCCGATGCTTAAACATCTTTTTAATAGAGTCAGGACAGTTTGTTATTATCTGTTGTAGCCCAGGGGGCTATAGGAAAATTCCTCTTGTCTTTATCTAGTTCTACCAGTTTTTACACAGCAGCAAGTTTGGGTTGCAAACAACTGACCCAACTGAGAGTCTCCAGGGCAGGGACCTTCAGTGACACAAACAAACATGACCCCCATCCCAGCACCTTCTCCTGGGGAAGAAGCTTCACTTTTTGTGTTCTCTGACCTGAGCTCATGCTGTGCTTCCTCTGGAGCTGACTGTGCATCCAAACCCAGCTGGAAGGCCCCACAGTGGAATGGACATCCCAGTTCAGTGGTCAGAGGAGGGTGTTGGCTGGAGATGCTGCAAGGATGTTCTCCATTCCAGCCCAGTTTGCTGCCCAGGCTCAGGGTTCCTGTGATGTTCAGCTACAAATAAGGACAGGGAAGGAGTGAGGGGAAGGTTTCTCAGAGGAGAACTGTGTCCTGTTTAGAAGGGATTTCACACAAGCTCCAAGGAAATGTCTCCCAACGCCAGCACACAACAGCGAGCACACGCTGAGCTCTTTAGCCACACCTGACTCAAGGGGCTCCCTCCCATCCCACTCCACACACAAAGGCACATTTCCTCCTGCAAACAAACAAGCAGCTGAATTCCCCCTGGGTGATGGGCACAGCAGGAGCAGGAGGTGCTGCCAGCAATGGCAGCAGTGCAAGGAAGGGCTCAGGGCTGGGCCCACGGTTACCACAGCGCTGCGATTCCTCCCGGAGAGAAACTCGTTTTAAACATGAAAACAGTTTTAAAAATGGACCAGATGCAAAGCATCAGGTATTGCTCCCAACCATTTCCCCCACTGGTGCAGCCTGATCAAAGCTGCCTCCCTCCAGGAAGTTATCTGATGTCAGCCAGTGTCGCTGCAGCAGAGGTGAGGTTGGTCTGGTACCTCAGTTGACTCCATTGCTCATTACTCAGCGAGCACAGATATGGAAATGGCCCTGCAGAGCCGTCCGAGCTGCTCAGAGTAATTACCCTTATCAGGAGCAGGGCACATCCCAGCAGGGCACATCCCAGCAGGGCACATCCCAGCAGGGCACGTCCCAGTGGGCTCATCGCAGGGCACATCCCAGCAGGGCACGTCCCAGTGGGCTCCCAGCAGCTCCAGCTGAACCCTGTGGGGTTGGATCCCACTCTGCTCCCTCCATGCAGCTGTGCAGACACAGTTCCCACCTGAACCCAAGTGCAGCACAAATGGGATTTCACTCAGTAAGTTCCTCAGTAGAAAATAAAGAGGAAATATGAATGAATATCAGTCCATCCTGGTGGCCTTAGTGAATCTCAGGGAGCTTTGAGAGGAATCTTTACGTGACAGCTTAGTTTCTGTAGGTAATTAGAAGAGCTCAGGCCAGAGATCCTTATCTGTGAGCAACATCTGGAGCTAATAAGGCCTGGGTTTGCCAGGCCTCCATGGTTTCATCACAAATCTGCTGATACTTGCTGTTATTAGTTTATTTAGTTGCCTCTTACAGCCTGACTTCCTGTAATCATCCCATCATGTGAAAGTTTTCGCTGCATAAAAACCTCCATCCTTTATGGTTGTTGCAAAACTCCTCAAACCCCAATTCCTACAGCTCAGGAATGAAGAGACAGAAAGGAAAATAACTCCCTCACACACCCCACAAGTGAGGCAATTCCAAAGCCAGTCCTGTACCTCCCAAGGACCTGCCTGTGGTTTCCCTGCGTTGGCAGGGCCAGGGCCCATGTCCTGTCTGTGCTGAGGATGGTCAGTCTCAGACTCATCAAAGCCCTGCAGATTTAATTATTTCTCACTCCTGTTCTCCACCTGTCATTACTGCTCTGAGTCAGTGCTGGGATCCTGGTGAGGGGACGTTCTGGGGTGGCAGAGCAGGCACCCAGCACACCACCCTGCCCTTCTCTGCCTCAGCACTTTGCAGGGGATGACTTTCCCACAGCAGCTGAGAACAGCTGTCACACCTGATGAGTTAGAGAAGAGGAGGAAGTCAGCTCTGCAGTCTGGATGTGACTCTGCAGTTGTCCCTGGAATTGGGATTCCCTGCTTGGATCCCAGGCTGGTCCGGAGACACCTCCTGCTCTGGGAGCATTCAAAGGGAAGGGCAAAGGCAGAGGCAGAGGGAGGGGAGGGGCAGCAAGGCTGGGCAGGGGCTCAGCACAGCAACTGTGGGAACGGGATCTCAGTCCCAGTGGGAAAAGTGGGAAGCCCAAGGGCCCTGTGTGAGTCAGAGCTATCACTGATCCTGCTCAGGGAATGCAGCCCCAGCTCCTGACTGAGCCCAGGGGACTTGGAGCTCGAGTTCTCAGCTCTTCACAGGCAGGGAGTCATTTCCCTTTGGAAATCTGTGAGCAGGCCCAGTGCTGGTCCTGCTCCCTCCCCAGGGGCTCCAGATCTGTCCTGCCAGCCTGCAGCCAACAGCCCCCTCACCACAGCCCACCCACCACAGCCCAGCTGCTGCTCACAGCTCTCCCAGAGCCCCGAGGCTGGAAGGAGCCCAGCTCTGCTCCCACCCTGTCTGAGCTGCAGCACCCGAGCACACCAGGGCAGCCTGGGCAGCCCTGAATCTGCACCAGCATCACCTCCCCCAGACATCCTCCCCACGGCTCTCAAGTCTAGAAGAGAAAGAACAAGATACCCATCTACTCCACCCGCTGGTAGTGGGCAAGCTCTGCTTCCTCACTGGCACTTGTCTATCATAGTTGATACCAAATAAAGGCCCACTTAATTCTGACTCACTGCACCTGCTCATATTGCTTAGTCTTCCTGGCCAGGCCATAATCCAACATCTACAGTGAAAAATCTTACCATCTGAAATGAAACTTAAATTCAAATGATATCAGTTCATCACCTCCTCAGATAACAAATCTGACCAAAGCTGATAAGAAGTTATTGGACTGTTTCTAGATTGCCAAGCATGGAGGTCAAACATAGAGATCCACGAGCCTCCCTGCACAGAAAATCCAGCAGATCAGTTCAGTTTTTTCAGCCTCTGTAGGGCTGGAACTTTTGTCTTGAGGCAGGTTGTTGTTGGGGGGATTAAGAGAAAGTTCACAACCAGTTATCCCCTGAAATGGAAAAATATCAGGTAGTTTTGCAACATTTAAAGAGATGCACCAAGAATGTCCTGGGTGGCACATGAGGGCTGCTGACCCTCAGGGCCTGGGGACTTTCCTTCCTCAGAGAAAATGCCATCTCCAAAAAGCATAAACCTCTTACAAAACCAACTGTTGCTTTGGCTTTGTTAGATAAAGAAATCAACCTTCTTTTACTTGAGGATCTGGTAATCAGCCTCCTTTCTAAGCTGACGTTGTATTTTCCCCACAAATGTTGTATGGCCCCCAAAGGCCAGGCACTGATGGCCAGGTGGGATCCTGAACGGCAAACCTGAGTGACCACTTACCTGGTGCAGCAACAGCCTCATCACTGACACTCAGGGAGGAAACCACAGAATGCCCTCAGCTGGAAGGGACCCCCAAGGATCATCAGCCCAGCTCCTGGCCCTGCACAGACACCCCAACAATCCCACACTGTCCAAACCCTCCTGGAGCTCTGGCAGCCTTGGGGCCGTGCCCACTGCCCTGGGCAGCCTGGTCAGTGCCCACCACCCTCTGGGGTAAGAACCTTCTCCTGAGATCCAACCTGACCCTGCCCTGGCACAGCTCCAGCCGTTCCCTGGGTCCTGTCCCTGCTCACACAGAGCAGAGATGGAGCTGCCCATCTGAGGAAGCTGTGCATGGCTCTGGGTCTGTCTCAGGGGCTGTGGATTGCCCTGGGGCTGTGCATGGCTCCAGGTCTCTCTCCAGGCACTGTGCATTGCCCTAGGGCTGTCTCAGGGGCTGTGGATTGCCCTGGGTCCATCTCCAGGGGCTGTGGATGGCTCCAGGTCTCTCTCCAGGGGCTATGGATGGCCCTGGGGCTGTCTCAGGGGCTGTGCATGGCTGTGGGTCTGTCTCAGGGGCACTGCAATGGGAAGCAGGAGCCCAAGGCTGAGCCTGAGCCCTGCCCCTCTCCACTTGGAGCCCATTCCAGGGGCAGGCCTGTCTGGGCAGTGCCACATGGAGCCCTTGGAGAGCAGCCACCCCCGGGGCTCTCATGGGATCTGCAGCCAGGACTCTACTGAGAGGCATTTTATGTGAGTCTCAGGAAAATTTGCCTACCCTGAGTGTCTGCTCACCCACGCAAACCACTAGCAAAGATGTGACTTATAGCAATGCATTTTTACCCCAGTTTGAAACAAGAGCAAACAAATTAGGCTGCAGCAGCATAAGCTGTGTCTCTGCTGGAGCCAGAACTGGTGCTTGTGGCCAAAACCCAAGGACAGGTGAGTCCTAAAAAGTCACAAAAAGGAAGCTCCAATTTCATCTCAACCTGGAGGATTTATAGCCTTGACAGTGAGACCTTTCCCAGTAAGGTCCTAGAGCAGCCTTAGGATTAATCACTCCCACTGAAACCAGTGCCTGCTGCTCTAAATTTTATGATGGAATGAAATAATTTCAGGATAAATTAGAAAAATCTAACCTGAGTCAGACCTAGGACAACCAGCTCCAGATCCCAGTGGGGAGGCAAAGCTGAAGGCTGGGTTCAGATGAAGGATGGCAGATGCTTGCAGAAAGCCTTGTTGTAAGAATTTAACTGTATTTTAGCCATTCTTGAATAAAAGGTCAGAGAAATGAGACCCGAGGCTCCCTCCTGGCCCTGCATTGGGGTTCCTGCACCTGCAGGTGCCCAGCAGCAGGCAGGGACAGACAAGGGGCAAACTGGGCCACTGGGAGCCTTCCCAGGGGACACTCTGGGCTGGGGATGGATCCTTTGTTCCACACAAGGACCAACTGGCCCTGGCAGAGAGCTGGCACTGGGGCAGAGGGGAGGGGACTGGGAGACTGTCCCCCCTGGCCCGAGTTGGCTGACATTGCCACAGAGCCCATCCCTGCAGTGTCTGATCCTCCCTCCCTGTGATCTCCCATGTCCCAGAGACCCAGGACAGCCCCCTGGCCAGTGGGAGCCCAGACTGAGTTGTGACCACTCTCTGCCTGAGAGGAGGCTGTAAATGAACAATCCAGGATTGCCCCCAAAGGCTGATGTACTAATTAGGGAAACCTTGGGTGGCAGTTCTGAGCGTGGTGCTTTTAATAACTGCAGGGATGTTGAGAAGCAAATAAATTATATGATGAAAGTCTACCAGGCTGCAGAACCCAGATATGCAATGAACAAGACTGGCACCAAGACTGAAATTTTGCCCCCTGGGCTTGGCATTTTGTCTGATTGCCTTTCCAGATGGGGAGGTACCCGGAGCTTCCGGTCCTGCCGACTGCTTGGCACAGAAGGATTTCTCAACAACCACCTGGAGAGCCATCCTGGCAAGGCTGGGATCAGGGAGCCAGCACTCACTGGCACTCAGGGAAGTGCAGCCAGCTTTTCACCAGCAGTGACCAAGGTTTCTCTCCTTACTTGTGGATTTAAAGTGGATATAAACTGTATTTAAGCTTTAAATGTGCTCCCACACCTCCCTCCATCACTCTGTGACCTTTTCTTCCTTCCACTGGGGCTCTCTGTGCCCACCTTCCAGCTGTGCCCCCCACAACAGCCCTTTCCAATGGGATTCCAGCCCAGCTCTGGTTTCCAGGGCTGGACAATGGCAGGGCAGGACGAGCTGCCCTGGCCCAGCAGAGCTGCCCTGGCCCAGCCCCTGTGCCAATGGAATCGCTGCCACTCATTTCAGCTCCAGCTCACCTTTGGTTCTCCCAGCCCCAAACCCCCAGGAATAATATGGGGAGCTTGGAGCCATTCCCCGGGGATTTGGGAGCAGCACCTGCTTTAGGAATAATCAGCGCAGCAGGAGGAAGGTTTCTCTCGGCTGGTCTCTGAGTAGTTACATTTTTTACCCCATCTCAGCATGATAACAGTGCCCTTTGACAATCTTGGAGGGCTCTGTGACTGGTTGGGCTGACTCCTGCAGGGCTCTATTATGAATTTTCAAAAGACCTCCAGTAAGGGTTAAATGACCTCACATTAGTGCTAATTTGGGGCTCCCTTTCCTATTCAGCACCTAACAAAGCCATGGGTGTTTACCCAAGCCCTGTGAGGTGACAGGGACCACACACAACCTGCTGCTCTGGACAGACAAACCCCCAGCCGGCCCTCGCAGGAGATGAGGAATGGGAGAGAGAGAGGCTGATGGAAACCTCACCCAGCCCGTGCTCAGAGCGGGACCGGCGGAATGAACCCCCAGAGCAGCCGTGGCAGCCGCTGTGCCCGGGGAGGATGCCAAGGGCAGCGACAGTGGCAGCTGTGCCTGGAGAGGATGCCAAGGGCAGTGACAGTGGCTGCTGTGCCCGGAGAGGATGCCAAGGGCAGCGACAGTGGCTGCTGTGCC
>JAJPCS010000062.1:47603-57770 GCA_021164005.1 Willisornis vidua nigrigula | reverse complement strand
TGCCCTGTGCCTGCCCAGGTGAGGGTCCCCATGTCCAGGTGAGGGTCCCAGTGCCCTGTGCCTGCCCAGGTGAGGGTCCCCATGCCCAGGTGAGGTCCCAGTGCCCTGTGCCTGCCCAGGTGAGGTCCCAGTGCCCTGTGCCTGCCCAGGGCAGTGTGCCCCAGCTGGGCTGCGTGCTGGGCTGGGCTGTGGGCAGTCCCTCCCTTACTCATTTCCGTGGTCTGACACAGGTATAATTTACAGGCCCTGTAAGTGGGTACAATGTTATCACCTCCCAATGTTGTTTTAATGAAATTTTTTGGTTCTGGATTATGACCCAACCAAATGGTTTAGAACAACAGGTGAATCTCAGGATCTCTGGCTGTTGTAACCTCCCTCCTCCCCTCGAGTCTCCTCCCCCTTGTTTACTGCAATTCTTCCTTTGCCCTCAGATTTTGGGATCTTGAGAGCTGGGCCATCTCCTGCCCTTGTTCTGCCCGGGATACACAAACACCCATTTGCATCCAGTGGGAGACTTTCCTGGCCCAGGACTCGGAGTGGTGGGATCGAGATTAGTTACATTTACATACATGTAAATTTTTGCCATTTGCTGTGCAAAAATCTCCTGTCTCTGAGATACGGGCAAACAGAGTTCTGACTCAGGTTTGATGCTATCACTGCTGTCAAGATTAGAGTCGAGGTTGTGCAATGCAGCTTAACTCAGAGTATCACTCGCTATGCAAAAGACAGTGTTTCATACAGAGGTGTGGCCTTTCCAGTGATTGCAGCAAATACACACCACAGCTGGCTTGGCATTTAGGTCCAATACCAATGGAAAGCACAGCCAAGTTTCCAGGTTTGATTCAAAGAAACTGATTATTCCTCATAAAGTGTGGACTGACCTGAGCTCATGGGGAAATCAATGGGATCAAGAGCTTCTCAACACCTGTCACGAAACCATCCCTAAAGGAAAAAAAAGAAAGAAAAAAATCAGAAAAGGTGAAAGCACTTAAAAAGTAAAAGAAAAAAACGTTTTTTCCCACAGGAAACTTCCATCACTATTGTATTTTCCCTAAGGACATTTCTGTGTCTGTCACTAAAAATTACTGCTGTCAGCAGCAATGCTGCCCCCCGAGCCAGGGGCCCTGGTGGGCTGGAAGGGGCTGGAAAGCACAGCTGCTTTAACCAGCTCACCTCAGCTGTAGAGAACACACTGTTGGGGCAATAAACCCAGTTTTGTGTGGAGGAAAATGCTGCTGGAAGGAAACAGCGTGTTGTTCTCACCAGGGCATGACTGATGCCTGGTCAGGGTGAGAGAGGAACTTCCCTCACACAGGGCTGAGCAAGTGCCAAGCACAGGTGGGAGAAAGGTGTCCCATGGGGAAACAGCTGCAGGGGAACATCAAAACCCTCCAGCCCCCTGAAACAGCCAAACTCCTTCCACCAGAGCCCCTTCACAATTCCTTGCAGTTCCAGTGGCTAAAGAAAGAAGCCTAAAACAGATTCCTCCATAAAGTGAAATAACGCCCTAGAAAATGACACTGCAATAAAAAGCTAATGAGAAGGTCCAGCTTTGCCCTACAGATAACTTGTCCCTCCTGATCTTAATGGATTCACTGGCAATTTTGACAAGCTTTTATTACAGTGGCACTCAACGCCCTGCAAAGGTGCTGTTCAAAGAGATGGTCTTTGTCCCAGGGAACGTGACGTAACCCTGAAAAAGGCAACCAGAGAGGCTCATAATTATTCATTGTTTGCACAGGGAATAAAAAAGGTTTATGTGGAACTAACGTATGGGTAAGTGTAAGTATCATTAGGAGTAATTATAGTAACTGCCTCTGTGATCCTCCTCTGTTATATTTGAGGCAGACTTCATTTCATAACTACAGGCTTGGCTGCTGAAAATCCTCTTTCACAACAGACAGCCCATTGCAGGCCCGTGGCTTCCCTGGACCTGCTCCCCCAGCACGGAGCTCTCTGGGCCCAGGGTAGAGGGAGCAGCAGAATGCCCAGGGGCACTGAGGGTCCCTCCCCGTGCCCACCATCCCCTCCCTGGGCACTGAGGGTCCCTTTGCCTTGGCCAAGCTCTTGTACCCATAAAATACAGTGTTTAATGGCATTATGTCATGGTGAGCATCCCCCACTGCCTGGCGTGGCAATGCCTCTGTCTGGGCAAGGCATCCCCAAGCCCCTGCTGTTCCCAGCCTTTCCCTACAATTCTGCTTTGGGCTGGGCTGTAAACTAATCCTGAAAAGGGTCTTTCGAAGTTTTCCCAGCAGAACCACTTGGCAAAGGCCACGGTTACTCTCCTGGGGTTGAAATAACTCTTATCTCCCCAGCCAGCCCACCTGGATGTTAACAGTCACTCTCCTGTCATGTAACTCACTCTGGAGAGTGTGAACAAACATTAGCAGGTTTAAACTGCCACATTTCTGCATTTGGGCTCGGGGCAGAGATCCAACGTTGTCTTTGTGTGTACAAATCACCACAAAAAATAATTAAAGCACCAAGACCTGATTTCCTCACTTATTTCCTTTGAAGAAAGGCTAAAACTTCACCCAGGCACTGACAATTTGGGGCCTCTTTAACTCCCCCTGGATTATATTTGCCTCCTCAGCAGAACAGATGACACATTAGATTTCATTTCACTTTCTCAAGACGTGACATTTTTGTTGGCTCATGTGAGGGGAAGGTGTCTCATGCCTTTCTGAAGATCTCAGCATGCATGAGCACACCACGGAGCAGACAAAGCCTTTGCCCTTCCCAAGAGAGATATTTCGGAGAGGGATGTGCTGTGGGGGGGGGACAAGGCTCCCTGAGCAGGGTCCACATGAAGAGGGGGGAGGGCAGAGGCTCTGGCCCATGTGATTCCATGTCAAAAGCAAGACTGGGGTGTGAGCAGCTGTGTCCTGTCCTGCAGGAACAGCCTCCTCAGGCTGGAGTGCCAGTGGCTCAGGAGTTCAGCTCAGGAGAAGGCTGACCCCTCGTTTTTCATGCCTTTGCCCCACACGGGGTGGCTGCAGGGAATACATGTGGGTCAGAACGAGCTGCCATGGCCTGGGGATGGGGCAGGGGCTGGGACAGGGCTGGGACACTGCTGGTGGCTACACTGCCAGCACTGACCCTGTGGTGGCCACACTGCCAGCACTGACACTGCTGGGCCAGGGCTGTTCCTGAGGGACAGCTCAGGAAATCCCTGCCTGGAACAGTGACCTCCATGCAGGGGGGATGCAGCAAGGGCTCCAGGGTGCCTTCAGACAGGCTGGGCAAGGCTCTGCTGAGCTCCTGCTCCACTCTGCTCCTGGGCCACAGAGGCCAGAGGAACTGTCCCTTTTGTTTCCTGCTGAAGGAAGACTCGCTGTTTTGAGGTATTTCCTAATGGTCATGCCAATATCCTCCTCCACTCCCTCCTTCCTCACTCCTGCACGGAGTAGCTGAAGGCTACGAAAAGCTCTGAAGGTCAGGTGGAGTCACCTCAGGTGGATGCTGAAACTCCAGCTTGGCTACGTGGCAAAAGTTTAGGGAAATAGTTTGAGTTCATGAATGGTAATAACTTAAAAGAGGTCAGTAAAATGGCAATGAAGTTCAGGCAGATGCTGCAGTTCAGAATCACATAGTCTTAACCAAATGGTTTTCACCTGCAATCACTGTCAATTAAATTACATTAAACCCAAAGAATTCCAGCTGAATTCTCCAGTTCTAAGTGAGCCTGTATGGACCACTCCAACCCCAGCTGAATCTAAAGGGAGTTGGGTGGCTCACTTCAAATTCACACTCTGAAGACACTCCCAAAAGAAAGCTCGAAAACATGATGGGACACAATACAAAATGTTCTTAAACAGGGAGACAGAGCACCTGGCACAGGGGTGTGTCCAGAGGGGTCTGGAATATCCCCAGTGAGGAGACTCCACAGCCTCTCTGGTCTCTGCTCAGAGCTGGGTCACTGCACAGCAAAGAAGTTCTCCCTCCTGTCCAGGTGGCACTCCCTGGGCATCAGTTCCTGCCCATTCCTCCTGTGCCATTGCTGGGCCCCCGAGCAGAGCCTGGTCCTGCTCTGCCCCCTCTCAGTGTCCCTCAGGAGACTGCCCAGCCCCAGCTCCCCCAGCCTGTCCTCACAAAGCAGCTCCGTGTCTGCCCTGCACTGATAAGCATCTCTCAGGGTGAGTTGGACCCGTGATGAACCGGTGGCAGCAGGGAGAGAGGATCATGCTGGGGCTTCACTGGCCTGAATTGGATGCCTGTACTGGTTGTCCTCGAGCCTGGTTATAAAGATTACACGTTCCCACACCTGCCTCGCCTGGAAGTTAAACACCAGACAGCCTGCACCATCCTGCACAGAAAAATCTGTAGTTTTAATGCAAACACATTCCCAGGAGCACAAAGGCACCCGGTGAAGACATTTCCTCATTGCTGGGTGCATGTGCCCAACTGCCATTAGCACTGAAGAGGAGCAGCAAGAGCCTGGGAAGACCCATCCTTTGGGGTGGAGGCTGATCATCATCACAGGAGATTTTAGGGTGATTCTCAGGGATTAAGACCTTCCATTTGAAATCCCTGACATTCCACACGTCCAGATCAGCTGTGGAGTTGTAAAATGACTGAAGAAAGTGAAACCCAGACCACATTAGTACCACAAGAAGCCAGAATGTGTGCAGTTTCCCTCTCAGCCCTGGTAATGCCCCTGCTCTCAGGTAACTGAACTCTTGAGCAACGTTTTGTCTCTGACCGTTCCCAAATTGGTTTCTTACAACATCAAAACTGATTTTCTTTCAACTTATCTGATAGAGTTAAAAGAAAACACGCTGGCAATGCCACTGCATCACAAGAGAGGCTTTGATCATCTGGAGCTGCCAACGCACCTTGAAGGGTGTTAAACACATCTGATTGAACCTGCTGTTCCCACTGAGTGTCCTTGTGGAGAAGGGGCAGCACAAGGGAGCAGTGACCTGGCCTCGGGTTCCTGGATACTCCCTGAGGTTTTTCCCAGCAGGAAATTTAGGGCTCTGTGTTTAGCACAGCTCAGGGAAGCAGCTCATGTGAAAGTGCATTTCTGCATAAGCTTTTAGAAAGAACTGACCTCTCCACTGTGGTTCTGAACAGAGAAACCTTCCAGCAGGAAAAATCCTCTTTGGGCCTCGGATTCTCATGTAAACTCTGTCTGCTCCTGGGATGGCAGGTCCAGGTGTGATCCAGAGTGCCAGGACACTGCAGTGCTGGGGTCCATCCCTCCCACTCCTGCAGGAGCCTCTCTTCACACAAAGGGTCCCCCAGATGAAACCAGCTCTAACATTGCCACAGCACAGGTTTTAGACTCAGCTTTTAAAGACTCAGATTAGGGGAGCAGATAGAGATAAATGCTGGGGTAGGAGTCACACTGCTGATGAAATAAATGCTGGCACTTGGACTCAATCTGTGTGTCTCAGAAACCTCCTTTTGAGTTAAAAAAAAAGAAGGAAAAAGAGTAACCATTTGCATCAGCCTTTTCTTTCCTATTAATGGCTCAGGGCTTTTCCCAGTTACCCTCTGAAGCACCAAGGCCACCTCATGCCCTGCCCTTGGGAATGTGGCTCTGGCTCTGTAGGTTATCTGGGGTGGGGGAGGAAGCAGGGCAGAACGATGGGGTGCTGAGCAGATGATTCTCATTAATTTTGGAAGGAGTTATAAAAAGTAAGCTTTAAAGTCTATCCTAAATGTAGGGATCCAGCTGATTGAGAACTCATCTGCTTCTATCTCTTGGCTAATCGTGAATACCTTCTGCTGTGTCACTTCAAAGGCACAGCACAGCTGGGAGGGTTTTCATCAAAGCTGCTGCATGTCTGGGGGAGGTTTTCCCCCCCATGAATATACATCACTGGAGGCTCCTTTTCCCAGCTTTTCCCATGCCTCTCTCTGATTGATCCTCATTTCATTCAGATGAGCTCTTCCTCTCTGGATGGCTAAAGGGCAAGAGACAGCTCCCTCCAAAGCTTTCCCACTCGCCTGGATGCCTCTCCGAAGATTTTCCTCCTCTCATCAGAGTGGGGGAGGGAGGGAGCTGTTCAGACAAGAGATTGAGCCTTTCAATTAAATTCTTGTCATCTGAGGGCTGGGCCTGATAGTAGCGGGGGTGGGAAGTGTATCCTTCTGGGATAACTCTGGCCAGATCCTGATCTGGAGTGCATGTGCCAGTGGACTGATCTCAGCACAACCCAAACTGCGAGTCTCACAGCCCCCAGCACGGGGCAGGAGGCAGTTTGGTGGCCCAGCATGGGGCAGGAGGCAGTTTGGTGGCCCAGCACGGGGCAGGAGGCAGTTTGGTGGCCCAGCACGGGGCAGGAGGCAGTTTGGTGGCCCAGGGCCGGGCAGGAGGCAGTTTGGTGGCTCAGGAGGCAGTTTGGTGGCCCAGGACCGGGCAGGGGGCAGTTTGGTGGCCCAGCATGGGGCAGGAGGCAGTTTGGTGGCCCACCATCCCCTGAGAGTCTGCCCTGGGGGTACGTGAGCTCCAGGGGCTCCGAACACCGCTGGGATTGCTCAATCCCCCCGTTTGTGGGGCAGGAGGGCCGGGCAGCTCGGTGGAATTTCAAACACTCAGCCACCCTCAGCAGGGCTGGGATTTCACAAGAGCCCAGACCCAGCACGTGCAGAGTGCCCGTGGAAATCGGGGCCCCTCCGGATCTCGATGGGAGCTCACCCCTCCTGCAGACTCTGGGCACGGTGCCACTTGGTTACAGCACGTCTCCTGGCTGCTGGCCAGAGCTCAGCCTGAACTCAGCTCAGCTCTCCTGCCCTGCACCCTCTCATTGCATGTTCCCCAGGGCCAGAATGACCCCAGCAGTGCCAGGTCAGGACACTGCTGAGGACACTGCTGTGCACTCCTGCCCCCCTGCAAGGCTGGCCCACAGGGACGGGCACGGGATGCTCCTGATGAGGTTTAAAAACATGTTACCAATGTCCTATGCAGTGACCCATGAAAAAGTGACATCCTTGGAGATTTTCCATGGCTGCCTGTCCGGTGAGAACCTCCCCCACTCCAGTGAGACCCCTCCGTGCCAGGGACCCTCTCTGGGAGCAGGAGAACTGCAGAGCCACCAGCCAGTCCCACACTTGTGTCCTCACAGCCCAGAGTCCCATAAACCCACACCTCAGACCTTTACCAGGGAGTTCAAACAGGTCCCCAGGGACATGTCACCCTCACGGGGACTCTCCACTGCCATACCCTCTCCTGGCACCTATGAATCCTGTCCTGCACACTCAGCTCCAGGCTGGAACCCTCCCCTCCACAGCAAGAGCCCCTCTGGAGGGGCACTTAAGGCCAGGCCAGTTGTGATGGTGCTCTTTGTGACTGGGACCTTTCTTCCCCCCAGACAGTGATGGGATTTTCCCCACACCAGTCCCTGAATAGTTAATTGGATTGTGAATGGTTTATCACTTCTTTCACTGGGGTGTGTGGCTGGATTTACTTTGACACAGGCCCCTTTCTGAATTGCAAGTTGGCAACAATAAAAGGGAGAAGTCTTTAATTAGTTATCTGGCTAATTAAGTTTTACAGCACTGCATAGCTTTGGCATCCAAATACTGCGATGCAAAACACTGCAAACATTCAAAGACTTCCCACCCCACCAGGAAGCTGCTGCCACCAGTGGTTGCAGGGGAAAAGCATCTCCCAGCCCTGGCCAAGGTGCCCGGAACTGTGCCCCTCCCTGCACCCCCCTCTGCAGGGAACTCACTCACACGGAGGGCACAGAACACACATGGCATCACCGTGTTACAGATCCATGGAATCATTAAGGGTGGGAAAGTCACTGTGGATCCAGCACCACCACCATGTTCTCCACTAAACCACATCCTCGAGTGCCACATCCACGTGTTTTCTGAACACTTCTAGGGATGGTGACTCCACCACTGCCCTGGGCAGCTGTGCCAGTGCTTTACATCCCTTTCAGTGAAGAATTCCCTAATACGTAACCGAAAACTCCCCTGGCCCAGCCTGAGGCTGTTCCCTCTCCTCCTGTCCGTTCCCTGGAGCAGAGCCTGAGCCTCCTGTCAGGGATTGCAGAGCCAGAAGGTCCCCCCTGAGCCTCCTTTTCTCCAGGTTGAGTCCCTCCAGCTCCCTCAGCTATTTCATGTGTTTCAGAGCCCTCTCCAGCTGCGTTCCCTCCTCTGGACACCTCCAGCTCCACGTCACACTCCTCCTTCCCAGTGTGTGCTCTCACTTTACCGTTGGTAGAACACACTCGAGATAAAGTTTATCTCCTGCTCTCAAGGGCTGTGCAGAGGTCCCTGCTGGCTCCTGCCAGGCAGGGGAGGTTTCACAGGCAGGGCCGGCACTGGGGCATCCCACAGTCCCGAGCCAAGAGTGAAACCTCTCCCATCGGGCAGGGTGACGTCATATCAGTGCAAGGAATGCTCTCAAGGAGGGCTAAGCTGGGGCTGCTGTGGGATGACCCCCGAAGCGGGGCTTGGCTCCGGGAGGGCAGGGAGCTGGAATGAAGGCTGTCTCTGTCGGAACACGCAGGGTCCCGGCGGTTCCCACGCTGGGGGTTTGGAGCTCGCTGCCCCCGGGACGTTCCCGTGGGGTTGGATCTGCCCCTTGTGGGCAAGCACGTGTTTTCCTCCCTTGCACTGGAGTTTCGCCGCTGCTGCATGTCCGGGCAGCTCCCTGCCTGCTCCCGGCCCGAATGCAAAGGCACAGCAGGGGAAGGGGCAGGTTCAGGAAAAGCAAGAGAAGCAGCACGAAACGGGCCATCAGCTGGAGCCCACTGGCTAATCCTACATCCCACTGCTCAGGAGGCACAGGGGGAAAGGTCTGTGTGTCCCCAGGCTGGGATCCAAACTGTGTCTGCTTTGTTGTAGTTTGCATTTTAAGTGAGATCTATTTAACTGCTGTATTTAATTTCATAGTGGTAGGAAAGGATTCTGGTGGAAAAGGATTCTGCTTCCTGGCAGGTCTGACTCAGCCAAGTAAAATCAAGAGCAATACTTTGCCCCCTTCCTGTACCAGTCCAGGTGGGATCTGGGAATCAGCTGAACTTCCAGCTGACAGAGGTGCTGTCCTTGCTCAAGAGGCCAGTTGTGCCTCTAATGTTGCTCCAGGATTTCAGAGCAGCAGCCTGTGCTGTGCACCAGAGTGCACCCACAAACCAGGTCATGGGGAAGGGAAACTGAAGTCAGTTTGGAGCTGCAGAATTGGATCAAGGCCTCTCAGCATCCCATAAATGTGGGCATAAGAGAATCTTCCCCTTGTTCATTTGCTGTGAGGGAAATGAAACTTGTCAGGGGAAAGATTTCAGTCCTTGAGTGCAGCGTTTGGGCCTTGCTCTTTGCTGAGGAAATAGAAAATCCCTGTAGGTTTGCACTTGCTAAATGCTAAAGCAGCAAGAGACAGGGCAGGAAGGATGGGCTGGGTCACTGGCACAGGTAGGAGGTGAGGGGAAGGCTGTCCCCTCTGTCCCCTCTGTGTACAGGTACACACCTTGCCAGCTCTCCCTGGGCCAGAGCAGGATCTAGACCTGGAAGGGGCAGAGCTGCCTGTATTCCCCTCCTGCAGAAGCAGACCATGAAATGTGTACACCCTTTATGTCTTGGCCCTTGTGTCAGGAGCTGTGTCAGCTCCAGTTGCAGTGCACAGTTCCTTTAAGAACCCTCCCCCAGAAGAAAAAATAAAGGAGATGAAATGATTCATAGCACTTGTATGGGGAAAACTTTATGGGCTTGTTTTTGCTTTTGCTTTTCATTTTGTCTTTTCAGACTCAGTTTAAAAAACAAATCAAGCCCATTCTCTTCTTTTCCTCCTGGTGACAGGTTGCCCAGATGCCTGTCTGGGTCAAGGGGACGCTGCTGGATTTTGTTTTACCATCTGGCATCGCCCAGCTCTGCAGATTTTTTAACCTCTTAATTCTCAGTAGCATTTCATTCTTTGCTAACCCCACCACTTCCCCATATTTGCTTTCCTGGACCTCCCAAGGTACTTGCCATCCCCTCCACCACTCAGCAGCCTGTATGTCTAAGCCATGGCAGTGTCAGGGCTGTTTCTAAGCACAAAGAGGAAGAAATCTCTCCTTCAGAGCCACAGAAGATCAAGTGCCCCCAGTTGCACGTCAGAGCTGTATCCAACAAAACCTTTCCAAGGATGGACAGGAAGGTTGCAGTTCCCTCAGGCCAGGCTGTCCCTGGCTGCTGGGGCTCCGTGGCACAGGCAGTGCCAGGCTG
>JAJPCS010000062.1:36322-47593 GCA_021164005.1 Willisornis vidua nigrigula | reverse complement strand
TGGGGCTCCGTGGCACAGGCAGTGCCAGGCTGTCCCTCCCTGCCGCGCGGGGCGGGGGCTGTTTCCTCACTCCGTGTTCCTGGATGACACGGATGCTTTGCCACACAGCTCGTCCTACAGACCTACATAACCCAGGGAGAAGGAGGGGAGAGCCGGGCACAGGAACTGCCACTGAGATGAACAGTGGCTGGGGCAGAGCGAGCCCTGCACTCAGGGCCAAAGCTGTCCTTTCCCTGTGAGAAACTCTGTACAGGGGAGGAAGTTTCCAAAACTTTCAAGTTGCTTGAACATTTTCTGCCCCTCCCCTAAGTGGAGTTTCCTTGTAAAACTGTGTGTTCTTCTTCCAGAGAAAACTTGGGAACTGTGTGAAGTCTCGATGTCAGATAATGTGTTTTTGTTTAGTTTGGGACTAAAGAATATTTTCTCTTCAGACACTGCCATGCTCAGTCACTTCTCCAACAGATGGTGAAAAAGGTTGAAGGAGAAGGTTATGTCCTGCCCTCAGATTTTCCTTTGCCCAGCTCTGCAGACAGGCCCACACTGCACACTTTTGCCACCACAGTTGGCAGAGGATGGGTTTAGATGGGTGGGCAGGCCCTGGCACAGGGTGCCCAGAGCAGCTGTGGCTGCTCCATCCCTGGAAGTGTCCAAGGCCAGTCTGGAGCACCCTGGGATAGTGAAACGTGTCCTGCCCATGACAGGAGGTGGAACAAGACAATTTTTAAGGTCCCTTCCCACCCAAACCACTCTATGATTCCATGATTCATCCAGCCCTCACACAACACAGTAGTGATGGAAATGTAAGAGCACACTGGGAATGTTAATCACTTATAGATCAGTGGCTTCCCAAGGTGCCATTTGTACCAGAAATGCCCTCCTACATTTTTTAATGTGGAGTTTTTTCTCTCCAGGCTCAGTCACCCTCCCAGCTCTCAGAACGCAGCACACTCAGTTCTGACAGAATGCTCGTGGGTGGGGTGAGAGCAAAAGGAAGGAGCTGGGATGACTTGGTGCTGCCTGTTGCCTCCAGAGTCTCCACAAAATAAACCACAGCCCCAGCTGTGCCTTCCTCACAAGGGTGACACTGCATTTCCTGCAGTGCCCTTCCTCAACAAGGGCAGATGCCCGTCAGTGTGACTCAGGAAAGGTTGCAGGGTTTGCCCTCGTGGGCTGAATCAGCTGTTGCACATGGAGAGGGCAGGGGTGGCACATCGAGAGTCCCCCAGGTACCACCAGTATCAGAGTCTGCAAGGGTGGAGGGTGGGGCTGGGGAGTGTGCTATGGAATGACAACCCCATCCCAAAGCATTTCACAGAATCACAGAATATCCTGAGTTGGGAGGGACCCACCAGAACATCCAGTCCAACCCCTGGCCCTGCACAGACACCCCAACAACCCACTCTGTGCCCCAGAGGATCATCCAAACCCTCCTGGAGCTCTGGCAGCCTTGGGGCCATGCCCACTGCCCTGGGGAGCCTGATCAGTGCCCACCACCCTCTGGGGGAAGGGCCTTTTCCTGGTATTCAGAATGGAAGGACCACAGAGGGGCCAAGCAGGGCCCTCCAGGAGCACATTGCACAGGATTGCATCCAGATAGTTCTTCAATAAGAGTATTTGAGTATTTATGCTCCATATGAGTGAAAAGGGGAGGACTTGGGCACAGCTGCCCAAGGATGACAAATGTTCCTCCTCTGCAGCAGCAGCAGCTTCCTGCCTGCACCATAAAGTCATGACAGGCCACAGGACCCCACAGCAGAGCCCCAGCGCTGGGTAGCTGTGCATCCTGCCCTTCTCACGGGTGACAGTCCTGCTCCTGGCCCGTTCCTGCCCGGGCACCCACTGCCAGGGCCAGAGGGGAGTGGGGCAGGAGAGCCAACCTTTGTGCCCACCGCGGGGGCTGCTGTGAACCCTCCGCAGGGCGCTGCCCGGGGGTGCTGAGCAGGTTCAGTGCCTGGCCGGGGTTTAAACGGTGTCGCTTTGTTTGATTCGCAGCGACACCTCGTGGCATCGCCCCCCTCTCGGCTTCCCCCGGCTCGGCCACCCCCGGCTCGGCCACCCCGGCACGGCCACCCCGGCACGGCCACCCCGGCTGGGCCACCCCGCTGTCCCGGAGCAGCCCCGCAGGCACGCCCGAACCGGGGGGATTGCACAGAGGGCAGATGTTTCACAGGAAACTGTGAGGGTGATGGTGATGGTGATGATGATGATGATGATGATGATGATGATGATGATGATATTACAAGATTCACCTCTTGCAAACGCTTACTAAAAATCACAGGTCATCTTTGAGAGAAGCTGCCTGAGGGCTCTTAGCAGGACCCTGTGACTGGCCCTGGAGCTGCTCCGATCCTGCCCGGGCTGGCACGGGCACCACAAGAGCCCTGTGTTGGTGCTGGCTCTGCAGTTTGGATGCTGGAGGGGAACAGACCCTCCAGATTCCTCACTTTGGGGTTTTCCTTATAAAGGATTATAGTTTGGTGGTTTATTTGCAGAAGGAAAACTTCATGAAACTTAAATGAAATTAAACAGAAGTAGCAAAAAAGCCAAGGAAAAGTCCCAGTAACAGAAGCTCATGGTAAGAAGAAATGGAGACTTTTGCAGCAAATTGTGACTGAAGAAATTGTGACTTTACCTCCTTCCATGGCCCAAATGGTGCCATGTTCATGGAAATGAGACATTTGATGCATCCCTGGTAAAAACACAGGCTTTGGCCAGCACAAACCCAGCCCCATCAGCTCTTCTCCTGCTTAGTGCCCAGACCTGACACTCTCAGGTGCAGCAATGGGCTGTCAGCTGGGCTGGGTGAGTTTTCCAGCTGGGGAAGACCCAGGAAAACCCCTTTCCCCTAGGCTGGCATGGTCTCCTGTGTGGTAACTTCCCTGACTCATTGCCTTTGCGCACAGCACAGGCCTGGAGGTGACTGATGGGAAGGCAGGAGGGCAGATGTGCCAACCAAACGGCACAACTGATCCAGGTATTTCCCCCTTGCTCTCCCTGTGCACAGGATGCAGTGGCACAGCTATTCCTGGCACACATCCCTGGGCATGTGGCACCTGGTAGCATGGCTGGGGTCTGCCCTGCTTTTCTGACACAGAACAGAGCTGCTGCTCCTTGGCTTTGCCTTGGGAAGGACAGTGAGGGCGCAGGATGCAGCAGCAGCTCAGGAACTGGGCTGTGCCCCAGGAGAGCTCTGGAGTTGCAAGGAACTGTGCTGTGAAAACATAAACACCTTGAGAGTCTTGTGGCTGCAGATTCCAAGGCCAGCAGCTGGTGTGGTTCTGGGATGGATGTGGGAGCACAGGGGCCAAGCACCACCTGTGTGTTGGCACAGCCCTGGCTGCTGCTCCTGATGTCAGGGATATTTCTGTGTTCCTGACAAACAATTGGTAAGTGGTGAGTTGCAGCACTGGCATTCAAGAAGCAGTCAGGATTTAGCAGATGGATCCACATCCTTTGAGTTGCCCACAGTGGGAAGGGGCAGATCCCTGTCCCATCTCTGCACTTTACTGGAAAGTGGAGGGATTCCCTGACTCCTGAAAAACACGATGGTAACAGAACTGAAGAGGAAATCCTCCATCTCTTGTAAACACCAGACTATCACGGTATCCCATCCTGCTATTTGTCATTGTTGGTGGCTATAAATAGGTATCTCTGGCAGTGACACCTTCTTTGATTTCCATTAACATTTCACAGCCAGGCAGGCAAACTCCAAAGGTGCCTTTTTAAGGAGGTGCCTCCCCGGTCCGGCGGCACTTCCCTGAGCTCGCGGTGCACTCAGCGGGCAGGGCTCAGCCCAGGGCCCTGTGGAGGGCACTGTGGCACCGCAGCCTTCGCCCCTCCTTCCCCCCACGCTCAGGTGCAGGGCTGTCCCGGGCACCAGGAAGGGCGGTGGCACGTGTGTGTGTGTGTGTGTGCGTGTGTGTGTGCGGGGCAGTGGCTGCCCCGGCCCGGCCAACAGCACCATGCACGGGCAGCGAGCAGAGAGTGGAGAGAGCTGCGGCACGAGGGGGAGAGAGCGGCTCTCCTGGAGGGTCGCAGTCCTGGGGGCTCTGTGCCTCCTGCCCTGCGCTCCAGGTACCCCTTTGTTACTTTTCCTTTCACAGTGCTCCTCTGTTTGGAGGAGGAGAGACAAGTACAGGGAGATTTTAAGCAGTTTGAAAGGGAATGATTCAAACAAAGTGAATTATTCCACGGTAAAGAAACGACAGTTTAAACTCTGTCTGTAGAAGGAGCCTTGTTGAGCACCAGTGATGGACATACTGGGAAAACAGGTGCCAGGGAAGTGTATGTGGCAAAGCTGCACCTCACAGCATTGCTGGCAGCATCTGCCTGGGAGGATGTTTTGTAAGAAATGAGGAAAAAATTACTATATCACACCTGCTTCCACAGCCTATTTCCAGTCTTCAGTGAACTGAGCTGCTCTGCCTCAAATTTTGCACCACCTTAGTCAAAACCAGGTGGTTATTTCCTATCCCCAAAGACATTCTCAAATAATTCACGTAATTTTCCCTTTGGATCAGGTCACGCTCAACTTCTGCCTCCTCAGAATGTTACATTAGTGTCAAAGGCTTTTGAAATGATTCTGACATGGACCCCAGGACAAGGGTCTCCCCCCGACGTGACGTTCACTGTGAGGTATAAAAGGTAAGGCTGACTGAAGGTGTGGCACAGGCAAACAACTGTGCAACTCTATTAATCAGTCCCAGTGACCTTTCACCAAAACCAAACCTTGTCCAGACTCAGAGCAAGATTTGGGAACCATCCTCCAAAGCACTCCCTTCCCTTGCTGTATAAATTACAGCAAAGCAACATGTTTAATATTATGGTAATTATGGCATGGTTGTTTCTTCTTGCAGCGAGGACCACATGGACAAATGGATAAAGGTTCCTCATTGCAAAAACATTCCCAGAACCTCTTGCATTCTGACTTGCATGTTTTCCAACATCTACGTTCAAGGCCAGGCTCAAGTGAAAGCTGTTTCTGGACGGCTCCAGTCGCCCTGGGTGAAATCCCAGTTCAAGGACTACTTTTCAGAGGGTGAGTGTCTGTCAGGTCCCAGCCTGGATGGAGCAATGAGTAGATCACACACCACAGGAGCAGCAAGCAGGAGCTTTATGGAGCACAAGCTACAGGGAGCCCTGACCATTTGAAAATGAATTTTGTAGCAAGTGTTGTCAGAGTTTGTTCATCAGTGCTCCAGATGAACAACCTGGCTTCCAGCTTTCCATATCCCAGCAGGTAAAAGAGGTGCTCCTTTGCCTCCCTCTTCCTTTGGGCCTGCCACAAGACAGCAGCTGGAGTGCAGATCAGTCACAGGAAGGTAAGAGCCAAGCAGCTCCGTTCTCATGTCTGGTCACTCCCTCACAGTGGAACTGGCTCCCCCCGTGCTGATCCTGAACATCAAGGAGGATTCCATCCAAGTGAATGCCTCCTTCCCTTTGCCCACCTGTGTGGAGAACCTCACTCTGAAGTATGAACTGAACCACTGGGAAGCTGGATCTGAAGACAAGGTCAGTAAAACTGGCTCTTCATGGATGAAGAGGAGGAACTTGAACCAAAATAGCTTCAGATTTCTGAGCAGGGAGGGACTGGAGAAAAGGAACTGGCCAAACCAGAGTTATACCAAAGGCAGAGAGAAAAATTAGATGTGTGTGTGTGTCTGTCTGTCTGTCTGTGTGTCTGCACATCCTTATTTTATTGGTAGTTCCTGATTTTTATCATGAAAGGGAGGCTACACTACAGTGAATATCTGAGGTTTAAAACAACTAGTTCAGGCAGCAGCAGCATTCCCTGGCAGAACAGAGCAGGGCACAGCTGGAAGTCCCACCCTGGGATCCATAACCTTGAGGGAGATGCTTGCCTGGTGTGTCTCATGCACCTCCCAACCCCTGCAGCTACACAACATACCAAAGGGAACTGTGGGCTGAAATGATGGAGAGACACCTCCCAAAGAATGACAGAACCATCTTCCCAATCCTCTGTTTTGTTTCTAAGCCAAAGAAATATGAAGGTTACAGGAAGGACTCGGTGACTATTGATACCACTGCTCTCAGAAGCACCCACTGCTTCAGTGCCAGGGCTCTCTACGACAGCATCTCCCCAAAGCACAGCGAGTTCTCCCAGCCAGTGTGTGTGCCACTAAACCACAAAGGTATGTGGAGCGTTCCTGGGCCTCCCCAGAAGGGGATGTGGTGAGACATCAGATGGGACTAGGGCAAGTCAAAGAGTTCCACCAAAATTAGCTTTTCAACAACAAAAAAGGCTTCCTGTTAAAGGGTCAGTTCCCACTTTCTGTAGAAACATTTTCATTTAAAAAGCCAGCCCTGAAATGTTTGCTGAAAATCCTGAGTATTGCACTTGAGTTACACTCATGAGGAAATTTTGGGAAAAATATGTGAATAAAGCCTCATTTTTTCCCTGATCCACGTAAGGCATTGGCTGGTACCAACACTCATTTGTGGCCATGCCCCTGACCCAGAGTCTGATCTTGGGCAAGTCTGTTCTCCTTCCTCTACACTTGCAAAAGAAAGATCTGGAGCCCAGCAATTTTTGACATTCCTGAAAGAACAGCTCAGTATAGAGCCCATAATCACTATAAAGACACCACCAACAGATTATCTTTCCTTTTTCAACAGGGGAGTGGAAGTTCCCACTTCCTGCTGTGATCCTTGTGTTTGTCCTCCCCATCTTCCTCACCGGTGCCTTCATCCTCTGCTTTTTGAAACAAGATGCCAAGCAAAGGAAGATGCCTCAGGCTTTGGTATGGCCCAAATTCTGGGGCCCCTCCTGACTCAAAGTCTTGCTGGTTTTCAGAGGGTAACTGGGGAGGAGTGGGAGGGTTCTGCACTTCTCAGTTTTCCTTTCCCCAGTCCATTTTAAGTAAGCTTTCCTACATCCAAACTTTTATTTTAGAAGCATCACTAAGTCACTGTCTCGTTCCTTTCCCTGGCAGGATTTCCATCAATTCAGAGCTGCTGGACCAGCCTCTCCCTTGGAGCTCAGTGGGAAGGAGTTCTGCAGTGACGATCTGAGCTGCACAGAGAGGCCACTGGCACAAAGGAAGACAGACAGAGCTTTAGCAAGACACAGCCTGCCATGGGTGGCTCCTCTCCTGTCCCCACCACCACCACCATCACCACCATCCGCAGCGTCGGGGGATGAGGAGGATGAAGACAGTGGTACCTTCATCCCATACAACCAAGTGACTCGGTTTCCAAAGAGTCTTCTCCACTGTCAACCTTCCCAAGCAGCTCAGGGGAAAACAAGCTTGGATTCAGCATCTGGAGGCCTCTCTGTGCATAGTGAATCTGTGCTTGACCTCGGGGCCTTGGGTTTCCCTTTCTTTCCAGAGAGAAAGGATGAGGTGGACATCTCTGGATCCCCAGCAGATGAGGAGGAATCCCTTCCCCACAGTTGCTCTTTGGGAAGAATATCCCTCACTGAAGTGAGATTCCCAGAAAGCAGTGACCAGTATGGTGCAGACAGGGATGGCAGCCTGGAAATGACCCCCCTTCAGCCTCTGATGGAGGGGGTTTGTGCCAAACATCCACCCCATCAGCACCACCCACAGAAGGCTCATCATTTCTCCAGGTATTACCAGAGAGTAGGGGCTGATCTGCAGGCCCAGATCTGTGGGATATCCCAGCTCAGTGAGGATCCCGACATCCAGCTGCTCATCCCCTTGGGGACACTGCAGGTGGCAGAAGAGGAAGGGATTGCAAGTGACTGTGGCAGTGACAGTTTTACTGATGGGACACCTCCCATGTCCACGGTGCTGAGTGACACCTTTGGACCTTCAGATACGGAGGGAAAATACGATCAAAAGTCTGAATTCAAAGGCTACAGCCATGCACATTACTTGGGAAGGATCTAGAGCACCCATTGTGCCTGGGAATTGCTGGAGAGCTCCAGACAGCCAGGCAGGGATACCTGAACAAGGCCAAATAAGTCAGAGTGGTGCTTTTCTTACTTACCCCTGGGAGTTTTCTCTGCTGCGTCTGCCCTACCAGGGCACGGGAGCGAAGGACAGAGTGTTTGGTTGCTCAGTAACCTGTGCACACTCAGTGTCCCCAGAACCCCAACAGGGTGCCCAGGTCTGAGGGGAGGCACAGCCTGAGCCGGGGTGAGGCAGCCAGGGGTGTCTGTGCAGGTTCCACACAGCAAACAGGCACTGGCCCCTGCTCACCTGGGACTTCAGAGCAAGGGAACTGCTGCCTGAGAGCTGGGAAAGGCAAAACTAAACCCAGACCTGTGTGAGACCATCAGCTGGGTCCTGAAAACAGTGTTGTGCCTGCAGGTTGATTTGGAGCAGACTTGGAACTGTTAATGCCACATTTGCTGCTCTGTAAGTGCAGAACTGCCCCTCTGCTTGACTGGGAGCGTCTCACAGAGACATTCAGCAACATCTGGGTTTTGAGGAATGAAAAGATCTCCACCTCAGCCTACAGGGATCACCTTCTGTGTTCCAACAGAGGGATAAATATGCAGCATGTCCGTTTGTTTATTTATTTTTGTTTTATATGAATATTCTCATTGAAGCTGAAGCTCCTCCTGCTGTGCAGAAGGTCTGAGAGCAATAATATTTTGATATTTTGATATATAACTCCATGTGTCTGTGTTTTTATTTCCCAGTGCTGCAAAGGGTGACTGCAGTTCATCCAGCACTGCATTTCAAAACAGGACTCCATCCTGGGCTTCCTAAGGCTTCAGTTGGAGTGGAATCCCAGGAGACTTCCCAGCCAGGTCATCCTGGTCCCTGAAAAACCGGGACTGTGACCCTCTCTCTGAACAAAGAATCCCAGAATGGTTTGGGTGGGCAGGGACATGAATCTCATCCAGTGCCACCCCCTGCCATAGGCAGGGACCCCTCCCACTATCCCACTGCTCCAGCCTGGCCTTGGACACTCCCAGGGATGGGGCAGCCACAGCTGCTCTGGGAACCTGTGCCAGGGCCTGCCCACCCTCACAGGGAGAAATTCCTTCTTTATATCTCGTCTAAATCTCCTTTCTGTCAGTTTAAAGCCATTCTCCCTTATCCTATCACCACATGCCCTTGTGAAAAGTCTTTTTATACTCAAAGATAAAGTGAGAGCCTCTGTGTGAAGGGCACACAGAAAAGCAAAGCATTAAAAGGAAGAGGGAAACACTCCCCAGCCATTCTCTGCATTCAGGGAGAGTCTTAGATGAGGGTATTGAAACTGAAATCTTTATAAAATCCTGAGAACAATATTTGAAAGGGGTGATAGGAGGGGTTGGGAACTGCTTTCAAGCAATAAATTGTAATTAAGGTTCTGAATGAAAGTCAAAAAGGGAGGTGGGAGAAAGGATCCATCCACTAGAATTTCCCTTTTTTTCCTTACCTGTCCTATGCAAAGTGTCCCGAGGTACATCCTGCATTGTAATCCCTCCAGTTCATTTAGAAAGATAGAGATGATCCAAATACAATCACCACCCAATTTCTTGTGCAATCAAGAAAAGCACCCCAGGCTTTGAGTTACAGGAAGCTCTGGAGTTGTGTAAGCTGGATAAAATTATTTGCCAGGCTCTGCAAACAGGGCCCGGGCTCAGCTCTGTGTCCTGTGCAGGGGGCTGAGGGCCAGGGGAGCAGCTCTGCTGGAGGCAGCCCCTCACTGCTCCTCCTTGGCTTTCACCAACCAGGGCTGAGACCTGTTTTGCACTGCAGAGGGTCAGTCCCAGCCAGGGCACAGCACTCCCTTTTCCAGTCACCAGTCCTTACCTTATCAGAGCAGCAGAGAATCATTTCATTTGGAGACCTCTAAGACCATCAAGTCCAACTGTTCTCCCAGCACTGCCAAGTCCACCATGTCCCCAGGAGCCACATCCACACAGTCACCAGGTTTGCTGAAGTCCTCCCAGACTGTGAGGGAGTTGCAAGTTTGAGGAGGTCCTGGAAGTTGAAAGCAAAGTGTTTAATTTTAAACTTGAAAGTAGAGAATTGGAAATCTTCAGGTGGCTAAAGATTCAGAGAGGTGCTTTCTGGGCTATTCTAAAGGTGACACCTTCCTAGAGATAAGGGCAGGAATGAAATCTGAAGTTATATTCTGAAAACTCAGGTCTCAGGGGCAAGTCAAGGTGCCTCATCCCTGCCCTATCACACAGGAGAAGCACAAGGTAGTGACATAGGCAAAGGAAAATAATGGAAATACTTAACAGGCTATTCAGGGAACACCCTAACAAAGAGACTTAATTAGATGAGGGCCACACCGGTGCATAGGTGTGTCTTGTTTAACAAACGTCTGAGGCTTCTGCATTTGTCCAGGTGAGGTAAGAAAGAGAAAACACATCATGGCATGGTCGGAGCCCCGTTAATATCCCAGCAGGGCAGAGGACAGAAAGAGCTTCAGGAACAGAAAATCCACGAGATGAAGAGGGAAGCAGAAGGGGTAGCAAATTCCACCACACGTCTGGCCACAAAGATAGACCAGTGAAAGCAGTTGCTTCCAGCCTCAGAAGGACACAGGGTTGTTTTCTGATTAAGTTGGTTGCAGGTGTGATCACAGAATCTCCTGAGCTGGAAGGGACCCACAGGGATCATCAAAGTCCAACTCCTGGCCCTGCACAGGGCACCCCCAAATGCTGCTCATGGGACTCACTTGTGATAATAAGGCAAAAATGTAGCATTTAGGCACTTTAAATAGGCTCTAGACAATAGAAGAGCACTGCCATAAGGAATTCTGCCTTAAATTGTAAACAGCCACAAAAATAAACTGAGTCTACAGTGGGCTCTGCACAAAGCCATGGCCCTGTGGAAAGGCCACCTCCTTTCTACCTCCTTCCTGCCTCAGGTGAAGGAACCTGTGCCCAGGGGCTCGTGCTGCTCTGCCCAGGCTGCAGCAGGGCACGTGCTGGGCATTTGGTTCCCATCCAAGGTCAGGAGAACAACAGACGAGTGCAAAAGCCAAGAGATGTGGCTGACCTTCATTGTAAGAATGTATTCAATGGTCTTCCGTGAGGAAATAGGTGCATTGCTGCAGCAGGCATTAACCAAGCAGGGGCACAGCACTCGGTTTGCATTTCTAGAGTTTAACAAGCCAAAGCCACCTGAGCAGAAAAGCCAGGCTGGAACCCCAGAAACCTCAGGGAGGGCTTTCAGGCAGGAAGCTCTCAGCAAAAAGGTATTTGGCTCTTTGTCAGGCGCTGGGTATTTTCTGAGCCGCTGTGTCGTGCACCTTTGCACAGGGAGGTGGGCAGAGCAGCTCCTGCAGCGAGTGCCTGAGCAGCACATGCACACCCAGCCTGGGCTCACACAC
>JAJPCS010000062.1:12910-27894 GCA_021164005.1 Willisornis vidua nigrigula | reverse complement strand
TCTAAGGAGGTGACTGACTCCAATATCCCCATCTCCTGCTCTCACCACGGCCTAATCAATACTGATTTTAGGCCTTGATCTTCTAAGCACAAGGACATTGGTTTGGTCTCATGAGTCACCTCTTCAATTTAACAGAAAGATCATCCTTTTTAGAGCTATTTCTCTTTGGAGAAGCTTGTGAAGAGATGTTGATGCTGCTGAACTTTATTGGAGCTGTGCGAGGACCGTGTTTCCCATCCCTTACCAGCCTCTGCTGACCTTCCTGCCTTCAGCTCCACTGCTGGTGACAACCAAACTGCCCCCCTGCTTGTGCCAAACGGGGACTCCAGGACCTCGTTATCTCGGTCTCCTTCTGTGTGAGAACACTTTGAGACAACCAGCAGGATTCCAGCCCCGTTTCCAAGGTCTCCTGTGAGCCATCTGTGCCTGCTAACGTGCTGCTCCTCAGCTCTCTGGCTGCCCCAGGTGACAGTGCAGGTGGCCCAGGACACAGAGGCTGGGAGGGCCCTGCCACAGGGGCCGGGCAGAGCTGCCGGCGGTGACAGGTGAGCGCTGCAGTCCCAGTTGTCCCCGGCAGAGCAGAGTGGCAGGTGGCAGCTGTAACCCCATAGCAAAGCACAGCTTTTGTCTGCCCAGCTAAATCTGGGAGCTGTCACTGTCACTTGCTCCCTCCCAGCCCAGCAGCCTGGCCGGGAGCTCAGCAGGGATCCTTGCCCAGCGATGAACTTGCTGCAGGCTGAGGCTCCTGCTCTCCCTCCCAGTTCCCTATTTTGGCACTGGGAGGTGCCCTCCCTGCCTGAACACTGGAAAATAACTCACGATTTTTTAACAAGTCCTTTGAGGAAAATCTTGCTGAAAGAACACAAGAAAAGCTCCAGATTCTGGAGACAGAACGAAGCAGAGTTCACACAATCACAGAATGGCCTGAGGTGGAAGGGACCCCCAGGGATCATCCAGTCCAACCTCTGGCCCTGCACAGACACCCCAACAATCCCACCCTGTCCTGTCCCATTGCCCAAACCCTCCTGGGGCTCTGGCAGCCTCTGGGCCGTGCCCACCGCCCTTCTCCTGAGATCCAACCTAACCCTCCTTGGCACAGCTCCAGCTGTTCCAGGGTCCTGTCCCTGGTCCCCAGGGAGGAGGGCTCAGTTCCTACCCCTCTCTACAAATACATCTCTATGAAGGAGGTTTTCTCTCTCAGACTGAGATAATAAAAGCTGTGAAACATGATGATTAGATGTTTTTGTAAGAAAAGGGTGAAAAAAGTGGTCAGCATTCCAATGAGAGCATGAGATTCTTCTTAAAGCACATAACAGAGGGTTGATGTGACAAAGATGAATGAAATAATTAATATTAAGCAGAATAAACAATAACTACCCAGTACTTCTCATAATCAAAGTTCAGGGAAGCACTCAAGTGGTCATGGAACTGTCCAAAACCAGAAAGGAAAGCAAAGCAGTCCCAGCCACCCAAAAGTAAGAGCTGCTGTAGCTCCTGGTCTAATTACACTGCCAGGCTTTGCCTGGAGTTGCCATTCACTACAGAGATGTCAAAGCACAGGGTTTCACTCCATTAGGCAGCAATGGCAAAGTCACCCCAAGGGCAGTTCCTGGGGGAGGTGAAAATATTCATAGTTCAGTTTAGATGCTGTGTGAGCTTCTGTTCTGAAAAAGCAGAGGACAATCCAGCACTGAATTTGGGGGGCACCTGTCTCTGCTCACATCCTCTGGCCAAGGCAACGCCTGCCTGAGTGAGAGGGGTGTGAGTGTTGGCACTGCCTGCCCAGCCCGGGGGCTCCCATTGTCCCACAGGGCAGGCAGGGGCTAAATTTGACTCCAGGATGGGCACTCCAACATGGGGAACATTCTTTTGGGCAGAGTCATTCTTGGTGTCATCACCAGGGAGAAGGAAAGAGCCTCCTTTGTCCCCTCTCTTGCCTGAGGACAGGAGCTCTCCGAGAGTCTTCACTGGGTAAGTTTGGCTTATCTGTAAAGAAGCTCCTGTTTATTGTAAGATTTTATAAGACCTTCAGAGCAGCATCAGTTGTTTTGCTTGACAGCTTTATTTGACTTGCACTGCAGAAATAGCCTGGGCTTTGACATTGTATCTGCTTTAAAGTGGAGTTGCTGTTCTTCTGATTTACTGCTCTGTTTAGAAAATAACATAAACTTGAATTGAAACGTGTCAGTTTTGGATCAGAACTCTGTATCTTTACACAAACACCAGATTATAAAGCACTGCCCTTCACCCAGGGAAAATGAAAAACCATTACATGGTAAAAATTAAGCTGGATCAGTAGTTATTTGTGAACATGGAAACACAGATCTGGTGCCCAGGATGACAGGAGTCATCCTGCAGCTGAATCAGCCTTGAAGAGACCAATATTTCATGAAATTACAAAGATATTTTCCCATAAAAGCCTGTTTTATTTTCCCTTTCTTATCCAACATTTCTTTGTTTCTTCCCAAGTTAACATCTAAGAAAATATTATCACGTTAATCACTTATTTTCATGTTGGGATATTTTGCATTTGCCACAACAATTGTCCTTTCCCAGCCAACTGTGCTTTCCCATGGACTCTTTATAAATTTATTTACATCAAGAGGAAATTGTACAAATAAAAATACAGTATGAAGAAATTGTCCCAGTGAAAGCTGATGGGTCTGTATTTATTACTGTGCTGGGATTAGAAAGCAGTAAAGCAAAAACCCAGGTGGAGAAACTGCCAAGGGAAAATTTCAGTCATGGAACCTGAGCTGGGGAAAGATTTACAAGTATGTTTGAGCAAATTTTATTTGGCAACAATTACATTTGCAAAGCTGCTTTCATAAAGTAACCTGAGCTTTAGAACTTGTAAATGTGCAGTTTGAGGCTTGTGCTGGGTGGGTTTGAATTCACTGCAGGGAGAGGGAGCCGAGGAGGGGCAGACCTGTAGAATTCCCTGCGGTTTGGTGCCCGGTTGTCAGGCAGGGGCTGCGGCAGCTCAGCAGGGATGGGCGGGAGCCAACAGTGCCACTGTCCCCTGTGTGTCACCTGCCGGGGCAGCATCTCCGGGACCTCCTCTGGCCCCTCCTCGGGGAAATCCTGCTGTTTACTGAGCAAGTCCTGTCAGGGCAGCGCTCTGAAGGGCGCTGCCCTCCCTGGGACTGACCAAGCTCGGTGTAAGAGCTGAGAGGGAACAACCGATCTCTCAGGATGCAGCCCAAGGGCTGCACGGAGCACTGTCCTCTTGAGGGGCTGGGCTGGGGCTGTGCTGGCCGCAGCCTGGGCACAGGAATTCCAGGTGGGAATGGGCTGCAGGAGTGCTCTGGAACTGCCTGAGCAGCCCGGGCTGGTGGGACGTGTCCCTGCCCATGGCAGGGGGTGGAACGAGCTGGGCTTTAAGGTCCCTTCCCACCCAAACCATTCCACGATTCCATGACTCCAGCACTGCAGCCCGTGTGCTTGGCTCAGCAGCACTGCCCTGCCTAAGCCCTGGCACACCCAGGCAGGGCCAGGTGTGATCACAGCCTGGGGGTCACAGGCTATTTGCCATCACAGCTACCCTGCAAGACAGTTTCCAGACTGGAAATTGCTTATTTCCTAAACTTTTCCTCCATGTCTCACTATCTGCTGCTCCATATCTTATTTTGTCCCTAATCTTCCCTATCCCTCTGGTCTCCCTCTCATGATGCTCCTCATTTGTCTCTTTGCTATACTGGGGGTCTGATCTAATGGAACTCCCTGGGAGAGCATCCACCAGATTTAGAGCATGATCAGTCCTGGGGAACCAAATCCATCCTCAAGTGCTGCCTACTGACTGTTCTGTTACAGCTGCAGCTGCCTCAAAGACTTCATTTCTTCATCTGATTCCATTGTTGGCAGAAACACAACCCCTCTGACAGTGAGAATGTCAGAAAATAGAGATACAGGAACCTTCACTCACAGCCCCTGGATGTCAAAGCAAAGCAAGGACTTAATGATAACTTGAAGATATTTGAAAACCACTTTAAGTTTTATTCTATTCCAGCAAAAAAGTTCATTTTTGACTTCCCAACATGGGAACTCGAGCCTTCTTCCACCACAGAGAGGAGGAGCAAAAGGAGGAGAGAAAACAGAGCTTGGAAATGACCTCCACAACCAGGAAGAAAAAGTTCAAAACCAGGTGAGCCTGGAGGTGGGGCCAGGTCGAATCAGTCGGGTCCAGACAGGACTTTCTACACATTCACAGGTTTGCTGAATTTTGGGTTTGTGAAATGATGGAGTCTTGTCTGGATTCTTTTACATGTTTGGCCTCTGGCAGTGAGGAAGAAGAGACTTTCAGCCTCTCAGAGCTGTCGATAGCGGCTGCCCTTGCCTTGACCTCCGAAATACCGAAGTAAGTCAGGAATCCTTGTAACTCAAATGTAACCACTGTAGGGGGCACAGTTTCCAACTTACTCTGGAAGGAAAAAGTAGATTCAATTGAAAGGTTCTTCCTTTAAAAACATCAGACCTCAAATAAAAAGCAAACTGAACTGATAGTGCCTTGGTACCTGTGATAATGAGGAATATTGTTGTGCTCAAAAGCAAACAATGAGAAAGCAGATTTCAAAGGAATAAATGGAAAATACAGTGGGATTAATAAATGAATGGCAACAGATGGGACTCTCCCTCTTTCCTAGAAAATCTTGGCATTGATCCTGCTGTCCATCCTTCCGCGATGGCTGAACAACCAACATCCCTCCTCCCTCCAGTCCTTCCCCCAGCCCTGCCCAGGATTAGAAGTGGTCAAACAGCAGGTCCCCATCCTGTGCCATGGGAGTCTGGTCTCTCATGGGAATGCTGCTGGTTCCTGGGAGGGATAATTGACTGACATTCATGCCCACATTCCAAGCAGCTCATGTTGCTGTCCTTAACACTTCTGGTTTAACCAAAAAATGTGATAAAAACTACAAGGACCAAAACCAAGTAAGAAGCATCATCCTGACTTTGCTGGCTTTTCTCCTGCTGTGTCCCAGGGACCACAAGCTCCGAAGGGAAGCTGACATCCTGGAGCTGGAGCAGAGGGGGCAGAGGAGCATCTTGTTTGGGAATGACATGGAGAGGCTGGAGAAGGAGGTGATCGGCTCCTGCCGGCGGCTGCGCGTGTGGAGGGACCGCAGAGCCCTGCGGAGGAAGGTCAGGCCCAGGGCACGAAACCCACAGGCCAAGGGGCACTCTGGAGGGGATGCCAAACCTCAGCAGGGGCTGGGACAACCCCAGAGTCACTCCAGCTCAGGACAAGGCCTTGTGCCCCTGTCACTGAAGGGTTATCATGTGGCCCTTTCGTAAGAGAATCTGTGTGATAACAGAGCCCTTCCCATCACCCTCATTTCGTGTCCTTGTCACAGGCTGTGGAAAAGGCTCGTGTGGAGAAGGAGTACATTGAGCTGCGCTCAGGGAGAGCCCCCATGTTCTGGATCCCCCTCAGGGCACACGCCGTGTGGGAGAGGATGGATGTGACACTGGCCTGCACTGTCCTGGGGTCCCCAACCCCACAGGTCACCTGGTATGTCAGTCCCAGCCATGGCCCACTGGGGACAGTCTGTGCATCTCTGGGGGAGCCAGAGCAGTGACATCTGTGTCCAGCTGGGAGGAGCGAGGGAGAGCCTCAGAGGCCACAGAAGACAGTCTCAGTTCTCAGTAAGGACTCTGAGTACTCAGTGGGCCTGGAAGCAGCTCACGGTCCTGTGGGGCTCCTTCTGGGACTGATGTTCATGCAGACTTGTTTCCCTGTTTCCCTTGGTGCTGTCCTCTGTCCTGCAGGCAAACTCAGGACCTAAGTCTCAGAAACCAGGATCAGTTTTCAGCACTCAAGGCCTGGCTGCCCTGGACACCATCAGAGTTTTAGCCTGGAACTGCTGTTGCTTCTGCAGTTTGTAAAACACACCACGACTCTTACATTGACTCACTTTGCATATCTGCCCACCTCAGGGAAGGAGTGTTAGGTACTGGGCCTGACTGCAGCCTATGCCATAAGTAACAGAGGGACATAAATAGATGAAAGATCTCCCCAGAAAACAATTTTCAAAGTGTCCTTTGATCAGTTTGTTACAGTGATCGACCATTCCTCCCCTGGAAGGTTTGAGTATACAAACATTTGGATTACTAATGACTTTGTAGGCAGGGAGCTCCCCATGTGCCCTTCTAGAACGACCTCTCTGAATTATTCTAAGAGGAAAGAGAAGAGGAACCTCCCACACAGCCCCAGGGAACACAAAGCAGAGACCTCTGTGACCCCCCCCACACGAGCTGTGGAGCAGGGAATGTTAAGCCAAGGCTGAGCTGCCGTGGGCAGCACCAGCATCCCCAGGGCAGGGACAGGCAGGACTTGGGAGGGACCTGGGCCAGCTTCAGGGCTGTTCTGGGTTCAAGTGGGAGGGAATTGTGTCTGCTCCTCTCCTCTGTTGTGTTTGGCACAGGTAATTTCCTAACAGCACATTCCGTTGTGTTCAACAAGGTACAAGAACGGAGCCCCCATCGATCCCCGCCTGGCCCCAGCAGGGAAATTCAGGATCAGGAACGACTTTGGGATGCTGACCCTGCACATCAGCAGGTAGGGCTGTGCCCTGGGCTGGGCTGCGGCTCCAGCTGAGAGAGGCCCCTCTGCCCACACTGCCAGTTTGTGTAGGACAAACAAGGAAAGGTAATACTGCTGGAATCTGACCTTGCCTGACTTTAGGCTGTGTGTTTGAGCTAAACCTGTGCCAATCTCAGCAGCACTTCATAAAACAGCAGTTCACTGAAAAAATATTTTTTAAAAAAATTAGAGCTTTAATGAATTTCTCCTCCTCTTTTTGGGCATCGCCAACATTTTGTCCTTCAGGGTCGGGCCACGCACAGGAGGCACTTCACAAACAGGCACAGGGCTGTGGTTTGGGATGGGTCAGTTAGTGCAGCTCTGTGAGTCCCCCGTGGGATACACACGTGCATGCCAAGGGTGCCACAGGGCTCTTGCTTGTTCAGGACTTGAAATGTTTGGCTTCTGGATGTCAAGAGAAAAAACTGATCACAAAGTATTAGAAATCTTTGTAATCAAAAGAAGAACCAGCTTCTGGATGAAAAGCAAATATCTCCTTTTGACTTTTGGGATTAAAGGGGAATCCCTTTGAATCTGTCCTGTGAAATATGAATAGTAACTGAAAGCTAAAAAGGAGGGGAAATGTTTTTTCCAGATGCTCCATGGAAGATTCTGCTGAATACAGTGTGGAAGTAAAGAACCAGCACGGAGAGGCCTATTCCTTTGCTACAGTGCTTGTCAGGAGTAAGTACAAAATGTTCCTCTGGTTTTAAACTTCCAGATGCTGCAGGATCTTCAAAATATTTTCATTATATGGTGGGCACATACAAGCACTCTGGGAAAAGCACTGTTAGTGGGAGAGGGGATTCCTCTCAGTTGTTAGTGAGGAGAAAGCACAACTGGCCAAAGTCCCGGGCACCCTGATATGTGTGTACATGGCTGATGGAACAGCTCCTCCTTCTCAGCCACTTCTGGACTCAGCCAACATCTTTCAGATTCCATATGGACACAGCTGCCCTTCCACTGGGCTAAAACAGTACTAAATTTAGGTGCTTGTTCTTCTGGGCTGCAATGAAACAGCCACACAGTTAAATACACAACAGGCCTACAAAGGCTCTGCTGCATTTCTGAACTTAACCAGGAAATGGGTTACCAAGACCTGTGGCTTTCACAGGGACCTCTCAGTGCAACAGAGCAGAGAATTCCACATTTCTCTCTCAAACCAGTAACTACCAAGAGCAAATACAAGATTCTCTTCTTTGATCTGTGCTGTTCTTAAAATAACTGGCACAGACACACATTCTGCACAAGCCAAAGCCAGGCCTTAATCCTGCCTGCACTGGAAACATTCCTCATGCCCCAGGCAGGGTGATGGCCCCTCTTCCCTGGCCCCACTCAGTCTGGAACGGCCTCGATGCCAGGGCAGGGGCTCTGGGATCCCACCCTCCCAAAACACATGCCTGGGGTCTCCCAGGACCCAGGAGGATGCTCTGCTTCATCTCCTGTGCTCCAGACTGCCTTCCTCTTCAGCTGCTCACACTCAGCCTCAGCTCCTGCCTGTCAGTGAGCTCAGCTACTGCCAAACTTCACTCACCGGGAGAACAGGCGTTATTTTATGGGCACTTCTGGCACCTTGAGAAAGGAAAGTATCTCAAGTGCACCAGTTCTTGGCTTTCAGCTCCAAATAGTTTCACATTGTGATGTGATGCCAACAGGCCAGAGCAGGGGGACTGGGCCAACACCCACCTGTGATGCCTCCAAAGCTCTTGAAACAAGTGACTTGTGGGACACATTTCCCTCAGCTCCAGGAAGTACTTCAGTGAATCACAAGAAAAATCATTGTTTTTGGTTCCATCTTGATGTCCCAGTCACTGGCAGTGTTCAAGAATCCCACATTAACCTCTGGGAATGCTGTTTAAACCCAGGGCTTTGCTTTTATTCATATTTTTGTTTGTTTGTTTGCTTTTGACTTGCCTGGTGCAGCTTTAAAGGCAGCAGCCAAACTGGAGACACCTCCTCAGGTACAAATAACTGTGCCAGGAGCACCCAGAGCAGCGTTGCCTGCCCTGGCACAGCCAAGGAACAGTCTCCCTGCAGACACATCCCCAGCTGTCTGGGAAGGGCATCAGCTGCCAAAGGAACCAAAGTTTTACCCCATGGTTACACC
The DNA here is from genome assembly GCA_021164005.1 of Willisornis vidua nigrigula. NCBI lineage: Eukaryota > Metazoa > Chordata > Aves > Passeriformes > Thamnophilidae > Willisornis > Willisornis vidua. Next base: position 19,207 of record JAJPCS010000062.1, on the reverse strand, counting down.
TAAAGGTTCCCAATAAGGGCTGGTCTAAGGGAAAAACAGTTTGCTGAACATCACTGGATACTTTTGAGGAGAAAATAAACGCTGGCATGAGATTTGCTACATGTACTTTCTTCTTGTCTTATAGAATATTATGGGAAGGAGTCAGGATTTGATTCAGAAATATACAAAAGTAAGTAATTGATGTTTTCATTGTTAATTTTTATAGCCTGAAGCACTTTGATTCTTTTTTACCTGAGCCAGAGCTTTTCCCATCAGCCTGACTGCAGGTGCAAAGTGCCAGCTCTAAATATATAAGAATAAATAAATGACAGGGAGGAAAGCTCTGGAAGCCTCTTTATCTGGGTGACTTTTACTCTTGTTCCACAGGATCCCTTATGGCCAGGGAGGCAGATTTTGCTTTTCCACTGAAACCCTTATTTTCAAGAGAAAAGGAGCCTTTCACCCTCTCCTGTTTCTTCTCTTCTGATTTACTTGACCACCAACGAGACATCACCTGGTTCAGAGATGGTTTGTAGGACACAGCAGAATTCATGTGCATTTACCTCTAAGAATATCCACTGGAATTTGTAGCTGTGATTGAATGTTCATGGAAAAGAATTAAAATTCAGGATTCCTGAGCTGCTCTCAGCTCTCCTCAAGCTACAGATGTTACTGTTTCATTTCTGTCTTTTCCCCATTTGTAAATGATGATGCCAGTAAAATGTTTTGAAGGTAATGAAGTTCCTGTCATAGGAATAATTTAAAAGCCTTAGTCCTCTACAGAGAAAGCACCAAGTGATTGAAAAGCCTGTGGTTCTCCAGTGGGAAAAACTTTTGGGTACTCTGTGTTGTTCTGCTGGCAACCAAGGATTTCCATTTTGGCCCACCTGGTGATCCTTGTCTGCTATGAAGCTCTGGAAAGCAGCAGCACTGCAGTGGGAGTGCTCTTGCCTTTCCAGCAGCAAAGTGGGATCAGTCCATGACAATGTCAGGAATGTCTCACAGACCCTCACCTCGCCCTGTGGGTTTGCTGCTTTTTTGTGCCCCTCCTGCCCAGCCAGTGCAGGTGAGGGTCCTTTACCCTTCCGTGCCCCACAGGTGAGTTGCTGCAGAGCTCTGAGCGCCAGGAGCTGCAGTGCCAGGCCCGGGAGGCGTCTCTGACGGTGCCGTGTGCGCACAAAGAGGACGAGGGGTTCTACACGGTGCGTGTGCCCTCGCTGCAGGGGCACAGAGAGCAGACCACGTACGTGTTTGTGAGAGGTGAGTAAGAGGTGAAAGCTCCTCTCCTAACACCTTGGCAGAAAGGAACTCCCAGCCTCACACACAAGAAAACAGCTCCTGGTTTGTGCATGGACACGATCATCAGGATGACCAAATCTTATTTTTAAAGTCATTTAGATATTAGAACACCTGACTTGTATTACTGGTATGGAGATCCTTAGATGGTTAAAATTAAGCTATTGAATGAAAATTTTGGAACAGAAAAGAACAAACAGTAACCCCTCTCACTCGGTGTTCCTACAGATGCTGCAGCACAAACCCCTGGTGCACCTGGATCTCCCCTCAACGTGAAATGCCACGATGTGAACAAAGACTGTTTGGTTCTCTCCTGGGTAGCACCCAGTGATGATGGAGGAAGTCCAGTCCTGGGGTACCTTATTGAAAGGTCTGTAAGTCAATCCTCTTGGAGCTCAAAAAGCTCATGATCCTGTGCGGAAATACCCCCAAGGAGCTCCCGGGCTGTGTTTCATTGCAGGTGTGTTGCTGGGTCAGAGGATTGGGGCCCATGCAATGCCCAGCCTGTGAAAACCTGCAGGTGCCCCGTCCTGGGCCTTGCCGAGGGACAGACCTACCAGTTCCGAGTAAAGGCTCTCAATAAAGTGGGCATCAGTCACCCCTCCAAAGCCAGTGATCCAGTTACAACACGTGACCCCAGCAGGGACAGCAGAGTGACAGGTTTGTACTGAAACCAGGAACATTTGCTCCCTAAGTCCAGTGGGAGGCTGAGGGTACAACTGAAGGTGGCTTGACCAGGTTCTCCCCATTCTTACACACACCTCTGGAACAGTCTGTCCCTCTGCTGAACCCTCCTTGGGACTATTCTGAACAGAAAAAGATCAAAATACCACTGTGTGAGACATGAAATGTATATCATGATGCGCATAAGAAGTGACACAGTCCTGGGTTCTGTCTTTCTTCCCAACACCTCCTCTGAGTGGGTAACACTGCCCTGTTTGACATTACAGTTATTCCGTACGACGAAGGCAGGACGATAGAAATATCCAAGGATGACCTGGAAGGTAAGTTCCAATTTCCTCTGAGCCATTCTCCCAGAGAGGAATGATTGTTCTGCAGTGACACTTCTGATAACATGGCTGGAGGAAACTCTTTGGAAGGTACATGGTGAAACACCATGATAGGCTGGTATCAGAACTACAAGGATCAGAACTATCCCAAACAGCACAGCCTTCCATGATAATCTGGGTTTGCCTCTGTGTCCCCAAAGGGTTTGTCTCCTCCTGCATATTGATGAACCTTAATTTACAGTGGGAAACCAGAAGCCATTGTAAAAGAACTTTATTTTCCTGCCACCTTTTCACTAAAGCAAAGCCTATTCTGCCTTCCCACAGGACACATTAAAATTCCATTGCCACCCACCAATGTTCGTGCAAGTGAGGTCAGAGAAGATTATGTGGCTTTGGCCTGGGACGAACCAGATCCCAGAGGCAAAGAGCCCCTGAATTATTATGTGGAAAAGGTAAGAAACAGTGTCACAGAGAGGGAATTGCAGGGCAGCCCCACTGCTGCCCCTCCGGTGGGTTATGGCACAGGGAGGGCACTGCCCATGGCTCTGACAGCCCCCAGAGTGGCTGGTGCGGCCCCGTCCAGCCCCGCCGGGCTCTGCCCCAGCCCTGGGCTAATGAGTAACACACACACCAGGTAACGTTCACACCACACAGCATGGCAGCATTTCAACAGGAAGGCCCTTCCTGCCCCGGGGCCCTGAGGGGTGGGAAAGCTGTGAAGAACTGCACAATCATTGACTTCCCTATTCCCCACTAATCATTTTTCTGGTTAATTAGTATCTTCTACCAATCTCCTCTCATACATACTCATGTCTCACCTGCTGCCAATGGGCCCTCTGTTGCTAAGGGAGAAAGTTTGGGTGTATCAACAAGAAATCCGTCATTTATGGCTTTGGTTTGTGGCTTTATTTGTTTGGGGGTTTTTTTAACTACTTTCCTACAAAGATCAGCTTTGTTATTGGTCAGGGGGGTTTTGGGCCTGAGTTACAACACGAGTTGTAAATCATCTCCTTTTTCCTTACAGTCGCTTGTGGGCAGCAACTCCTGGCAAATGGTGAATGTGGATATGCCAGTGAATTCCCCAAGATTTGCACTCTTTGATCTGGTTAAAGGAAAGTCCTACAGCTTCCGTGTGCGCTCCGTGAACAAGTACGGCACCAGCGAGCCCTCCCTGCCCAGCCAGCCCGTCACTGCTGGGGCACAGCTGGGTAATTACTGCACTGCACTGCTCTGCACTAACGAGCTGCGGGAGACCTGCTCTGGAAACAACCGGGGGCTTCCCCTGCCCGCCCCTGCCTTTAAACTTCACAGTCTGTGGTTACACAGGGCTTGCTTTGATACAAGGAAATCTCTTAAAGCCTTAAATCCTTGTTTAATTACTCTGCAGTTGGTCAGTGCAGTGTAAATCTAACCAAGCAGTGAGGGGGAATTATCTTTAATAAAACAGAAGCAGTGGAAGGCTGTGTTTAATCCAAGTATGCTCCCAGCAGGGCGGGAGGGAGGTGACACAGCCTGGTGTGGAAGGGATGCCACGAGGCTGCAGCAGCCTGTTCTGGGGGGTGAGACAGAACAGGAGCCCCTGCAGTGCTGCTCTGGTTTGTCCTGCCCTGCCCTGAGCCGATGGCAGAGGTGTGAGGGCTCAGGTCTGTGTTTCTGGCGTGCAGACAGACGAGCTCCCCTCCCTGACTGCTCATATTCTCCCATGGTAAAGCTGCCCCCGTGTCCATCCATGCCTTTCACTGCAGTGAGGCAGGTCCCACTCCAGAGAGCAGCCCAGGACAATCAGCATGTCAGCCTTGACCTCCTGTGCTTCAGAGGAGGTACCAGAGCTGTAACTGCACAAACCAAGGGGCTGCAAGGGAGAGGGAGACGTGGCAAACCCAACCCCAAACAGTGCCTGTAGAGTGGGACAATGTCCACAGCATTTTGCTCTAATTTCATAGAATCACAGACTGGTTGGGGTTGGAAGGGACCTCAGAGATCACCCATTCCACCCCCTGCCATGGGCAGGGACACCTTCCCAGGGTGCTCCAAGCCCTGTCCAGCCTGGCCTTGGACACTTCCAAGGATGGGACAGCCACAGCTTCACTGGGCAACAATTTGAAAATGGTACTCTAGAAAAGGTGAATAAATCAAACAGGCCAACTCACTTAGAATGTTTGGGGGTTTTTAAAATTATAAATTTTAACCTTCCTTATTTTTCTCTTTCTTTTTTCTTTTTCCTTTTTTTTAGCTCCTCCACCTCCACCATCTCAGGTTTTAGCTTTCAGGGACACCAAGACTTCTGTTGTTCTGCAGTGGGATAAGCCAAAGGATGGTCTGGAGCCCCTTGGCTATTACATCTACTGCAGGGAGACTGGGACAGAGGAGTGGCAAACTGTCAATAACAAGCCTGTGACATGCAACGAGTGAGTTCAGTTCTGCTCCCCTGAGAGCTGGGAGGGCTCACCCTGGACTCTTCTGTTTCTAGCTAGAGTAATATTTCAGAGAAAACAGACCTTCCTCCACTGCCCACCCCCTGCTCATCCACACACCACCACCACGTCCCCCATGAGAAACCAGCGTTGCCCAAAGCCTCACTTTCCCCCCCAAAGCCAGGCTGACAGCACAGTCTGTGAGCTCCTCAGACTGGGGCTGTACAGGTACACAGACCTCGGGGCACCAGTAGAACCACATTCCATTTTTTTGCTTGTTTTCCAGTAGAATAAGTTGGTGTCACTCACATGTAGGATGTAGAGTCCCTCCCTAGCCATGGGGGTCACATAAAGTCCACTAAAGAGTCCTGTTTATTCCCTGACAATTCCAGCCAGCAGAGTGATTCCTCTCCATCTGTTCCATTCCCACTGTGTGATTTATTGGGAGCCATTTTATGTGACACTTTAATTTGTAATGGCAAATAATGATTTTGGAAGAACAAAGCCTTATTAAAATGTATTGCTGTCTGTCCTAAGCACTGTTTACTTGCACTTTGCACAGTCAAACACAACCATATTAATTTGCTCTCCTAGATTTACTGTTCCTGGGCTGCAGCCTGGAAAAGAATACGTGTTTTGTGTGAAATCTGTTGGTGAGGCAGGACTGAGTGAGAGCTCCCCAGAGACAGAGCCCATCGTTGTCAGGCCAGCCATCGGTGAGTGGTGACACACACAGCCCAGGGGGACCTCTGGGTCCCCCATCCATCACACAGATCTGTTACTGCACATAATGGGGATGTTTGAGAAGCAAAGCAACACAGGACTAATTTCCTGGTACCCTGCAGTGTCTGCTGTCAATTACACTGACCAAGGGTGGGCAGAGTTCATTAATTAGCACTCTGACTTAGCAGTGTGGTGTTACGTGACCATTTTCAGTGCTCAGTTATGCTGTCTTGAAATCAGCACAGGGAATTTCTCAGGGCAATTGCAAAATCTTGTAGGATCCCCATCAGCCAGGATCTAACCCTCCACAGTCCCCATTTGACCAACCCACTGCTTCCACCCTCTCTGTCACACAAGCCATAAAGCAACATGCAAGAAACACCCTGAGACACATCCATGACTTTTGCTGTGACTTCCAAATGAGAACCTGGTCATTTTCAAATCCCTTTATGCTGCAGAAGTGGTATCAGGGGCCCTTAACACAAATAGAGTCACACCTGGTGTGAGCACGCTGAGATTTCCTCAGCACACTCCTCCCTACCCTTCAACTACACTTCTTTTCCCCGTCCCTGCATCCCAGACCTGCAGTGAACAGTGTCCTGTTTCTCTTTGCTCAGCGTGTCCCTCTGCCCCACACGGGTTTGTCCTGCTGCGCTGTGGGAGGACCGACATGACCATCGGCTGGAAGGCCCCGCGGCGCAGAGGAGGGACCAAGATCCTGGGTTATTTCCTAGACCAGCACGACAGCTCCAAGCTGGACTGGCATGAAGTGAACACACGGCCAATCCCGCAGCGAGTGTGCACGGTACCTGCTCCGGCTGCAGCACTGTGGTGCTCTGGGCACTGCCTTGGGCACTGCTGTGCTGCCCTGGGCA
>JAJPCS010000062.1:0-12900 GCA_021164005.1 Willisornis vidua nigrigula | reverse complement strand
TGTGCTGCTCTGGGCACTGTCGTGGTGCTCTGGACACTGCTTTGGGCACTGCTTTTGGCACTGCTGTGCTGCCCTGGGCACTGCTGTGCTGCTTTGGGCACTGCTCTGGGCATTGCTGCGCCAAGGGCCGAGCTGGTCACACTCCAGTTCTACCCTGGACTCTCCTCCCACCCTGCCCAGGCCAGGCAGGGCTGTCCCCACAGTGCCTGCCCTTCTGCCCCCCAGGTCAGCAGCCTGCAGGAGGGGCACCTGTACGAGTTCCGTGCCTGTGCCATGAACATGGCTGGAGTTGGGGAAGTGTCTGAACCCAGCGACCTGTTCAGATGTGAGGAGTGGACAATGCCAGAACCAGGTACTGCTCGTGTGGGTCGTTGTCACCATCAATGGCAGAATATTCTGAGTTGGAAGGGACCCACAGGGATCAAGTCCAGCTCCTGAGTGAATGGCCCCTACAAATCATCCACAAAACTGTCCCCAGGGGTATGAGTTATCTCCTCACTCTCCCGTGAATCCCAGGGGCTTCTGAACACTGTAAGTCTGTGTAAGTACCAAAAAGCACACCAACATTGTCAGGGATGTTCCAGTTCAGGGCATTGTTTCTGCTTTACACAAACACAGCACCCAGGTAATTTTAATAATCCTGTTTCCAGAGAATGAACAATCTGGATCTAAAATCTTAATGGCTCTGTCTGTTACACCCCAGCAAGTACCATTAAAGCAGTTGGTTTATGCTTTTTGCTGAGCCTACCCCTAACTGCCACAGGAAGCATCTCTGTTCACTGTTACCTTAGAACTGCCCCCTGCCCCTCCCCAGAGTGCCCCAGCTGCGGTCTGGAGTGTCTGACGGGCTGCCCTTGTGTGCCCAGGCCCCCCGTACGACGTCAGGTGCACTGAGGTGAGGGACAAGGCCCTGCAGCTGCACTGGGAGGCCCCTCTGTACTCGGGGGCAGGGCCAGTCACGGGCTACCACGTGGACATGTGTGAAGAAGGCTCCGAGGAATGGACACGGATAAGCAAACAGGCTGTAGCCACCACCCACATGAAGGTCTGTACCTGCTCTTACTGTCCCACTGGTGCTTCTCAGTGAGTCTCACGTTAATCCCTGACCATGTTTCCTGCAGGTTTCAGGCCTGGAGACAGGGAAATGTTATATTTTCCGAGTAAGAGCACTGAACAAGGCTGGGATTGGACCCCCTTCGCTCCCCTCCGATCCAGTGGTGGCTAAAACCAAACCTGGTATGAAAGTAGAAGTGATGGGATTGTGTGAGTCTGTAAATAGGATGATGATTCTGGTGAAAAGCTGCTTTATGATGCATCAGCTGCTTGTTTCAGAGCAAGAAAGACCCTCAGTCAAAATAAAGATTAGCTAATCAAACTGCCCAAACTAATTTATTCAAACTGTACACTTTGTGGTTTGGGTTGAGCTCAGCCTGATCTGGTTTAGTAAGGACTGTTTGGTGGGTTTTTCCTCACACAGGCACAAATGAAATTGAACTTGGGGTCGATGAAGAGGGTTTCATTTATATGGCTTTTGAAGCTCCTGAAAAGAATGAATCCTCTGAATTTATCTGGTCAAAGGACTATGAAGGACCACCAGATGCTGACAGAGTTCAGATTGAAGAGAAAGGCAATAGGTGAGTACATAAAGCACACTGAGAAAATTAATCGTGGACTGTCAAATAAATAACACATTAAACACTAAGAAAAACATGAAGCCAAATGTTTCCCTCTCTTTTCCCTGATTCCCAGCTCTGGTGTCCATGAAATGGGCCATTCAGGTCACCAGAGGGAGGCACCACTCATCATGTTGCCAGGGTTTCTGCCTTGCTCCTCATTTATAAATGCCAATTAATTCTATATTTTGTGTTCTGGTGTATCCAATGTATTGCATTCTGTTACAGGAGGAATAATTTTGGGACAAACTGTAATTTTCATTATTATTCTTTTTATATCTAGATCTAAGCTGATACTGAAAGAGCCCTCAGAAAAGGATCTGGGTGTCTATTCCGTGGAGGTCACGGATGTAGATGACGATATCTCTGCCAGCTGCACTCTAACAAAAGAAGGTAAAAACTATTTGCCAACCACAAAACCCAAGTGTGCCCTAATTTGCTAATATTAGATGTTTAGAGGAAAGTTTCCTGTAGAGGAATAGTAAGTGACTAATGTCACTTAATGACAGTGGCATCATTAGAAAGATGTTTTCCATTCCTTGCAGGCTCAAGGGCAGTTTCTTTTACACTCCCCTAAGGAAAGATTCCGTGCTCCTGGAAAGCCATTTTTCCATTACAGTTCAGGTTTCACACACAGCTACACAATCACAGTGATTTAAAACTTCTTCAACACTCTCCTTGAACTGATACAACCAACATTTTCATCAGATACCACTAAGAATTATCTTCACAATCTCCTCTAGTCCTTACCATTATCAACTGTTTTATACTTATAGTCTTTCTCTTGACAAAGTTCATTAACAAATTAAATTAAGTGGATACAATTAACCACTTGTGGCCTAGCTGTATGTATCTAAATGGCTTTTTATTCTGTGCATTTCAGATCTGGACAAGTTACTGAAACGCAGCCACGAGATCAGGAACCCGCGTAAGTTGGGGCGGTCACAGCCCCCCGTGGGGACGGGCTGGGAGGGGGAGCCTGGCTGGGAAGGGGAGCCTGGCTGGGCAGCCCCCGTGGCCGGGCAGCCCCCGTGGCCGGGCTGTGACCCCCCTCCGGTGCCCCCGTGTGCAGTGATCCGGCTGATCTCGGGCTGGAACGTGGATGTCCTGGAGAAGGGCGCGGTGCGGCTGTGGCTGCAGGTGGAGCCGCTGTCCCCGGCCGCGGGGCTGCACCTCATCTTCAACGACAAGGAGCTCCACAGCACTCCCGTAGGTTTGACTGTGCATTTCACTCTGACTTCTGCTGAACAGCGAGGCAGAGCACGTACATTCCCCGTTTCCTAATTTCCCACCAGTTCCTTCGGTGTGTCTCTCCGGAGGGTTCCAGAGCTGTGCAGGATCAGGAAGGCAGCTGTGCAGTGCCAGGCTGCGAGGCTGCAGCACTCACACACCTCCACACAGGGCACTGTTCCTCTGACAACCTGCCCCTTCCTCTGAGAAAGGAATTTTCTGACAATAAACCTCAGTCACATGTAACTCCTGTGATGTTACAAATGCACCTGTGCAGGATGCAGAGCTTTGTCTGGGATGGCCACACTGAAACCATTTCAGTGGATGCCAAAGGAACTCCAGCTCTTGGAATGAGATGGGATATTTTCACTCTGCTCTCCCAAGCCAAGCTGAAGCTTTCCACCATATCCATTTGAACTAAATACAGACAAATATGAATTCTAGAAGCAGAGGAATGTGATTTATTTCTCAGAGTGAGGCACTGGAAATAGCCCTGCCTGGTGTGTTACAGTGGGATTCAACCTCCTGAGACACCCGAAAAAATGCTCAGGCCTCCTCCTTGTCCTCCCATATCAAGTTAATATTATACCATTTAAAAAGTATTTGGAATGACAGGACCAGAGGGGCAACAGTTGAGAATGAAGCACAGTATAAATCATGGGCTGTCAGGTCAGTGCAGAGGGCAATGCCAAGATGACAGAGCCCAGAGAACAAAGGGGCAGCCCAAAGCAGTTCAGAGCTGTCAGTGCCCTGCTGGGGGTTCAGACAACATGAGCAAGTTTATCGAAGGCTTTGCCTGCTCTAAGAACTGTCTCTTCCCCACTGGAGGGCTGACAGGGTTGTACACAATTAGAAGTGTTTGTCAGGCTCTTTGTAAGGATAATATTTGCTTGGAGCAAACAAGGCAGTGAGGCAGAATGATGATGTTTATGTTTAAGCACCTGGCAGTTTCGGGGTGTATGTGGAGGAGGTTCAGTAGAACCTGCAGGAGGGTGGGAATGTGGCTCATCAGGCCCAAATATGCCATTACGTGTCACAGACTGGAATTAAGCACAACACTTCTGTGATACCAAAATCGGGGAGACTCTGGTGAGCTGAAAGGTCTGTGATACCCAGCAGGGAGGAATGTGGTGTGTCAGGTGGTTTAACAAATCTCCCCCAGAGGAAAGCAATTCTACCATTCCTTTATAAGTCAGAGCTGAACCCCACGGGATGGAACAGCAGAGTGCAGTGCCCTCATCACCTCTAAGGTGAGGGATGTGTGTGAGGACACAGACACAGACTGACTGACAGGTGGGGTAGAAGATGCTCTGCCAGGATCTCACCTTGGAGCAGTTCGACTGCAGGAAAACTCTTCAGTTTATCTTATTTTCTTTGTTTTGCACAGACTCATAAAATAAACTTTGTCAAGGAAAAAGGCCTTGTAGAGCTGATAATCCAGGATTTCTGTGCAGATGATAAAGGGGTGTACACAGCCCAGCTGCAGGATGGGAAAGCCAAGAACCAATTCACCCTGGTCCTTGTGGATGAAAGTAAGTGGGAATTCGGGCTCAAATATAGACTGCCATGCCCAGTGGAAACTTTGTCAGGCACTTGAGGCCCAGAGTATTTCCAGCAGTCCCGATGGCACACTGGGAATGGGGAGAGCAAATACTTGTTTGAGCCCACATTTAAAGTCCAGGAATGATTTACAAAATGAGCTGAATTTCTCTTTAACAAACACTGAAGGTTTTGGCCTTATAAATAGAGTCCTTGGTGATAAGAACAGTCTGCTAAAGCTAAATGTGCCATGGAATGCTTAGTTATTTCTTACAAATGCTTTGCATATTATCTCTCTGTGGCAAACTGTGCCTTGGCAGCAAACTGGGTGATGTGTTATTTACTACATGTACTCATTTATCTTGGGACAGGATCAGGTTGGAAATTCAGTGTATTTAACAGCTGGTTAATTGCACTGCACTGAATGCAATAAAGAAACCAGTGCCAGCTGCACTCCAGGGCAAGGCCAGGCAGCAACACAACGTGAAACGTGCGGGTCCTTGGGGGGGCAGTACAGAGAGCCTCTTAAAATTAATTAAAAATAGAAAGTAACAAGATTCTCATTCAAATCCTTCCCCATTGAGTGCCTGTCTCCAGTTTCAGTTCTTGCATTTTGCTTTCAAGTGACCTTCTAAAGCTTCCAAAGTTTTTGAGTGGAAAATGTCTATAAAATGTCAAGTCCACTTGACTCCCTGGAGAGAAACATTCAGTTTCCCAGAGAGGTTCAGCACATGCTACATTCAGGATATAAAACAAATCTGATGAATTGTGCTCTAAAAGTGCCCATTTGTCTTTACTGCAGCCAACGAGGCAGAGAAGCTGTGGCTGTCCAGAACTACACAAACTGTGCTCTCTGCCTTCTGTGTTTCTTACTTTTTAAACATTATAATTTCAGGGGTTTTTAACCTTTCTGTAAGGTCAAAACACCCATTTCATTTGGTCAAATCTTCAAAGGCTCTTTTGTTTCATGGAGCTCAGTGTGAGGGTCTCATCACCCAGCCCAGGTGGCTGATGCTGGAGGGTAACAACAAAGGTCCCAGCTCTGGTAACTCCCCCCGGAGCAGAATTGCTGCTGTGGGACTGGCTGACTTTGGGCATTGCTGTCCCACAGGTTTTGCCAAAGTTGCAGAGGAGGCCGATGCCAAACGGAGGGAATGGAAGAGAAAGCAGGGTAAGGACCCAGAGGGTCATCACTTGTGCCAGAGTGATGGCAAAAGGAGGGTGAAACCCGAGCAAAGCCATTGCAATGGGGTTCTGAATATCCTTATCATCTTTGCAAACACATTGTTTAAGCTGATTAACACAGTAGGACAACACTCCTCATTTTCAGATACTTTGCCCTGCCCTTAAAAATAATTTATTTAAGCAATTTTAGCTAAACAACACAGAATTCTCAGTATAGATCTGCTGGATCAGTGCAGTAACATTTTTGAATTCTGAAATCAGTCCACTCTGCATGTAATAATGAATAATAAGAATAATGTAATTAAGATCCACTTATTTCCCTGGGGAAAACAGGATTCTCTAGATAAGTTTATAAAGATCTGTGCCTTCCTCTTTCATTTTATCCCCAGTTTCATATTCATGAATAAGGAAGTTTATAAAGCAAATTCAGAGAAAAACGACTGAATTGGAAAGATTATTCTCTTCCCGTGGGGATAAATATTCACTTCATAAGGGCTGTGACACCGACCTAGGCTGCAGGTCCAGCCCTTCCGAGACCCTTCCTACAGGACCAAAGGGTGTCTATGCCCCGTTTCCCGTCCCATGCCGAGCAGGAGCTCAGCACCAGATGGAGCCATTTCCGCAGAACAGCAGCGGGCGGTGGCGCCGCATTCTCGGAGCCGTTTGTTCTGTTTCCCAGGTCCGCATTTCATAGAGAGCCTGCGATGGGCGGTCACAGAGAGCTGCGAGGTGCTGCTCACCTGCAAGGTACGCACAGCCGGGGCTGCCGCTGCCCGGGCTGAATTCCTGTAGCGTTCCGTCCTGGGATGTGAAGGGTTCGTTCACATGCCTGGCTGCCCAGCAGCAGAGAAAGGAGACAGAGTGTTTGGGGCAGGCATTTTAATAGAGAAGGGACTTTCTAAGGTTCTGGAGCGATTCTCTAATGTGTCAGATTAGAAGGACGTCCAGGAATTCAGAATGAAACTGACTGCTCAATGTTGACTCCAAACAGGCAACAAACCTGAGGAAGGACACCAAGTTCCAGTGGTTCTTCAGTCAGAAGGCACGGGCGGGCGGTGGGTTTGACCCACAGAGCGGGATCGGAACTCTGCGTATTGCAAAGGTGAGAACCATAAAACCACTCAGAGGCTTTGGGGGTCATGGGAAATGCAAAAAAACACGGGTTGAACTAATTCCATAAGTTTTGGGTAGAGAAGAAACTTTTAATGTTATAGTCAGAGTCTGACTGTGAATTCTACTGAAGGGTCCTGCCCACGGCAGGGGGGTGGAACTGAAGGATCCCTGAAGTCCCTCCCAACCCAAACCAGTCTGTGGTTCTAATAACAAATATATTGTTTCAACATGAGTGGCTGTTAAAAGTTTAACACATCCTGAGAGGCTAAAAAGAACCCGAGGCCTTTTCTGATCAGCACTGGCTGCCTGTTCTGGAGATGAACTTTAGTGCCATTAAAAGAGACTTGCTGAGCTCGTTACAGAATGAGCTGCCTGCAGTGTTATGGTTTAACTGACAGAGAAGGCCAGAGAAGCTCTTCCCCCGTCTCCAAATCCTGCCCCTGTGAAGGGCATGGGGATTTCTTTGGGAAGGGTGTTGTTTGCCTGGGGGGTCTCTCTTCATAGACATGACAGGTGTATCTGGCAGGTGAGCAAGGCAGATGAAGGGCAGTACAGAGCAGTTGTTTCAGATGAGCGAGGAGAGGACCACACCCAGCTGGACCTCACCAGAGGAGGTAGGAGAACGTTGTATCCCACAGTAACACACACTCACAGCCCTGCCTGGGACTGATTTGGGATTGAACACAAATTTCATCACTTTCTGTGACATTGTTAATTACCACAGTACCTACGTGCTTTTATAGGGATTAAAACCTGCATTAAAAATTCACTGGTAGAATTTAAAGGGTTTCTTGATCTACATTATAATGTCATTTACATCTGCAGTCATTTCTCAGGCTTGGACTGCTCTACAAACTCTGTCAAGCACCACAGTAAAAGCTCAGGAATGTTTCAGTCACTCCAACTCAGCATCAATCAGCAGATTCTGCCTCCTGAGATTAAATCCTACCCCGACATCTGGAATCCACCCCTTAAACCTGACACATAAATCTCCCCTCTGGGAGGCTCTTGGTTGCACATGTTGAATGTTAAGGAAGATAGGAGCATTTAAATCTTGTGAGAAATGCCCAGCATCTAAAAATAAATGAGTCAGAGGCAAAAAGTCCATTCTCAGTGAGCTCTACAACAGAAAAAGACAACAAACAACAAGTGGATATAAAGCATCCTAAACACAGTGAATAAAGTCAGTAGATCAGATGTGATTTGACAAATACTGCAGTTACAGACATTTAAACCTTTGTCTTTCAGCCTTTGAAGAGCTGCTCAAGGAGCTGTGCAGGATCAGTGGTATGTCAGCAGTAACAACAGGAGGGGAAGGTGGGATGTCCCAGGCAGAGCAAATAAATGCTCTGGAGCTGCCCCTGGCTGTGGCTCAACTACAACACCCCCTCTCTGCTCCTTTAGTGTGAGGAGGGTGGTCAGGAAGGAAACCCAGGGACTTAAAGCCCAAACTACCCTGTGAGTGTGGGACACTGGCACCTGCTCCCTGTGCCAGCCCTGCCTGTGAATGGCCGAGCTGGGACAGCCCAGGCCCAGCCCCTGCACCAGACTCCGACATTGTTGTACAGCTCCTGAGAGCTGCAGGGTCTGCAGGAGGCAGAACTCCACCCTGCCCTCAGCCAGCCACGCTCTCCACAGTGAAATGTTCATGGGCTGCTTGGGATTTTGTTGGTGCAACTTGTGAAATTGGGTGTTCTTGAAAATCCTCCTCAATTTCAGCTCTTTCTGCTACACCTCTGAAAATTCAGCCTACTGAGGAAGGCATCAAAATCTACACGGATGTGAAGTACTACACAGACTACATGAAGACAACCTGGTATCACAAGTGAGTCCCCAAAGATACCTGCAAAGCTTTGGAACACTTGCTTGTAACTGTCTATCCAAAATGAAACCTTTGGGCCTGAGCCCCAAGAATTTTAAGGCAACTTAAAACAGGTTTGTCTGAGCAAGGGCTGGAAACCACAATTCACTCTCATCCTGGAACATGTCTTGGGATTCCAGAATGGGCAGTCTTGTTATTTTTGTCTTAGCACTGCAGAAATATTTATCAGTGCTCATCCTTACCAGAATAGCAATGGTGCCCTCACAACACTGCTCAGTTACAGCCTCCTGGGTCACACACAGGTTTTCTCCAACTTTATTTCTACTACTTTTTTCTAAACCACTTTATTCCCCCACTCTGAATAACAAATATTCCCAAACACTCTAAAATTCTTCCCAAACACTGGCTAATTTAGCCTTACAATGTCTTCATCATTAGAGAAATTGTGTTTATTAGACACCACCTACACATGTATATAAGGAGGCCAATTTTTCATAATTTTAAGGGCTAAATGCTTACGAATATCCAGCATGTAAATGCTGTTTAATCTCCCAAGTAAGAACTCAGAGGTCTGTTTTGAGTTTGTAAAGCTTTGGCAAACTGCCTAAAGCACAGCTGGATGCCCCATGGGATCTCCACCAGTGCAAAACTCCCCAGGAAATGATCCCTGAGTCCCACATTCCAAGCAGCACAGGTGGAACAGGAGGTAACGCTGTGGTTCCTGCAGCTCTGCCAAACGCTGCTCAGGTGCCACCCCTGTTTGCTCAGGGAGAAGCAGCTGGAGAGCCGTGACAGGCTGAGGGCGGGCAGCACCATGGACCGGCTCTGGCTGCACATCCTGAGCCCCACGGACGCCGACAAGGGAAGGTACACCCTGGAGCTGTTCGATGGGAACGGCTCCCACAGACTGTCCGCGGACCTGGCTGGGCAAGGTGAGCCGGGCCGGACCATCCCGGGCACGGGAAACACCCGAGCTGCTTTCCAGGAGTGCTCCAGCCTGGGCAGGGGATTCCTCCCTCCCTCCCTGAGTGGGGCTGGGGCCGCAGTGCCAGCACAGCCCGCGGTGGAACCGGGGCACGGACAGGGCAGTGCCCACAGGGGAGCTCCAGGGGAAGGGCAGGGGGCAGGACTGGAGCCTCTGGGGAGCCTTTGCCACGGGGCAGGCACTGCTGGGGAGAGGAGGAGCAGGGGGGCAGCTGCTCCTGGGCTGTGCCTGGTGCCAGCAGGGCTTACAGGAGGCACCTTGGAAAAGAGAACTGCCAGGTGTGCAAAGACTTGCCCAGACTGCTGGAGTTTTCTCTATGGAAAGGTGTCTCTTATTCCAGCAGTGCACAAACAGAGCTGTGTTTCCCTAAGGCAGGCACAGACACCATCTGGATGATAATTACATTTATTATGTACTCCCAACACTGAGCCGTTATGTGACACTTACTGAGTCAAACAAAACAAACAGCAACTTTCCTTAAACCTTTTCCTTCTTGCAGCCTTTGAAGATGCCCTGGCTGAGCACAGAAGGCTCAAGTAAGTTTCTGCCTAAATATTTTCACAGCTCAGTCTATTTGAGTGTCCTACTCTAAACTGGGACTATAATGGCTAATAAATAAAACCACAATCACTCTCTCTCACTGGCAGGGAAGCAGCAATAGCAGAAAAGCGTAAGTAAATTAATTCCTTTCCTCCATTAAACAAAGCCAAGTGATTTGCTGATAAGAAGAACTGAAAGGTTGTATTTGTTCATTCCCAGGTCGTGCCAGAGTTGTTCAAGGTCTGCCAGATGTTGCCACCATCATGGAGGATAAGGTAACATTGAGTAACTTTGCTAATTGGCGCTTGCACAGACACAGAAGGATCACTGATGGGGAGGGAAACTGCTTGTTTGCCCCTCCTGGACGTTCCCAGCAGCTTTTCTGAGCTCCTGCAGTTGCCAGGGGTGGGAAGGAGGACCCTCCCAGGCCATTTGCACAGCCAGATCCCTTCTGGTGTCTTCCCATTTCATAGGATTAGACTTTTGAGGCCTTTATGTGCTGGTGTGACCTTCCCATCATACAGGGCCCTGCTCACACTTCTGAGTCACAGTCCCCCCAACCAGGCAGAATAACAGTCCTGTAAAATAACTGTAAATTCATCACACCTATTCAAGTGCCACTTTACAGCAAAAGAAGCTACGAAAAGACAGTAGCACAAATATGAGTCAGGCCCAGAGAATTCAGGCAGGTTAATCCTGATTACACTAGAAGGTATCAGGAGAAGGGATCTTGGAATGTCACCTACTGAAAATGTGAGAACTGATTTTAATTTTTCTTATTTCTTTTGTTATTTAAAAGATGTGTGGGTGTGGCCTTTGGGGACATGGTTTAGTGGTGGCCTTGGCAGTGCTGGGGCAAGGGCTGAACTCGATCCTAAAGATCTTTCCAACCTAAATGTTTGGGATTCTGTGGACTGAATTTCCTTGCACATTTCTAACTCTGTGGTCTGTTTCTGTTCTCTTGTTTTACATCAGACCCTGTGTTTAACCTGCTGTGTTTCTGGAGATCCTTACCCAGAAATCACGTGGTTCAAAAACGAGAAGGTCATTGAGTTCAAGGAGCGATACAAGATGGATGTGAAGGGGTCAGTGGTCACAATCACCATAGAGAAGGTCTGCAATGAAGACACAGGAAAATACAGCATCTATGTCAAGAATAAATATGGGGCTGAGACAGGGCAGGTCACCATCAGTGTCTATAAACATGGAGAGATACCAATAGGAACGGAGCAGGAAGTCCCAGCTGGGATTGCCATGAAAAAGCCCAAATGAATTAGTTAATTATGTCCCCTTGAATTAAAAAGGAATTTAACTCCTCTGGTTTCCTTTCAGTGTCTCTGCACTAAAATTCAGGCTCGTGTCTCTATGTTTATTTTAGTAATACTTCAGTGTTTTTATTTTGGTAGCTGAAATCTGTGTGTGAAATGCAGGAGGGTTCCCACAAGGGACCCAGCGCTGCCCGGGGACTGTTCTTGCATTAAATCACCACGTGCTATGGATTGTGCTGGAGCTGCCAAGTGCCTGTGTGTGTTATTCACCCCAACCCTGGGGCACCTCAGCACTGCTGTGGAGTGGGTGTGTCCATGTCAGATCAGTCTGTGTGTCTGTGGGAAACTCCACACATCAAAATGGCCTTATTCCCTCTCAGGACTGCTCAGGGATTCCATCCTGTAACTGTAACTACAAACCTGGCTCTTTGTGGCTGAATTTCCTTTAGAATTACACACTAAAAGAGGAGTTAGGAATTTCTAAGAAGTTTGGTGTTGGTTCTCTGTTTAAACAGAAGAATTACTGGCAGGTACAAATAGAAAGGTCACCCACCCCTGGGCTGCAGGCTGTGCTGGAGTTAAGCAATGTAATTGAACACAGAATTAATGAGTGCCTTCCAAAATCAACAGTCAGCAGGGAATATCCCTCCAGGGCTGGAGTGAGAGAGGAGTTCAGGGGCAATGGGTGAGAAGAGAAAGAACACATCCTACTTAGTTCTTGCTCTCACTCTCTGAGCAATGGTCCATGTTTATTCTACCCTTTATCTTCTCTGTGCACAGTGACCAATAACAACCAGCAATAATAAACGGAATTTAATTCACATTTAGATGCACAGCACTGACATCTGCTGGATAAAGCCATAACTGACGTCCCACTCCAGCAGGATTTTCCCTGCCCTCAGCAATTGCAGACCCACAGTTGGGGAAGAAATAGCTGTGGATTTATTACTTCACTACTCACCATTTAAGGTTCAAGTGCCCATGGTAGAGAATATTGTGATAATTAGGAAGTTCCTGCTGTATGACAGTAATTACCCCAATCTGTTGTAAATTACTGCATTCTATTTGGAGAATTCTATTCAAAACACAGCAAAAGGTATAAAACATGGAAGCTGTGACCAAAACAAAGCTAATGAAGATCTGCAACACTTCCCATCAATTAAGGATAATGAGAACTGAGGTCAGTGACCCACAACAAACACAACATCCCCAGCATCAAGGTAAGGCTTTCCACAGAGCAGCATGAACTAGAGGTTATGATCACTAAGAACAAATAAATGATTAATAATTGCTATTTCCCAGTTAATAATTAGCCATCTGACAATTGGGGCTGTCCATAAATGGCATCCCAAGGCGCAGGGAGAGCCCTCGCTGTGTGTCACGCCATGGCCTTCTCTGGGACCTGGCAGGTCTATGCCCAGGAGAACCTGGAGCCCTTCCTCAAAGCCCTGGGTGAGTGTCTGCTGTCCTGGAACCCCCTGCACCCACCCTCTGCACCCACCCTGCACACCCCCTGCACCCACCCTGCACACCCCCTGCACACCC
>JAJPCS010000061.1:273874-337226 GCA_021164005.1 Willisornis vidua nigrigula | reverse complement strand
GGAAACTTTAACACCTGTTTACTGCAAATATTGTCTCAAAAATACCTGTTTTCCCCCTGGAATATCTTATTACCACATTCAGAGTTTCTTGAGTTTCAAACTCTTGGTCTTATTATTCTTTTTAAAACTGCAATCTGAGTTTAAAATGTAAGAGTTTTTTCTTCTGCTAACAGATTAATAAATAGTTAATATTATTTTATCCAATTTTTCTATTTATCTCATCTAATAGATCAATATCTAATTAAATAAATCCAAGCTAACACAAATATTTAGTCTTTTATCTAAGTTATTTAGGGCTTTATCTTCTCCAATAAGATGAAGCTGTAATATTATTTTAGGACCAGTTGTAATATTATTTTAAGGCCTCTGGCCTGAGCCAAAGCTTTAGAGATTTAGGGACTCATTAACCTTTTGAAGAAAAGGATCATTTTGCAGGCTCACTCCTAAGCTTAATTATTGTATGGGAGATGCAAAATTTTCTACCTATTACCTGGAATTCAACCAGAATAAATAATTCAGCAATAAAAACTATAATAGGTTTTTAAGCTAAAAGGATCAAAACACCACTAAAAGTGACTCTGCCCAATAAGGGAAGTGGCTGTAATTAATTAATCTTCCTGTTGGATTTCCTCAGAAATGCCAATGTTGAAGTTTCTCTGTAGCAACACCTTGTTTTGTGGCCAAATCATGAAGAGTGACCTTCTACAAAGGGTTAATTTGTTTTATTCTGCTCAAGTACAACTGACACAACTCCAGGTGACAGCCACAACCCCAACTGGGATTTCATGGGATGGATTTGGGCTGGTGGCTGTCCCAGTTGAGCAGGTGGGCCCAGTTTGTCCCAGTGTGGGTGTGCCCAAAGCTGGGCATTCCAAACCCTCTGGGCCATTGCCCAGCAACTGTTCCCAATGGCCCATTGGCAGCAGCTGCCCAGGGCACAGCTGAGCCCTCAGGCTGGGAGCTGGCTGGGAAAGAAGCCTGGCAGAGGAGCTGGAGAACTGCCCTGCAGGGACTCCTTGGCACCTCCACACCCACCTGAGGGCTCAGCTCTGCCCATGGGCCAGCAACGAGTCCAAACTCCCCCCTGACTGCCAGAGTCAGATCCCCCAGGGTGGAACTCCCTGCCCTGGGGGAGGCACTGGGGGTTCCCACCTGCACCTGAGGGGAGAGAATCTGGGGGTTTGGGGACTTCTGGGACCACTGCTGGGATGCAGAGGAGGAGCAGCCCTGGCCAGGAGGAGCCACCACTCTGGCCCAGAGTGTGCCATCATCTGCACCAACAGGTTTGTCCCTTCCTTTGCCTTTGGCCTCGGGGGAACCACGTGGGGCTCAGCACAGGGGCCAGTGAACACCATTGTGACCCTCATTTTGTGCCCGTTTTGGATGAGCTGGATGTGCCCTTTGGAACTGGCATAAACAGAGAATGGATCTCACCAGGCTGGAAAATCCCAGACTTCAATCCAAAGGGACAACCCGCGGATGGGTCAGAGCTTTACCTGCTGCACGGCCGTGTCCGAGGGGCGACTCTCCAGCTCCTCCTGGAGGCGTTGGCTCCTCCTCTCTGCCTGGAGCAGCTGCTGCTGGAGCTGCAGGAGCTGCTCCTTGGGCACCAGGGCACAGCCCTGCTGCTGCTGGAGCTCCCGGGAATGAGGGCTCCGGCTACGCGTCCCGCCGGAGTGGAGCATCTGCAGAGGGGGGAAAGCCACCTGTGAGTGCTGCTGCTGTGCCAGGGATGCTCCAGGCATTGGGATACTCCCCAGGCATTGGGAAAGATGCTCCCCACCAGGCATTATTGGGATGCTTCCCCAGGCATTATTGAAATGCTGCTGCTCCCCACCAGGCATTATTGGGATGCTGCTCCCCCCCCACCCAGGGCATTACTGGGGGATGCTGCTCCCCCCCCACCCAGGGCATTACTGGGGGATGCTGCTCCCCCCCACCCAGGGCATTACTGGGGGATGCTGCTCCCCCCGCCCCCCAGGGCATTACTGGGAGATGCTGCTCTCGCCCCGCCCAGGGCATTACTGGGAGATGCTGCTCCCCCTCACCCAGGGCATTACTGGGGATGCTCCCAGGCTTGGTGTGTGCAACAGAAACAAGCCTGGACTCAGGAGGAGAAGCTCAACAGCCAAGTTTTTCCAAGGGAAAAAAACCCCAACACAATTCCATGCAGTTCTAAAGGAATTTGGGCTGTGATCCATCGTTTCACACCTGAGTTTCTGGGGACATTCTAAATGAATTTGGGCTTTGATCTGTTGTTTCACACCTGAGTTTCTGGGGAGACCTGGCAAAGTTTGGTTTAGGGGAGATTTAACTTAATTTTTGCTTTGACCTTCATCTCAGCAGCTCTTCTGAAAAGAGAATCTGCTCACAAATAAAAGCACTGAAGTTGTGCTGTTGTTTGCAGTTTTTAATTTAGGATGGAGAGAGAACACTCCCAAAGCACAACACGTTTTCAGTGTCACCTCTGATGTTTTCAGCAATTTGATCCCATAAAATTCAAGCTTTAAAACCCTCTGTATCTTGCCTTATGCTCACTCCCAAGTGTAAAGTATTAAGAGACAATGTGGTCACATGAAGTAATTTTGAATTTTTTTTGACTAAAGTAAATCCCAGCTGAGTAACTCACAGCTGGAATAGTTTATAATGCTAAAAATTCCAGAGTAAAAATCCCAGATTTTTCAGACAAGCTGATTTGCAGCTTGAATTGGTGTAGCATAAATAATTTCTTCCCCAGTTGATCCCATAAATTCTCACTTGTTATCCCAAACCCATTGCTCTGTTCCCTTAGGAAAAGGTGGGTGAGATTATCATAGTGGGTTTAATTTTCCTTTCACAAGTGATTCAAATTTCCTTTCACAAGTGACAAAATTAAGGCCTCAATTTGGAATTGTTTTTCACCTCTTGAGTTAATCTCTAACTATAAATATATTTTACTGTGGTGCAGCTTCTCTGGCCCTGTTACCATCTCCTGATCTCTGCTGGCCCAGGGAAACAGAAATAAGTTTATAAGCACTCCAAAAGAAAACTATTTGTATTATTTTTAGTTATCTGGGGGGTTTTCTCTTAAATCAACTTGTCTGGAAAGGAGCTGCTCTTTTCCTGACAATACAAACAGTGAAAATAATGAGCTTTTGGTGGAATTTCTTTAGGGGTTCCTCTCATGTTGTGAAGCACAAGAGCATTTAATGAAGAAACAATTAGTGGTAAGAGCATCTTAAAAATAAATACTAATGAAACAATAATGAAAACAACACAGTCCTGCTGTGGAGGAAAATGGAGCAATAATGAACCTGCTACACTATTGGGGTGATGCCAAGTGGGATCACAGAGCAGCAAATTTAAGGATAAAATGGAAAAAGCATGCAAGTACCAGAGGTAAATACACAAAACCTTCCAAACCTCACAGCCAATGGGGTTAGTAAGAAGCCACTTTTCATCTTCTCCCTTTCAATTTTAATTCTTTTTGGCTTCAGTTGGGTTATTTCTGTCCATTTTCATGGCAGTGCCTTAGAAATGCAACTTCTTGGGGCACAGAATCCCATGGCACGACACAGAGTCAAAAACTGACATTCAAATGAATAGTGGCTTCTTTACTGAAAACATGCATGGAATAATAATAAAAAAAAGGCATAAAAAAAAGATGTTTTCTCCATGCTGTTGGTGGAACATGAAAAATTATTTCTCTACCTTCGCACACTAATTCAGAAAGAGAACTGCCCCCTTCTCTGCTACTTCCAACCACTGAGCTCTAGCCAGGTTAGCCAGGAACAAAAGGACAACAGGCACAAAAGAGAGAGTTAGAGGTCACAAATGTCATACACACCTGCCTGGAAAGTGGGAACAGGAGGGACAAACCCCTGAGTGCTCCAAACCCCCAGTTCAATGGAAAACGCAATTAATTCCCTGCTTGGAGTTTACCCCGAAGGGTTTAAAGTGCTTGGCACTGTCCCAAAGCTTAATTAAGACTATATAAATAAAAGCACAGGGATATAAACAGTCTTTTCATTAACTTGGCAAAATCTCATCTTTACTAATCAGGTTTTTACAGTTTTATAGCTAATTACATTATATAGTCAGCATAATGATCCCTAATTGCTGTCTGGAAGTCTCTTAATACAGAACTATAAAAGCCTCATGGAGAAGATGCTTTGATTTATGGGAAAAGCCAAAATTGTGTGGTTTTCTTTCTTTTTAATGTTGTGTTTTAAACCCAAATCCAGGACATCAGCTCAGAGGTCTGGGCTGGCCTTAAGGCACACACAAACCACAGTTAAACTTTGCCCATTCCAAGGATTCCTCAGAGTTGGGCACTTTTAATATCCAGCATAATTTGGAGGATTTGGAAGAATCTTCACTGAAAATTTCAAGGCATGAGTGAAAACAGCAGCAAGTTGTGTAAACTGTTAATTTATCAAGATCTAGATGAGATAACAAGGCTTGAATTCAGCAAATAATTGTTGATTTATCACGATCTAGGTAAGACAACAAGGCTTCAATTCAGCAAATCACTCCCTTAATAAATCAGGACAGGTTTCTACACTAAGAGCACATAAATATTAGTCAGAAAATTTGGAGTGACACATTTTAGGAAGGAAGAGGGAAGTGTTAGCCTTGCCTCAAAGCACAGAAACAAATTTCTTTGCTATTTGATTTTCTATCTGAAGCCTCCTGTGATTTAAGATAAACCCCAACAATTGTTCCACTCACATCTTGGCCATGAAAGATGAAGTTAAATTTCAGGAGAGATTAATTTTTATAGTTTCAATTAGTTTTCTCTAGAAGATCTTTTAAAATAAACCCCCAGACTCTGAGTCAGTGACAAAGCCCCTCAGGCAGCACTAATTGGGAAGTACCTCCATTAATTGATCATCCAGCTTGACTTGCTTTTTCCTCAGCCCTTCATTCTCTGAGCTGGTTTCCAGTTCCCGTTCCAGAGAATTCATCTGGTTGATCTGTCCGAGATAAGAGGAGAAAAACAGCAGTTGGTTATTTTATCTGTTTATTTTTTTAATTTTATTTTTATTCCCCAATATTCAAGTCACAAACAACTCAATATAAAGACTGAAAAGCAGGAGTTATTTGGAGAAATGTGATGCTTTGTGTGATGTCCCACAGCATCCCATGCCCTGCAGATGTGGAGGGCACAGTCAGCTCCTTGGGACAGGGAGAAAGGGCACAAAACTCTGAGGAAAAGAAGGAATTTACAGGTTCTCCCTTGCCCAGCCCAAACCAACCTTCCTGTTGGCAGATGACAGCTCCTTCTGCAGCTGCTCACACTCCCTCTTCAGGCTCAGCTTCTCCTGCTCCATGGCTTTGACGATGCCTGACTGGCTTTGGTGCTTCTGGTGCTTCAGGGACAGGATTGTGGATTCCAGCTGGCGGATCTGGAGGGATCAGGGAAGAGCAAAGGTGGAAAGATGGTCCAGATCATTCAAAAATTGCAGCTACTTCATCTAAAATACTGAGGACCAACCAATTTGGGGCTCTGAGAATCCCAGAATGGTTTGGGTTGGAAGGGACATTAAAGCCCATCCAATCCCACCCCCTGCCATGGGCAGGGACACCTCCCACTGTCCCAGGTTGCACCAAGCCCTGTCCAACCTGGCCTGGGACACTCCCAGGTATGGGACAGCCACAGCTTCTCTGGGCACTTCTGGGGTATTTTTGACATTTTATCTTGTCCTTCCCTCCCTCTAACACTGTGAGCCAAGAAACTGCACAAGAAGAATGCTGGGAATGTTAAGAATCCTTTTTTAAAAGGATAAAAAATGAAAGGGTGTTAACTGGAAGCCAGACCAGAATCCTGGACAAGAATTAACAGTGATTTCTTTGGAAGAGGAGACACATCCTAAGAGTGGTGTGGAGTCTCCTTCTCTGGAGATACCTGGGGGTGACCCTGTGCCACCTGCTCTGGGTGAACCTGCTTGGGCAGGGGGTTGGTCTCTTCTCCCAGGCACTCAGCAATAGGACAAGGGGGCACGATGGGCTCAAGCTCTGCCAGGGGAAATTGAAGTTGGAGAGCAGAAAAAAATTCTTTGCAGAGAGAGTGCTCAGGGATTGGAATGGGCTGCCCAGAGAGGGGGTGGATTCCCCATCCCTGGAGGTTTTTAACCTGAGCTTGGCCGTGGCACTGAGTGCCATGATCTGGTAAAGGGACTGGAGTTGGACCAAGGGTTGGACTGGATGATCTCGGAGGGCTTTTCCAACCCAATCCATTCTGTGATCTCCAGAGCTCCCTCCCAATCCCAGCCCCTCTGTGACCTGTCCCAATTACCTTCTCCCTGGAGTGAGCCAGGTCTGCTTTGGTGCTCTGCACTTCCCTCTGCAGCCTCTCATTGTCCTGCCTGAGCAGCTTCTGCTCCTGCTCCTTCAGCTGCTCCAGTTCATCCCAGTGCTGGTCCTGCAGCCCTGGGGAAGGCACAGCCCCTTCCAGAACCCGGGTCTTAAGACAGACAGAATGGCAGGGTTAGGCCTTGAACAAAGAAGCAGATATTGCCTCTATTCAGCTGGGGGTTAAGTTGATTTTTGGAGACTGCAGAGGATTCCCAGCTCCCTCCCAGCCTTCACCCAACTTGCAAAGCCCCAGTGCTTCCCTTCCCTGAAATCATGGATAATAACTGTGTGCAGGGGGAGAGCACAGAGTTCAGCACCACAGAGAAATAAAGCAATTTGTGCTCTGTTTAGAGCACTCAGTATTCTGTATTATCCAGTAATAGCTGCAATTTGGTTCCTGCTGTACAATTCTGAAACTGCCTCTTTTCCATGTGGACATTAAATATTCCTTAATTACAAGGCAAAGAAGCCAAATTACCAACTGAATCCATAACACCAATTCAAAGATCACTCAGTCACAACCTCCTCCAATTACAAATCCTCGTTAATCAAGAGAGTCTGGCATAATTCTGTACCTTTCAAAACCAAGGTGGACTGAAAATCAGACCCTCAGTCCATTAGTGAGTTAATTTTTATAGTTAAAGGTGTAAATTGATACAGTCCATGGATTTGGGGGTGGGTTTTGGCAATAATTTCTTTCAGGGAAGGATGGAGAATCAGGAGATGGAAACTCATCCTTGTGCTCAACACTTTAAAATTCTACAAATCAATTTAAAATCCAAACATTATATAGAATATACAATTCTAGTTAACTTTTGAGCCTCCTGAAGGCCTTACCTTTTCACTGGTGCTCTGCAGCTGCTTGTGCAGAGACACGACCTCTTGTTTGAGCGTTTCCTTCTCCTGCTGCGTCGCCTGCAGATCGGATTTCAGTCGGGACATCTGGAGGGTGGTGCTCTGCAGGGTCTCATCGAGGCTCTGCACCTGCAAGGAGCAGCAATCAGCCCTGCTGGACCAGGATTTGGGGTGCAGGGACCAGGTGGCACGTGTATTGTGTTCAGTTCTGGGCCCCTCAGTTCAGGAAAGAGATTGAGGGGCTGGAGCGGGGCCAGAGAAGAGCAACGAGGCTGGAGAAGGGACTGGAGGTGGCACTGAGTGTCCTCTTAAACACCTCCAGGGACAGAGAATCCACCATGTCTTAATCCAACCCTACTGTGATCACCAGCCCAGGGCATGGAGTGCCCTGGGCTGGTGATCACAGTGGGGTTGAATCAAGGGTTGGACTTGATAATCTCAGAGGTCTCTTCCAACCCAACTGAGAAGAGAAGAGCAACGAGGCTGGAGAAGGGACTGGAGCACAAGTGCTGTGGGGAGAGGCTGAGGGAGCTGGGGGTGTTTAGCCTGGAGAAGAGGAGGCTCAGAGGTGACCTCAGCACTGTCTGGAACTGCCTGAAGGGAAGTTGTGGCCAGGTGGGGGTTGGTCTCTTCTCCCAGGCACTCAGCAATAGGACAAGAGGGCACGATGGGCTCAAGCTCTGCCAGGGGAAATTGAAGTTGGAGAGCAGAAACAAATTCTTTGCAGAGAGAGTGCTCAGGGATTGGAATGGGCTGCCCAGAGAGGGGGTGGATTCTCTGACCCTGGAGGTTTTTAAGGTGAGACTGGACGTGGCACTGAGTGCCATGATCTGGTGATCACAGTGGGGTTGGATTAAGGGTTGGACTTGATCTCAGAGGTCTCTTCCAACCCAACTGATTCTCTAATTCTATATTCTGTACCTTTTCCTGTGAGATGCTGAGCTGTGCTTTCAGTGCCTGGCTCTGCTGTTCCCAGGATTTCTGCTCCTGCTTCAAGCTGCCAATTGCACTCTCCAAGCAGCTGACCTGAGCTACCTGCAAGGAGATCACATGGAGAATCCTCACTCAGGATCTTCTGAACTCAGTTTGGCTCAGAGGGAGTTACAGCAACACAAAGAAAGCACAACCCCCCCAGCTCCCAGCCTGGATTTCCACACAACAGGATCATTATTTGGAGTGTGCAGACCCTGCTCAAGTTCAGAGCTGCACTATGTCAAAGCTGCAATAGAGTCCAAGAACACTCTGCAGTGTTTATATTCAGGCCTCTCCTCCTTGCAATGCTTGGAATTTTCTACATAATCAAATGACAGTAAAGCTGTGCTGCAGAATTTAAGCTTTCCCCTCTCAGACCAGGTAGAAAAAATACCCAGGCAGGGGCAATTTTACTTTTATCTGCCTTGAGGGTAAGACAAAAAACTCTCTAAAGCAGTTTTAGAGGTTATGGTGGTACAGACACAAGAATTTTAACAGCACACAGTGATGGGTTGGCAATTTTCTCACCTTGTCAATACATCTGTTCAGTTCCTCACTCAGAGCTTCTTTCTCCTTCTGCAGCTTCTCATTCCTGGTAATTAAGCTGGAAACTTCATTCTGAAGGTCAGAGAGGTCAGGGCATCTGGGCAGCTGTGGAAGCAAACCCCTCACAGCTGCATTTCTGTGCTGCTGCAGAATTTGGTGTGCAAGTCATGGAATCATGGAATGGTTTAGGTGGGAAGGGACCTTTAAAGGTTCATCCTCAACTATCCTAGGCTGCTCCAAGCCCTGTCCAGCCTGGTCTGGGACACTCCCAGGGATGGGGCAGCCACAGCTTCTCTGGGCACCTGTGCCAGGGCCTGCCCACCCTCCCAGACTCCAATTCCTTCCCAATATCCCACCTAAATCAACACATGTTGGAAGACATGGAGGGAAAACCACTGTACTGCTGACTCCCGAACCTTTTCCCAGCTGAGCCCTCTGCCTTCCCCCAGGCTCTTCTGCCTTTCCTCACCCAGTCTCCTGCCTGGAATTCCACCCAGCCACAACTCCCTCATTACTGGGCAGGACTCAGCTGCTTTCCCTTTTTAAGACCATTATCTACCCTGAGCACTGGGTGCCTCAAATGAGCTTTACACTGCTCAGAAAATGACTTTGTGGAGCCCTAATCAGGGAGGTGACTCATTTGTAGCCTTCATTATCTCTGTTTATCAGCATGTATTTACAGCCAGTTGAACTGTGCTTACACAGGAGATAATTTCCTGGAGAGCTCAGTTATCTCCATCCATATCTCCAGCTGGGTTTATCCACAGGAATTCTGAGAGGACATGGAAGAGCTCAGCCCTTCAATGGAGCTGAATGGGTCATCACCAGTTCCACAGGGAAATGCTCTCCTGTGGATCCCCTTTGCCCTGTCTATTCCTTGATTAGAGCTTTAAATCTTTGTCTTGACCAAAGCTCCTCTCTGGAGATCCACTGCTCCCAAAAATCATTTGGCAAAGTCCAAGTGAGCCCAACCTTACCTCAACAGTCATAAATTGGACCCACAGACTGCCTCAAGAGCAGTTACATCCCCTTCATTTCTTTAAAGAAAGGTGATAAAAGTAACTATTTCCAACCCAGGATGCATTAAAAGATGGTGAGAGTGATCAGATGGCACTCAAACAGATTCCCAAAGTGGTTTGGGTTGGAAGGGATCTTTAGGACCATCCCTTTCATGGGCAGGGACACCTTCCACAATCCCAGGATGCTCCAAGCCCTGTCCAACCTGGCCTGGGCCACTTCCAGGGAAATAGAATGCCATACCTGTTTTGTCTTCTCCAGCTCCTGCTTGAGGATATGGTTGTCCTGCTCCAGCAGATGAGCTTGAACCTTCATTTTTGACACCTCCATCTCCAGAGACGACACCAGATTCGATGACTGCAAAAAATAAAGGGCTCAGATTTCAGTTCAGGAGACTCCCAGAGCACTGAGGGCTGAGCAGAGGATGCTGCAGCCACTGACAATGGGCAGAGAGCTGGGATGGCACTGGATGAACCCATGTGGGAAGTGCAGGGAAATACTGGGAATCACTAAGCTCCATTTTCAGGACAAACCTGCACACTTTTCCCTCCTGGTTTTGGCTGCTGTTGGGCTTTCCTTCCTGCCACCTGCAGGAATGTTTAAGGCAGCACTTGGCAAAGTTCAGCTTTGGGAGCCCACACACACCCCAAGACAGGGATGCCAATTCACAGAATCACAGACTATTCTGATTGGAAGGGACCCACAAGGACCATCGAGTCCAACTCTTCAGTCAATGGCCCACAGAGGGGATTGAACCCATGAGCTTGGCATTATTGCAACCAAGTTTTAACCAACTCAGCTGATCTCAGGGTCATCCCAGTATAATCCATACCTTTATTTTGGAGCTTTCCAGTTCCTCTTTCAGGACCAGTCTCTCCTTTTCCCATTCCTCCAGGGTGCACTTTCCCTCTTCCCTCTCCTTTTCCTTGAGCACCCTTGCCAGCTGTTGATTCAGATCCTGCACATCTGCTTGATTTTTGGAGTTCTTCTGGCTCAGTTCTGTATTTTCAGAGTCCAGCTGTTGGTTCCTGGTCTTCAGCTCTGCCACCTGAGTGGGGACAGCAGAGTCACTACGACTGATTTTCCACAGGGAATGACATTTTTAATATTCCCTTTCTATTAAAGTGATTAAAGATCTGACAAGTGTCCCTCCAGCAGTTAATTGGCCTTAATTAGACAAGGTTTATCAATCACCCAGCCCACCACTGATCCTCCTTCCCTTTGCCATTTTGAGGGTTATCCCAGTGGATTATTCCAAGAAAAATTTTCCTAAGCAACGCCGAGAAGGACATGAATGTAAAAGCTACTTTAACCTTCCACTTTGGCCAGAAAACAAACCACCCTTAAAATAAAAGTGGCAACCCCATGGATCCAGCTGGCAGCATTCCCAGACCCAGCCAGCTGGGAAAGAACCAGAGGCTGAGTCACATCATCTGTTCCCATGGACCACTGCAAAGCATTCCCCACAAACACCACAAAACAAAGGTTTGAACTTTGTATTTATACAAAGTAAACTCTCCAAGTTGACTTTGGGAAGTGCCCTCAAGACTCTGAGCTGGAGAGTTACAGCTGTTGTGTCTTGATCAGGCCAAACAAGCCTCAAATCAATGAGGTAACAAGAACAGTTACCAAAGTTTAAACTTATAAAATGGTCATTTTTCTGCTGCCTTTGTGACTGTCCAAGGAACAGCTTTTGTTCAGTGATGGTTTCCACAGAGAAGGTTCTGGGCTCTGACCACCCACCTGCTTTTTCAGGTTCTCAACCATCTTCTGTACAGCCACTTTCTCCTTCCTCACAGCCTCTATCTTCTGCCTAAGGGAAAATGGCAGCTCATTAACATCAAAATCACTTATTAATGTATTAATTAAGACAGGACAAGAGGACACAGGTTTAGGTTGGGTAACAGGGAAAATTCCTTCAGTGAAAGGGCTGTCAAGCCCTGGCACAGCTGCCCAGGGAAGTGGTGGAGTTCCCATCCCTGGAAGTGTTCAAAAAACCATGTGGATGTGGCACTTGGGGACAAGGTTTAGTGGTGGCCTTGGCAGGGCTGGGAAATGGTTGGACTTCATGATCTTAGAGGGCTTTGCCAACCTTTAAGAACAGGCTGTTTTTTAACATCACCAGAAATGGTAATTTTGGATATTTATTTATAGCTCAGCATTATTGCTTTAGGTAAGTTTGGCTCAACCCCTCCAGGTACCCCAGGGAGGCCTTTTCCAGAAGGGAATTGTAATCTCAGGATCACAGATGGTTCTGTACTTGCCAAAGACCAAATCACTGGAATAAACTGCACAAAGTTGCATCACGTCAGCTCCTGAGGAGCTCCTGAGCTTGGGTGTGTTGTTGGGTCACCTCAGTGCCCACAGCTAAGCCTGGCTCTAGGAAAGGGCCTGGAAAAGGATGAGGAATAGCCTGTCAGCCTGCTGGATTTCCAACAGCACCACAAAATAAGCCCAGTTCAGACCTGTAGAACATCACAGAATCATAGAATGGATTGGGTTGGAAAGAACTCTGAGATCATCAAGTCCAACCCTTGGGCCAACTCCAGTCCCTTTACCAGATCATGGCACTCAGTGCCACGGCCAAGCTCACCTTAAAAACCTCCAGGGATAGGGAATCCACCCCCTCTCTGGGCAGCCCATTCCAATGCCTGAGCACTCTCTCTGTAAAGAGTTTCTTCCTGATATCCAACCCAAACCTCCCCTGGCAGAGCTTGAGCCCATCGTGCCCCCTTGTCCTATTGCTGAGTGCCTCGGAGAAGAGACCAACCCCCACCTGGCCAGAACTTCCCTTCAGGCAGTTCCAGACAGTGCTGAGGTCACCTCTGAGCCTCCTCTTCTCCAGGCTGAACACCCCCAGCTCCCTCAGCCTCTCCCCACAGCACTTGTGCTCCAGGCCCTTCTCCAGCCTTGTTGCTCTTCTCTTCTCAGTTGGGTTGGAAGAGACCTCTGAGATCATCAAGTCCAACCCTTGATCCAACCCTACTGTCATCACCAGCCCAGGGCACAGACTGCACTCTGTGCCCTGGGCTGGTGATGACAGTAGGGTTGGATCAAGACATGGTGGATTCTCTGTCCCTGGAGGTGTTTAAGAGGACACTCAGTGCCACCTCCAGTCCCTTCTCCAGCCTCGTTGCTCTTCTCTGGCCCCGCTCCAGCCCCTCAATCTCTTGCCTCAACTGAGGGGCCCAGAACTGAACACAACACTCAACATCTCACACACAAAGGAGCTTGGAGAGAAGGGAGAAACCATCGTGGCAAGAGCCTGAAGGCACCACAAGGTGCATCATCCCATGGTATTCTCACCTCATTTCTTCCTGGGACCCGTTCAGCTCCCTCAGCTTCAGGCTGGAAGCACTTCCTTCCTCGTTTAATAAAGTCACTTCATTCTTCAGAATGGCATTTTCTTCTCGGAGCTTCTCAGCCTCACACCTGGGGCAGAAAGAGGAGACAGTGAGAACATTTCTGGCTGACACCCTGAGCCTGAGCTGCCTGTCATGCTTCAAAGCAAACCCACAGCCAGCTTGTTCCAGGCATAAATGCCACATCCATATTTTACACTTACTGGTAAGAGTTCATTAAAAAAGGGCCTTTTTTGGCTTGTTTTGGTATAGCTCAAGCGAGTTAAAATCTCACAAGTTTCTTTCTCTTTCAGCCCTCAAGTTACAAATAACACCACAACATGCAGACTGCCAGGAGACTGCAGACTGTCAACCCTGTTTCCTCAGCTGGAACTCAGAATTCTGGAAATAGCACTCTTAGAAAGTGCCTTTTCTGTCCTCAAGTGACTGTACAGAAATAACTCAGCCATGGTTCAACACCTGAGAGAACAACTCCCTGCAGGAAGCTGGTGCTGAGCAATCATTAAGCCACTTGGAGCCACTTTATCCATTTAAAAAAAATTAAATAAATCCTTGCTGAAATACAGCAGTTAAAACCAAGTTGGTAAGACCTGTGATATTCTATGTTATAATGGTATTTACCATATCAAACACCTGATGGGTTCCTAACTGGGGAAAAAAGTCACTACAGTTCTCTAATATTAACTAAAATATCGATAAAAACAGAAGCCCTTTCAGGATTCCAAATCACCAGAATTCTCCAGTATTAAGTGAAATACTAAGAAAAGCAGAAGGAATTTCAGCATTCTGAGCAGCACTCAGGACTAAAAGGGAACAAAACGGAGCAAAGTGGTATTAGTAAAAGCTAAAAGCTCTCTGGAAGTGTTACCATGGATTTTGGACATGGAAATGCAGGGGTTTATCTACTACAGACTAGACATGGTGACTACATCCACAGGACAGCTGGCAGGTTCCTCCTGCTTCACCCCTTGGGTCAACACCACCCTGAGATTAGCTCAGTTGGGCAAAACTTGGTTGTAACAATGCCAAGGTCATGGGTTCAATCCCCTGTGTGGGCATTGACTTAAGAGTTGGACTCGATGATCCTTGTGGGTCCCTTCCAACTCAGAATAGTCTGTGATTGTGATTCTAGGTCCTGGCCAGGCAGAGGAGTCCCCCCCAATCCTTTATTCCAGCGGTGCTTCTCCACCATGGGAGGAGTTGGGAGGAGTCCATGGTGTTGGTTGCTACTCATGGTTAATCTACAGAGGTTAATGGTGGAGCCGGGCAGCGAGCGGAGCGGCGGGCGGGTTAGTGTGGCTACGTTACCTCAGGCTCTCCACCTTCTGCTGCAGCTCAGAGCACGTGCCCTGCAGGCCCTGGGGCACCACGCTCCTCCCCTCGCCGTGGCAGGACGTGGAGTTTGGACCAGGCAGAGCTGGCACCTTCTCCTTTGGGTTGGGCTCCTGTGGTTCCCTCTTTTCCACCAGCGCTCCTCTCGCCGCGCCGTCACGC
This sequence comes from Willisornis vidua nigrigula, assembly GCA_021164005.1. Taxonomy (NCBI): domain Eukaryota; kingdom Metazoa; phylum Chordata; class Aves; order Passeriformes; family Thamnophilidae; genus Willisornis; species Willisornis vidua. The sequence continues at coordinate 322,644 of JAJPCS010000061.1, read as the reverse complement.
CGGGAATTGTCCTGCTGGGCTGGGAATGCTCTGGGATGTTCTTCCAGCTCCCCACCTCTGGTGTGGCTCTGCACAGATACCTTTCCTTGAGTGTCTTGCTCTTGGGCATCTCCCAACTCTTTGACTTTTTGGAGGAGCTGAGTATTTTCCTCTTTGAACTCGAGGCTTCCCAGCTCACTGTCTTCTCGTTTGCCATGAAGGCTTCTCAGCCTGTGCAGGTTGTCTTCCAGCACTTTATTCCTTTCAATTAACTGTATCATTTCAGCTTTCAGATCCTCGTTTTCCACCTGGATTTCTTCCTGTAGAGACAGAAGCTCAGCCTGTGCCATGGATCTGTCTTCCAACTCTTCAACCCTTTTCCAAAGCTGAGCTAGAACGCCCCTCAGGTCACCAGTTGTTGATCCAGGAACAGGATCCAACAGGGAAGAGGCTTCACTCAGCTCTTCAGCCTCCTCCAGCTCAACCTGCAGCTTCAAAGCATCAGGAACAAACCCTTTATTTTTGGGAGCTACTTTGTCATTTAGCAGATGAGCATTCCGTTGTTTTATATCATTGTGTGGCATTTCTGGTCTGGGAATTTTCTTGAGATCTCTCTTTTTTGGCAGCTGAGGCACCCAAGAAAGCAGCTCTTGGCTCCTGTCACAATCCTGAGTGCCATCAACACCCAGAGCTGCCTGACTTCCTTCTATCCAACACTCCTGTGCCTTGAGCACGTGGCTGCCTGCTCTGCCTTTCTCCCATCCTTCCTCCAAGTCTGAATCCATCTCCATCGTATCTTCCAGGTCTGTACTATCAGCCTCCAAAGCTGGGAGGACACTGGAATCCATTCCCTTCTCTGCATCTTGACAATCACCGGGCAACCCTTCAAAACTGGGATCTGCTTCCTCCGGTTCTGAGCCAGGACTGGGATGTGGCTCCCGCTGCGCCGCTCGGAGCCGGTGCCGCAGCCTGAGGATCTGGGCAGCCATCCTGACATTCTCCTTCACAGCCTGCTCATGCACCTTCTGCAGGTTCTGAAGGACCTCTGCATCATCCCCCAGAGGTGTTGGACCAGGGTAAGAAGCGATTTGGCTCTTGGCTTTTGCGTACTCGCTCTCCAGGGCCCTGTAGTGGCTTTGGAGGGCGGAAAAGCTCCGCATCTCCCACTGCAGTTTTTGTATCTCCCCTCGAAGGGCCGCGATTTCCAAGCTCATCTCAGCCTTTTCTGTCTCTGTTTGCACACAAATGTCTTTGTTCAAACTCGCCAGAGCAAGAAGTTTGGAGTTGAGCTGCTCTTTTTCTTGCTTATACTCACTCTCCAGTCTCTCCAGCTTTTGCCTCACCAGCTTCCCATTTTCCTGCACATCAGATATTTGCTTGTCTTTGTCCTTGAGTTCTTTCTCATGGTCATTTTGGAGCTGGGCTATTTTCTCCCTCAGCTTTTTCTCCTGCTCCTCAGCAGAGCTCCTCAGGTCCTGCAGCTCCTTCTCCAGCTGCTCCCTCTCGCACACCAACTTGTTCACTTCTTCCTTGAAGTTCTTCTCCAGGAGATCCCTCTCCTGGCTCAGGGCAGAAGAAACAGCCTTTTCACTTGCCAGACTTTCCCTCAGCTGCTCGTGGGCTTCAGCGACCTCCTGAGCAATCTCATCCCTTTCAAACTCCCACTGGGATTTCTCCTCTCTTTGCTGCTCCGCAAGTTCCTGCAGCTCCCGCTGGTAACGACCCTGCAGGCTTTGAAGGGTTTCTTCATATTTATTCACAAGTGTTTGTGTGTCCACAGAAAACTGAGTTTGTGCATGAGATGCTCTTCTGTTATAGTCACTTGCCATGTTTTTCCTAGACATGGTTAATATAAAATATTACTAAACTCTGGGCTACCTCAAAGAGATTCAAAGGGCTTTTTAAGCTGAATAAAACAAGCTGGGAAATCACTTTTTCACTGAGTTTTGCACTACTGGATGGGTGTGTCAGAGACCTAAAGGCAAATTTGAGGCAATTTGGTGAAACTTCAGAAAAAAAATGCTTTGGAAAAGTGTCACAACTTGTGAAATGTCCTCAGAAAAGATTTCATGTGCATTATGTGACCTTCTGTTCCTGTGCTTGGATTTAGGGGGCAGATGTTCTCACCCTCATCTCCTCCATCACCCCAGGATGGTTTTGGTTTCTTCTGACACCTGGTCTTGACTAAAAGTATTTCCCAACCATCCCTTTCTTTATCAACCCTGAAACCCCAAATGTTTTAGAAGGACAAAGCAGGGGTTTGCAAAGGACAGGGATCCTGAACTGAGCTCAAGTCAATCCCACGTGGTTATGCTTTAATAGCATTGTTGCCTCTGGGGGAGGCAAAAATTAATATAAATATCTGCTTGGGAAAGGTCAGAAGGAAAAAAAACAAACCCCAGTGAGCAGCTCAGACTTGTGGAATAAAACAGGGAACAGTCAGAACAGCTGGAATTAAGGTCACACCTTGAGTGTTGTGTTCAGTTCTGGGCCCCTCAGTTGAGGAAAGATCTTGAGGGGCTGGAGCGGGGCCAGAGAAGAGCAACGAGGCTGGAGAAGGGACTGGAGCACAAGTGCTGTGGGGAGAGGCTGAGGGAGCTGGGGGTGTTCAGCCTGGAGAAGAGGAGGCTCAGAGGTGACCTCAGCACTGTCTGGAACTGCCTGAAGGGAAGTTCTGGCCAGGTGGGGGTTGGTCTCTTCTCCCAGGCACTCAGCAATAGGACAAGGGGGCACGATGGGCTCAAGCTCTGCCAGGGGAAATTGAAGTTGGAGAGCAGAAACAAATTCTTTTCAGAGAGAGTGCTCAGGCACTGGAATGGGCTGCCCAGAGAGAGGGTGGATTCCCCATCCCTGGAGGTTTTTCAACTGAGATTGGACGTGGCACTGAGTGCCATGATCTGGTAATCAAAGTGAGGTTGGACCAAGGGTTGGACTTGATGATCTCAGAGGTCTCTTGCAACCCAACTGATTCTATGTGCTATGGGTTCATCTGCACTGGGTTGCCATTGAGGTTCACCCCACGACCACCACCAGACTCACCTCTCCTCCTCCAGCTCCTGCTCGTGCTTCCTCAGCAGCTCCTGCTGGAGCTCCTCCTTCTCCAGGGCGTGCACCTCTGCCAGCCTCTTCAGCTGCTCATGGAACCCACGTTCCAGCTCTCCCTTCTCCTCCTGCAGGGTCTGCACCAGGACTCTCATCTTTTCTTCCACCCACACACTGTTCTGGATCAGTTCTTCCCGTTCCTGACTGAACTTCTCCTTCACCCGCTCCAGTCTGGCTCTGACATCCTCCTCATGCTCCTGCCTCAGCAGCTCCTGCAGGTTGGCTTTTTCCTCCTCAAAGCACAGCTGCAGTTTGTTTTTCTCCTCGTTGTGTTTGCAGTCCAGCTCTCCCTGCTGCTCCCTGAGTGCTTCTGCCTCTCCCTGCAGCTCTGCCAGTTGAGTTTTAAGGCCAGTTATCTGCTTTTCCATGCCATCCATCTCCTCAGCATACTTCTTCCTCATGTCCTCTTGCTCCTTTTCCCAGTGGGCTTTTGTCTCATCCAGCTGCTTTTCATAATGGCTCACCTGCAAAAGGAAAACAGGGAGATTTTCCAAGTTCCACAGAGATGTTCTCCTCAATATTTCCATATTATGTGTTTCATATATTTATTTTACTGAATATTTTGATTAACACATCAGCATTTTCTCTTCATTTCCCCTGCAAAGCTTTATTTTTCACTGGGATCACAGAATCCCAGAATGGTTTAGGTGGGAAGGGACCCTAAAGACCATTTTGTTCAAGCACTTACTGTGTCTTCCAGCTCCTGTTTGAGGTGATGGAGATCCCTGTGATGCTGCTCCTTCATTTGCTCAATGGCCATTTCTGCCTCTATGCTCATATTTAATGGGTTGCAATCTTCTGAACCAAGTCCTTTAGAAATAAAAATTACTATAAAATAAATATTACTATAAAAACCTTGATTCTGTAATATATAAATATATCATTCTCAACAGAATTATTTCATTAATTTAAATTTCTTTAGGCAGCTACTTGCAGCTCTTCAATTCCCATCACAAACACAGACAAGTGAATATTAATTGTAGCTTTCAATATAGTCCAGAGATCCCAAATTAACATTGAACACTAAAATTCAGGCAGGGATCAAATCCACTGGGAAGGTTTTATGGAATTACCTCCAAGGGGTTCTCACAACCCCCTAGAGCACAGAACTGAGCCCTGCAGGAGATGTTTGTACCTTGGTCAGGCTCAATCCCACTGTTGCCGTGACTCTTCATATCCATGTCCAACTCTTCCAACAGGGAATTCCTCAGGGAAGGCCTGAGCACTCTGCCCTGGGCACGGTACTCCTCCAGCTCCGAGTGCAGCTCATCAATCTGGTCCTGCAGCTCCTGAGGGGGAGGACAAAGAAGCTTCAGTGAAACCAACCAAAGAATCCGACCCATCAGCCATAAGACATTAGGGTGGGAATTACAGCAGGGAAAGCCTTGTTTGAATCCATCAGGCCAGTGTCATCCTCCTGTCAGCAAAACAACAAGGGGAATGGCTTCCCACTGTCAGAGGGCAGGGAAAGATGGGATTTTGGGAAGGAATTGCTGGCTGGGAGGGTGGGCAGCAGGCCCTGGCACAGGTTCCCCAGAGAAGCTGTGGCTGCCCCATCCCTGGAAATGTCCCAGGCCAGGTTGGACAGGGTTGTTTAGCCTGGAGAAGAGGAGGCTCAGAGGTGACCTCAGCACTGTCTGGAACTCCCTGAAGGGAAGTTCTGGCCAGGTGGGGGTTGGTCTCTTCTCCCAGGCACTCAGCAATAGGACAAGGGGGCACGATGGGCTCAAGCTCTGCCAGGGGAAATTGAAGTTGGAGAGCAGAAAAAAATCCTTTGCAGAGAGAGTGCTCAGGGATTGGAATGGGCTGCCCAGAGAGGGGGTGGATTCCCCATCCCTGGAGGTTTTTAAGGTGAGCTTGGCCGTGGCACTGAGTGCCATGATCTGGTAAAGGGACTGGAGTTGGACCAAGGGTTGACTTGATGATCTCGGAGGTCTTTTCCAACCCAATCCATTCTGTGATTCTATGACAGGGCTTGGAGCAACCTGGGCTAGTGGGAGGTGTCCCTGCCCATGGCAGGGGGTGGGACTGGATGGCCTTTGAGATCCCTTCCAATCCAAACCATTCTGGGATTCCATGATTCAAAATCCTTAAGGTGAAACTACAATGTGCTCCAGCACCTTTCCCTTTGTTCCTTCTTCCTGTGACCTTTTATTAAACATCAGGAACCTTTATGAACAGTCAAGAAGTACCTCCTCAAACACTGCTTGAGAAGCTGGATCAGAAGAAATCAGAAGCAAAAGATCAAATTAGGAACAAAATCCCCTCATTATGACATTACCATCTGGTACTTCTGCCCCTTTGCCAGCAGAACATCCCAGGTGTTTGTGCCAAATGCCAAGCACTTTGCTCCATGACCAGCAGTGATTGAGGGGAGTAACTCCCTGAACACAAACACAGAATTCTGGACCTCTGAAAGGCTCAGAAAGCAAACCCTGGGGACTGATTTATACCTGAAAAACAGAAAAATCAGCTGCACATCAAGCAGTGTCAGTTCAACACTTATTTCTACAAAATTTTTGCCTGTAAACTGCAACTTCCCAAGAGAGCTCCTGTGCTGTTTCTGAGCACACAGATCTGCCCTTTACTGAATGAAAAGCATCAAGCAGAACAGATCACAGAGCCACAGAATTCCAGACTGGTTTGGGTTGGAAGGGGCCTTTAAGCTCATCTCATTCCACCCCCTGCTATGAGCAGGAACACCTTCCACTATCCCAGGTGGATCCAACCTGGCCTTGGACACTTCCAGGGATGGGGCAGCCACAGCTGGTGCCACTGCAGGCCCCAGAAATTAGATATGCTAATAGGTAAGCTGCAGGTTCACCTTAGAAAAGTCTCTCCCATACAAGATCTGGGGAGAGGACAAACTTTCCATTCTCAGTTTTACTTTAAGAAAACAGCACTGGTTTGGAAACCAGCAAAATGTGGATATATCTGAATTCTGCTGTAAGTTCCTGCAATTCTGAATTCCCAGGGATGCACAGACCCTCTCCCAGCCCACCCTTGGGCCACCTCATCCTCTTGGCTCAGCCAGTTGCCTCTGTGGGAAGAGCTTTCCAAGCCCCTCTGCAGTTTCCTTTGCAGTATGGATGTGGCACTTGGGGACAAGGCTCAGTGGTGGCCTTGGCAGTGCTGGGAGTGGTTGGATTCCATTTCAGAGGGATTTTCCAACCCTCATGGATCTGGGTTGCTCTTGGTGAAGGAGGTGCCAGGTCTCAGCTCTGGGCTGCACTTACTCTGCACTGCTGCTCGTATTCGCTCTTGATCTGGGTCAGCCTCTCCTCCTGCAGGAAAAACTCTGCACTGTTGGGATCCAGGTCACCAAACTGAAACACAGCAATGGGATCCAGTTATTCATCCAGCAAACAGCCCTGGCCAGCACAGCATGGATGCCATTCCTGCAGCCTATGCCTCCTCCCCTCTGAGTTTTTTATTTTATCTAAAGAAACTCTACTTCCCTGCTAACAGAAACAATGACCAACCTCCCTGAAAACTCACTTTGAGTTTTCTAGTTTAGCACGTGCACAGCTCAGAGAGACAAATAATCCCAAGCTTTAAAGGAAGCTGGAAAACAGATGCTGTGTGGGAAGCCCAGCACATGAACCTCTGTCTATGGATGCACAAACTCAAATGCCTTTGGAGAAGTTGATATTCTGATGAGTTTAAAGTAACACAGCCCTGATCAGCTGTTCACCTCCATTGCCACCTGATCTCAGCAGAGATGTTATGGAACTCCTCATGGATCACCCTCCCTGGAAAGGACCTGCACGTTGGGTTTATCCAAAACTTGGCAATGGGGAAAAAAACAATCCCTCCAGATCTGCAGGATGATTGCTTCATTCTGAGGCTTCCTAATTTGATTAGAATAAAATTATAGCTAAGGTGGAGTATCTTTAACTTCCTTAGCTGGAAGGCAACCCATGTCCCCAGGGCAGGCTGTGCCTTATTCCCACCTGGATAAGGACCCCAAGAGCCTCAGTTCAACTGGCAGCTCCACTGCAGTGACTCAAAAGCAGTTTAATTCTGGAATCCTAGTGGGAAAAGGAGGATTTACCTTCTCAGCCAGGACGTTTTCCAAGTTCCTCTGCAGTTTGTTTGCCAGACTTTCACACTCAGCCAGTTTTTCTCCCGTTTCCAGCAGCTCGCTCTCCAGGCGGCTGTTTTCCTGGAGCAAACAAAAATCCCCCCAACAGGCTCAGCATTTGGAGGAGAAAAATATAACCAGCTGTTATCTCATTCAAAAAGGGATTATTCCCAGTCAAGCTGGAGCAGGACACTGTCCCAGGACAGGAATTATGAATCTGTGTGAATCCCAGCATGGCAAGTGTGAACACTGGACTCGTGACAAGTGATCAAAAGGCGTAACAACAAGTTTCCTTTAGATGTTTTGGGGGTTTTATTTGTTTTTAAAGCAACATTTAAAAACATTTCCATGGTGTTTTATCTCTTGGCTGGACAGAAAACGATCCAGCAAGGCACATGCAGTTGATGGTGGCAGAGATCTGAACCAGAGCCTTAGGAATCCAATGAACAATCCAAAAAATAATTCTCATGGATACAGTTCTATCTTGCTGTTTAAATTGCTTTTGGCCAGCTCAACACACATCACAACCCATCCTGTCCATTGCTCCCTCCTGGAGGAAGCCCATGTTGGGTCCCCGTTACCTTCAGGGACAGGGCCAGGCGGTCCCGGATATAATTCTCCTCCGTTTTCAGCTTCTCAATCTCCTGCTCCAGCTCCAGCCTCTGTTTATTCGCCTGCTGCAGGATCTGCTCCCGCTCTCTCCGCAGCTCGTTCTTCAGAGCCGCGATTCGCTCCTTGTACTCCTCGTCCAGCTTCCTGCAAAGGCATCAGAACAATCATAGAATGGATTGGGTTGGAAAAGACCTCCCAGATCATCAAGTCCAACCCTTGGGCCAACTCCAGTCCCTTTACCAGATCATGGCACTCAGTGCCACGGCCAAGCTCAGGTTAAAAACCTCCAGGGATGGGGAATCCACCCCCTCTCTGGGCAGCCCATTCCAATGCCTGAGCACTCTCTCTGCAAAGAAGTTTTTTCTCATCTCCAACTTCAATTTCCCCTGGCAGAACTTGAGCCCATCGTGCCCCCTTGTCCTATTGCTGAGTGCCTGGGAGAAGAGACCAACCCCCACCTGGCCAGAACTTCCCTTCAGGCAGTTCCAAACAGTGCTGAGGTCACCTCTGAGCCTCCTCTTCTCCAGGCTAAACACCCCCAGCTCCCTCAGCCTCTCCCCACAGCACTTGTGCTCCAGTCCCTTCTCCAGCCTCGTTGCTCTTCTCTGGCCCTGCTCCAGGCCCTCAATCTCTTTCCTGAACTGAGAGCCCAGAACTGAACACAACACTCAAGGTGTGGCTTGGTAGAAGAGCTTGTTAGAAGCAGCAAGTGGGAAATGCTGCTGGGAGTGGTGGCACTGCCTCTGTCCCCACATCCCTGTGATGCCAGAGAGGAGGGCAGGGGTGACCCGGGACAGAGTACCTGAGGTTGTACTCGTTGCGGCGCTCGATCGCGGCATGGTGGTCATCCACTTCGGAGGCCATCAGGGATTTCAGTTTCTCAGCCTTCTCCAGGTCTGACCTCAGCTTCTCCTTCTCTCTGGCCACTTGGTCAAACCTCTCCCTACAGGAAGCAGAACCATCCTAGGTTAGGTCATCCCTCCCTGCTCCCCCAAAGAAGGTTTTTGCAGCACCAAAGAACAACAGCTCAGAGAACTCTCCGAGGGTCTAAACTGCATTTAGTGATGTGAACTTGCACCCATAGCTCTGGACATGTCTTGATATCCCCATGGGTCCTGAGACCTCAAGCCCCCCGAATTCATCAAATCCTGGAATCCTGTGGGCTGGAAAGAACCTTCAAGATCATTCAGTCCCACCCCTGCCATGGGCAGGGACACCTCCCACCAGCCCAGGTTGCTCCAAGCCCTGTCCAGCCTGGCCTGGGACACTCCCAGGGATGGGGCAGCCACAGCTTCCCTGGGTACCTGTGCCAGGTCCTGCCCACCCTCACAGCCAAGGATTCCTTTCCAATATCGCACTTAACCCTGCTCTCTGGCAGTGGGAAGCCATTCCCCCTTGTCCTGTCATTCCAGGCCCTTGTCCAAAGTCCATCTCCAGTTCTCTCGAAGCCCCTTTAGGCACTGAAGGGGCTCTCAGGTCTCCCTGGACTGTTCTTTAGACTGACCAGTCCCAGCTCTCTCAGCCTGTCACATCTGAATATGAATATCCTGAATATCCAAATTATTAAAATATTTACAGTACAAACAAAACACCACAAACAGCTGGAGCTTGGGCACATGGCAAAGAGATGCAACAGTCACACAAAGGGAATTATCTTAGAGTGAGTCTCCAAAGTGGGATGGACAAGGTGATCAATTACTGTGTGGGAAGAAATACTTGAGCTTCTGCATACATTCTATACATTCTGTATACATTCTATTCATTCTGTATATATTCTATATACATGTATATGATTTATAAATTAATAAATATACACACAGGGAAGTGTTTCCCATCTCCCACACTCTCTCAACAGAGAAACCTGCACAGCAAGTCTGGTGCAATGTCAAACTGTGTCGACTTCCAAATGAATAAAGTGGGGGTGCAGAGTGACTTTGTACCTCCCCTCACATCCATCTCATGGTTAAACATCTGGGTTGGATGATCCAGTTTGGATTAAAGGGACTGATAACAAATTGCAGCAGCCTCTGTCCTAAGCTGTGCATTCCTTGGCCATCCATGACCCCTGGGGATAGCAGTGGCCACTTCCAGACTATTCCCAGACCAGGAACAACCTCCTGCTTTCATTTTTTTTTATTTTTCAACTACATTTTTCTGCCATCCCTGGGGTTGTGTGTTTTAAAACAAACGAGGCAGCTGGAAGTTTCTGAGCAATCCAAGACCCTCCCAGTGCCACACTGACAAGACCCCCATTGATGAGCTGCTTGGCCGAACGGAGACGCCACTCCGGGGATGCCACTGACTCACATGAGGTGTCTGATCTCAGTCTTGAAGCTCGCCAGGGCTGCCTGGTGGACCCCATTCTTGGTGATTAGCAGCTCATTTTCCAGTGCCAGTGTCAGCTCTGTCAAGTTCACCTTCCCATCCAAGCTGAAGTCCAAAGCCTGAGGAAACAACAAGCGCCGTTAGAGCGGAAGGAGCGTCCCTGCCCTGCAGGAGCCTGGAGATGTCTGGGCATGAAGTGACAGGATGGAATGAGGAGGCTCAGAGGAGATTTCTGCTCGCTAATTAATCTGTCACAAACGCCTTCAGGGCAATAAACCAGACATCTCTGCACCTCCCTGCATTCCAGAGCTGCTGCCAGCTGTGGAGATGGGAAGTGTCCTGGTGGTGCTGCAAGATCGACAGGAAATTAAACCCAGGCCTGATGAAATGCACTGATTCTCCTGAGGATCTAATGACAACAGCCTTTCCTAAATATCAGCTGCTGCAGGAAAGTGGTGGGAGAAATTCCTGTTAAACAAACCAGCTCTTGCAACAGAGGCAACAGAAAAAAAAGGGAGGATTTGATGGCAAGGATCCCACCTCTAAGAAAGCAAATTATTATCAGCAACTGCTTGGAATTTCATAGATAGCAGAATGGTTTGGGTTGGAAGGGACCTTAAAGCCCAACTCATTCCACCCCTTGCCATGGGCAGGGACACCTTCCACTAGACCAGGTTGCTCCAAGCCCTGTCCAACCTGGCCTTGAAACCTTTTCTTTTGTCTTCAAAACACACACGGATGTGGCACTTGAGGACATATTTTGGTGGTGACCAAGGCAGTGTTAAGTTGGTGGTTGGACTCAATCTTTGACAGGTCTTTTCCAACTTAAATGATTTCATGATTCAACTTAACTCTGCAGGAGCACAAAGAGCACAGAAGGGCTGGTAGTGGGGCTAACCCACTGCAGACACTGGAGAAACCACCCCAGTGGCACCAGTAACAAGGGAAACTGCCAATGAAAGCAACATCAGAAGAGAAGGTAAAGGTGGACACACAAATTAGGTGGAGATGGTCCCACTTTCTCAAATTGTCCTGTTTAAGCCCAGGCTATAGGTGGGTTTTAAAGACTGAGCAATAGCAGGGGTTATTACAACCTGGATGTGCAATATCCACATGGATATTGAAGTCTGGGGAATCACAGAGTCATCCTTGCTGGGAACCCCGTGATGGTCTCCAAACAGAGACCATCACATGAAATTATCTCCTCCCACCCACAGCTTCCAGCAAGTTGGACAGGGATGGGATTTATTGATTATTTATTGTTGGATCCCCAACACCCTTTTAGTCTACAATAGAACCCCAAGGACTGGGCAGGGTTTCAAGTGCTGGCCCCAACCTCAGCACCAGCAATAATTCAGGTCACCCCAGTGCTGAGAGGTTTGTAGGTACAGCTGTTCAAGGAGGGAAAGGCATTAAATTGCTTTCTAACAAATACAGGTGACCCTTTGAGCTGAGCTGGACATCACATTGTATTTTTATTATTAGGTTCCACCTCTCTGAGATGGACCATAAAGCAAATTATTGGAAATTTCACAGAACTCCTGGAACTGGGAATTTTTATAGAATTCCAGAAAGGTTTGGGTTGGAAGGGACCTCAATGATCATCCCATACCAACAGTAGGACAAGAGGGCACGGGCTTAAGCTCTGCCACGGGAGGTTTAGGTTGGATATCAGGAAGAAATTCTTTACAGAGAGAGTGGTCAGACTTTGGAATGGGCTGCCCAGAGAGGGGGTGGATTCCCCATCCCTGGAGGTTTTTAAGGTGAGACTGGACGTGGCACTGAGTGCCATGATCTGGTAATCAAAGTGGGGTTGGATTAAGCGTTGGACTTGATGATCTCAGAGGTCTCTTCCAACCCAACTGATTCTATGATTCTATGGGCAGGGACAACTTCCACTATCCCAGGTTGCTCCAAGCCCTGTCCAACCTGGCCTGGGACACTTCCAAGGATGGGGCAACCACAGCTTCTCTGGGATACTTTTAAAAGGGAAAAAACCCAAGGATTTTAAAGGGGAAAAGAATAACTCATCTCCAATCCAACATCCAACAGTGGGGGACAACAACACACATGCAGGGGGTGGGGTGGAGCTGGTGCTCACCTTCAGGATCTCCTGGCTGTTCTCAATGCCCTCCTGGTGCCAGCAGTCCAGCACCCCCTCCACACAGCCATAGCCCATGCCATCATCCAGGCTGGAGAAGAGGGAGAAGCCGATGGTGCTGGGCATGGCCGAGGGGGTGGTGGTGCGGCGCCCGCTCTCGTCGAAGGACTGCCAAGAGAGAGGGTGAGGGTGTGACAGGGCACGGGCAGCACCAGCTTATGCCCACCCCGTGCCCACAGAGCCTTACCCAAGTCATTTCCCTCCTCCAAGGATTAGGGATTAAGCTCTGCTTTCCCTCCCTGCCCAGCAAAATCCCAGTGGGAGCACCCCCGCTGACCTCACGGTGCCACCGGGCACTTTGCATGGCAACCAAGCCCAAGGAGGGGCAGTTGCAGAGCTGTCCCCAGGGCTCCAAAAGTATTTTCCACTGCTTCTTTTTGGGGTTGAGTGTCACTCCCTCTAAAATGCTGCAGAGGAGCTTTGGGTACAGCCTTCAGCTTCCAGGCCAAGCCAGGGAGTTGATTTCAAACTCTCAGAAAATTATCAATAATTGGAAAAGAGATGTGGGACCTGCATGTCCACAGTGCCCAACCTGCCCCAGGGATCACCTCCCCCTGCACCCAAGTTTATATTGGCTGCCCCTGGATCCCTGAGAGTGTCCAAGGCCAGGTTGGACTGGGCTTGGAGCAACTTGGACTGGTGGGAGGTGTCCCTGCCCATGGCAGGGGTGGAATGGGATGGTCATTAAGGCCCCTTCCAACCCAAACCATTCTGGGATTTTACAACTCTATACCATTTACTTACTGCACTTCTCAGGTTGCCAGAGCCATTTCCCCTCTACCATGAGGGTGTTTCCTGCTTTATCTCCCCCAACCCTCCCAAAGAAGCTTTTTTTTTCTGAGAGAGAATTTGAAACCCACTTTTGGAGCAGCTCCTTGTCACCACCTCCTGCCTCCACAGGGCCATCACAGCAGCCCCTCCAGGGACAAAGAGGGAGGAAGAGGAGGAGACAGGCTAAAGGGGATTTGTTCAGGACTTCTCCTGTTATCCCAGGATCCAGCTCAGTGTCTCACCTGCATGGAGAGGTGCCTTTTCAGCTGTCGGTACGGGGTGGAGGCTGAGGGGGTCAGTGACTTCCCACTTTTAATCAGGCCATAAAAGAAATCCTCCACACTCATGGTCCCATCTTGCTCCAGGTTGTGGAGCACCTCTTCAAGCACCTGCAAGGAGACACAAATCACACCTATCACCAAACCAGCACAGGAACAACCTGGCAGAGAGAGAACATCCTATTCTCAGAGCTCCAAAAAGAGCAAAGCAAGAGTTAGCCGGTACCACATCAGCCCAATTCTGGCACAGCAACCTCCACATGGAAAACTGCAGACACAAACACCATGAGAAAAGCTTTGGTCATCTTGGACTCTCTATTTAATGAGGCAGCATGAAAAAAAAACTCTCAGTTCATTCTGCTCCCTGGACAGGGTGACCTCAGGAACTCAGCACAATGTACTGAGAGATGCCAAACCCTCAGCAGCTTGAAGTGACCAGGCAAAAAAACCCCAGTAAGACACTGCAAGGTTGTAATAAATCTGGTTTATGCTCCAGGCCACGCTGCTTTCTGAATAGCAGGACCAGAGATGTTCAGATTAATCCCTTACTATTTCTTTGTCTACATTTTATCTTTTCCATTTTCTGCCTTAATACCCTGAAAACATTTCACTGCAGGTGCTTCAAAGGAATACCTGCTCAGAAACATGTCTTAGGGAGGGAATTATTGCTTTAATTTAAATTATTGCATGTTGTTTTGAGATGCAAAAAGTCTGATTTTTTTTTAATAAACCTAAATCCTAAGTTGACAAGAGACTTTCTTTGCTAAAGAATTCATTTTCTCCTGGACTTTTGCTACAGGACAGAAACAACCCCCAGGCCTTCACAAAGTCAAACCCAACCACCTATGAATATTTAACCCATGTTTACTGTCTAGCCTGAAGATTCCTGGGATTAAGGAGACATGCTTGGAATCCAAGAAATGTTTTTAAATTCCAGTTTCCCCTGCAATTGCATGAGAAGACACGCACATGGTATAAGGTTGGGAGCTGCCTCCTCCTAGAGCAGCCACCCACATCTGATGGTTTGACACCAGAAATACTGCTGGAAAACCAGGAGCTGGGAACTCCTTGCCAAGTAGCAACCTGTTGACCAGGACAGATTTTGGGGGGACACACCACATTCCAGGGGCATGGGCAGTGGTCACTCACCTCCCCGGCCACCGTGTGCAGCCCATACTGCTCACAGATGGACACCAGCTTCTTCCTGTTCAGGTGGCCCTCCCTGGTGATCCCAAGGTGCTCACACACCTCCTGCAGTTTCTCCTCTATCCAGTCTGGGCTGGGTGAGGTGCCAGGGGAGGCGTTCAGGTCATCCGGGTTCCAGAAACGCAGCTGTCCTGGAAAGGGAGGAGATTGCTCTGGTTTTTGGAGTGGCCACCAGAAGACCTGGGGGTTCTGCACATCACAGGGGATCTGCTGCTGCATCAGGCAGAGCCTCCTTCCTTGCTCATCAGATCCCACAGGATGATTTGTCTGAGCTCACACTGCTCAGAGCACACTGGGGATTTTGGGGTGTGGATGCTGGTCCCAGCAGGATGGGACTCCACCAGAAGGTTCTGCTCAGCATTCACCCCACATGTGCCACCACAGGGGAGGGAACCCCAGGTCCATAGAATCATGGGCTTGTTGGGGTTGGAAAAGCTCTCTAAGACCATGGAATCCCACCACTCCCCCAGCACCACCACTGACCCATGTCCCCAAGGGCCACATGCACATGTTTTAAGTCCCCTCCAGGGATGGGAACTCCAGCACAGCCTTGGGCAGCTGCGCCAATGCCTGACCAGGTTCAGAGTGACCTACAGCCAGGACAGTGGCCAAGAGGATCTGTGGATGAGTCCAATGGCCAAAGTGGGCTGGCAGGCAGGGGAAGGGCAGCTCCCCATGCAGGCACAGGGGGAGAAGGGACCTCTCCTGCCCTGGGCAGTCACAGGATCAAGGGAGCTGCAAGGTCACCTCCTGGGGCTGGAAAAGCATCTTTAGGAGAGAAAAAACATGGTTTCTTTGGATAAGGGGAGGGGCTACAGAGCAGCTGAAATGCAGAAGGGGTGTTGAAGCAATTAAAAGGAATTTTTTTTACAATGAGAATGGCAAAACACTGGCACAGAAAGGTGGTGCCCCCTCCCTGGAAGTGATCCAGACCAGGCTGGACAGGGCTCTGAGCAACCTGGTCTAGTGCAAGGTGTCCTTGCCCACAGCATGGGGTGGAGTTGGGCATTTTTAAGATCCCTTCCACACCAAAGGACATCATTTTATGATTCTGTGACAATCAGGGAACATTTAACAACTGGTTCCTGCTGACATCTAGTGCCCACCGGGCTCCACTACAGCCAGCACCCCCCAGGGCAGGGGTGGGCACCAGGACAGGGCTGCTGAGGTCAGGGACAGCAGGATGAAGAAGGCACAGAGGGTAAGGCAGGAGATGTGCCCTCCAAGGCCCCCTGCTTTAGCTTTCATCCCCAGGTGCACCTCCCTGAGCTCTGCACCAGCCAGGCTGGGATGCTCCACACACCCGGCTGGCCCAAACCCTCCCCATGTGCTCCTCTGATCTTCAAAGCTGGAAGGAGAACAAGCACAAGCAGGTGCTGCTCTTGTCTCTCACCCTCGGCCTCGTACTCCTCGCTGTCTCGCGTCTTCCAGCACTGTGGAGGAAACAAAAGGTTTCTGAGTTATTACTATTGCAAGACATCACCCTTATGAAAGAGACTCTGAGAGCAGCACTCAGGGAGCTGCAGGGCTCCAGCAACGCTGCAGGGCTTTCATCTCCCTGCTCCCTGTGGGCTGGGCTGGCAATCCATGGCTCTTTGATCCTGCCTTGCTCTCCAGTGGGAAGGAACCACAGCAAGAGACACCCAGAGCCCTGCAAAGGCCCCAAGAGAGGTGACAGATCAGAGACTGGCAGGGTGATGGGAGGGAGGGAGGGGTTTGCTCTCCTTCTGCCAAGGACCAAAGGTGTTAGGGAAAACCCTAGAAACTGGAGGGACTCTACCACTGGCTAACTGGGATTTACCTAAAAGGAGCAAATCCAGCCCAGCATGTGCTAAATCCATTAAAAAAACCAAAACAAAACATAAAAAAACAACCAAGCAACCAAACAAAAAAAACATCAAAAAAAGGCAAAACAACCAAACAAAAACCTCCACAACTCTTGCACACACACACCCCCCCCCACCCTCCAGACCTGCACAGGAATAGGGATGCAGATTCCTAAGCAACTCTTTTAGGGAAACAAACCAAAAAGGATTGGTGCTGCTTGTCTTAAGGGTGCTGATGGTCGAGGTGATGGGGATGCAGGGAAGGTCACGGGTACAGTTGCTACCTGGGTTATCCTTTCCTCCCAGCACTCCATTTCCCCCTATTCTGGCCCATGTTTAACCAAACCCACTCCAAAACTCCTCCACTAACTGCAGCTCTAGGTCAGGAGACAGACCTGTGCTGGCAACAAGGACCAAAAAACTTCACTCTGGTGTTCTCAATCCACCCTGCTCCCTCTGGCAGCACCCCACGAGCTCAGGCAGCACCAGAGCAGGGCAGAACAGGATTTAAGATGATTCCCTCATGTACTACACGTTGTCTCATCCCTGCCACTCCTGCACCAGCCAAGGGTATTTACTCCCACGCGACACGAACTTCTGGTTTAGCAGCGGCCTCGGCAGATGTTCCTTCTCCAGCAGTACAAGTGGATCCTTCTGCCTGCACGTGACTGATGGATTTGGAGGCAAAGTCACCCAGGACATAAAGAGGCTCTAAATCATCACAGAAAAAGTTCAATACGTCTCATTCAGATTACAGCTAAAAGCCATTAATCTACAACGTTACCATGGAAACTGGATTAGGTCACTGGACTTTTTTTAGCTCTGCTGCTTGTTCCCGTTTCAGCTGCAGGACCAGGCAAGGGCCCTTTGCTGCCACAGCATCAGTGTCCCAACAGATACAGAAAACAGGAGCTGAGGCAACAAATACCACCAAATCCCATCCCTGGGAGTGTCCAAGGCCAGGTTGGACGGGGCTTGGAGCACCCTGGGACAGTGGGAGGTGCCCCTGCCCATGGCAGGAGTGGGACTCTATGAGCTTTAAGGCCCCTTCCAACCCAAACCATTCCATGATTCTATGTAATTACCATCTGCAAAGACAGAAAACAGCCTAAAAACTGCATGAGCTGACACAATCCCAGCCCTTAAGTGCCTGCAACAGCAGAGAGGGGGTCTCTGAATACCTGAGGTACCACCTTTGTCCTCGTGGTGAGGGGGAAGCTGAGGGGAATCTGCTCAAAAGGCAGATCCACTGTGTCCAAGTCCTCCTGTATAAGCAACCTAATTATATATATATTTTATAGCACCAGATCCTTTCACTGCAAGGATGCCTCAAACCCAAGAACCAGAGAAGTGCAGCTGCCTCATCCCTGGAAGTGCTCATGGCCACGTTGGATGGGATTTGGAACAACCTGGCCTAGTGCAAAGTGTCCCATGACAGGGGGATTGGAACCAGATGGTCTTAAAAGTTCTGTGGTAGTTTTGGCTTTAGTTTCAGTTTAGGCCTCAAAGGATGTGACAGATTAGAAGGGACAAACATCACCTGACTTAAGCAACCAAAGAGGTATTTCATATCATCTGACATCATCAAGAAGTGTCAAGAGGTATAAAAAGAGAGAGAAGGAACTTCTGTCTCTTTTGGGTTTTGCCTCAGAAGGGTAAGGATGCCCTGCCAAGATTAGGCCTGGCCACCCTCTGCACTGTGTTATCCAGGGAGGTGAACATTTTCTTGTTAATTTTCTCCTCTCTTGCTGGGAGTTTTCTCTGCAAGAGTTTTTGGGAGGTTCTCTGGGGTTTGGGTGATTGGAATCTGTATTGTTTGGTTGGGTGACTCAGTAGTTGTTGTTAGTTTGGTTTTCTTTCTCTCACATTTGTATATATATATATATTACATCATATTCAGTTTTTAATTGTCTTTCGTTTGTATAATATAAGAAGCTTGTTACTTCAGGTTTTGGTTGGTTTTTTTCCTCTCCCTCCTTTTCCCTTGGTTGTGGGGGAGACCCTTTCTCTCTGTGTTGGGCATTTTGCCAACTCAACCCAAGTTCCCTTCTGACCCAAACCATTCTGGGATTCTATGAAACCACAACACACAACAACTCCACAAACACCCACAACCCCAAAAGGCTGAACGCAGCAGGGTGGGCTGTGGGTTGGCACCCCCTGACAGGGCTCGTGTGACCCCCGGGCAGGGCTCAGGGGTCCCTTTGTGTGCCGGGGGCTCGGGGTCAGGAGCACAAAAAGGGGCCGGAACATCCCGATGGCAGGCAGGGCATTGTTCCCCCAGCCCCAGCAGTGCTACAGCTGGCCAGGGGTCACACACACTGCAGGCACCGGGATCCCGGGAATGTGGGATTCTTTGGGAGGCGCGTGCTCGGCTGGGACGAGGAGCAGATGGCCACGGCTTGCGGCGCATCTGCAGCCTGGGCCGTTTGCTCGCCGGGGCCTCCCCCCCAGAATGAGGCAGCAATCCCACCTCTCTCTCCCCCCCGCCATCTGCTCCAGCCAGACAGACCTTTGTTCTCCCCCAGAATATATTGCTAATTAAAATGATGATCAGGAGCGCACGTCGAGCCTGCTCCGATTCGCAAGGTGAGCTGTGGCCCCGATGGTGACAAACCTCATGGTGACAAACCTCGTTCTTCCCAGATCCAGAGTTCAGCTCCCTGGGCTGGGCAGCCACAGCACAGACACCAAAAAGCTGCCAAACCTTCACACCCCCCTTTTCCAGGCGCCTTCAGCCCCAAAGCACCAGAGTCACATCAATAACACACCCCTGCAGGAAGCAGGGGCTATCCTGAGCTGTTATCCACAAATCCTGGCTTTATAGGATAATCCCACTTTGGGAGACTCACATCAAGGACCCAAAGGCAAGGAGTTTCAACCCTAAACCTCCCAAAAAGTTTTGCTCTAAAGTCATGCCATGCTGAAAACAACTCTGTGCAGAAGCAAACGCAGATGATGGGAGGGAGCAGCTCCAGCAGGCTCTGAAGGGACAGAGGCCGGATGGGACAGCACTGGGATGGGACAGCAATTTCTACATCCTCAAGGCCAGGTTGGACAGGGCTTGGAGCAACCTGGGACAGTGGAAGGTGTCCCTGCCAAGGCAGGGGATTGGAATGAGATGATCTTTAACCCAAACCATTCTGGGATTCTGTGAACCTGCAAGTAGGAGGGACCTTTCCCAGGGCAGAGCCAACAGCTGGGGAAGGGGAGGTGACAGATGCTCCACAGTGAGGTTTGGAAGTCAGCATGGGGGACCAACCTCGTGCAGATCAGAGGGACCCTCAGGATCCCACCACCACCCCCCACTCACTGCAGGATCAACACCAAATCCACACCCAGCTGCTCATTTCTTTATCCAACAGTACCCAAAAAATCCCTGGGGATGGAGGTCACGGAGCCTCCCTGGGCTGCCCATCCCTCCAGCCTCTCCCCTCACACTTCCAGCCAGGAGAAGGGGAGGGAGGGAAGGAAGAAAACCTCTCAGACAGAGCCTGAGCCCTTTTAATTGGCACTGCTTGAGAGCAAGCACCAATTAAGCCACCCTGTCCCAGTTCTCAGGCCACAAACAGCCCAGGACGGGGCCAGGCTTGCGGAACGCCGGCGATGTTTGTACACACAACAGGAGAACACTGGGAAAAGGCTGCTGGTGGTGCCAAGTGCCAGGGAATCAACGCATCAGGAGCCTCCAACACTTCCCTAGGACCCCTGGCCACCTCCCAGCAACTCATTCCCGTGCATACCAAGAGGATCTGCTTTAGAGAGATGGCAGTGCTGATAGAGCAGGGATTTGACAAGTTTAGCCTGTTTTTTGCTTAATTTGCAAGAGAATTAACCACCCCATCACCCCAAAAGGTGCAGCAAGCACTCCCAGCAGGAGGCTGATCCCACCCTGTGGTTACATCCCAGCTGGGTTAATTAACTGACCCTGTTAATAGACTACCCTTTTACATCTCCCTGACAGCTAAAACAGGGGAGTAAGATTAGAGTAGCCTCTTCCATCAAGGGCATCGCTTCCCTGGGGGAATGTGGGCAGATTAACACCGATTCCAAGGTCAGGGCAGCCCATGTGGCCAGCTCCAGGAGATGGATGAGCATCCCTGTGGTGGAGAGCAAAGGTCACTGAGAGCAGGCAAAAGAAGCTGGGTCTGCTGGAAAAGCTTTCCCTTGAGGTGAGGTGGGTTTTTTCTGTTTGATTTTTTTTAAAGTTTTAAGCTCAGCTGCATAGGACTAACGTTGAAAACCTGGAAATTTCTCCCTTGTTTCCCCATTCAGGGTTGGGTGCCCTGCAGAGCCCCCCCTGTCTCACAAGTGAAGCCAAGAGACAGAGAAGGGGAGAAAGCAGCAGCACTTCTCCTTCCCACTGGAAAACTCCCACCCTGTGCTCCTGAATCAACAATACTTGGCAACCCAGGGCAGGCTGGAAGCAGCCCAGCTCCTGGGAAATGCCACTGTGGCCATGCACCAACACACACCAATCCCACCCACTCGGCTCCTTTGGCTTTTCTGTCTGGGGAAGTGAGGGATTTTTGGGATTCAAAGCACTGGCACAAAGGGAGCCACAAATTTCAGTCACAAAACCAGGAATAAAAAAAAAACAAACAATAACTGGGTTTTGGAGCAAGTTTAAGTCACCATCCCAAAGCACCCACCACCCCTTTTCCCCATTCCTTCTGCCAGAGATCTGCAGAGCCACGGGTGGATTTTGGCAGCTGAGCTAATGGATGTGGACGTGCTCCTTCTGCTCCCAGCCCACACCTCGTTAGCCACGGAGGCAGCGGGACAGCCCTTCCCTAATTGCTGGCTGTGCTGGAGCCAGGAGAGCGGCGAGGCCAGCGGTGCCGGCACACCGAGCACGTCACCACCAGCACATCACCCCTGGCTCCTTCCTGCCTTCCCACAGGGGCCATGAGGATGGCAATTTGGGGCTGGGGCATGGGAGGTTGTCTTGGTTTTGTTTAGGCTTCCCAGCCCCTGAGCTGCCTCTCCCTCTCCCTTTGCTCCTCAAAGTGGGGGAAAGAAAAGGGGAAAAAAAAACAACCTTGAAAGAAACTGAATTAAGTTGGAGTATTTTCTGCCACTGTATTTTCTAAATGCTTACAATTATATATACACAATCTGCACCCAACATAGGAAAACTTCCAGGGGAGAAGGAAAGGGGAAAACAGGGACAACAAAGGGACAAAACAGAACAAATAGGTACTGCTAGGCACACAACCCACCCACCCCCCAAGCAAACCAGTACAATACAATCCTACCAATGACTCTCAGAAGAAGGCCAGCTCTTTTTCACACTCTCTCTCCCTCTCTAACGTTCTCTCTGATCTCCTGCGTGGCTCCAGCAAGGGACCATAAGCAGCAAACTCCCTGCTCCCAACAAGACCAGCCACTTCCTATCTCCCCTCTCTGATATCCTCCTTTGTCACATGGGAGGGAAAAAAAACCAAGTGGGGAATACCTGGGAGATGAGTCTTTCCCAAGTTACACCTGGTTACTAGAGAAGGCCTGGATCAAAACTACCACAGAGGTGCTGCCTGGAATGGCTGATCAATGTCTTTGCTGGGAAAGCTCCAAGGACATCTGAACCAAACCCGCTTTGGGTGTGGGGAGCAGCGATATCTGAGGGTGACCAGCCCAGCCCGAGGCTCATCCCTGCCCTGCTCACCTCCTCGCTGGAGGGGATGTGTGGGGGATGTTCCTCCTCGCTCAGCGGCTCGATGACGGTCACCTCGGCAAAGTCCTCCACCGACTCCTGGAACTCGGGCAGGGAACGGCGGCCGTAGCGCTTGCCCCCTTTGATGTACTTGGGCTGTGCTTCTGGGGAGGAATCTGGAAAATTCAAGCACAGAACATGCAGGTAACAGGATTTTTTTTTTTCAGATCAAGCTTTCAAGTCACAGCATATGGAGATAGTTTGGTCAGAATTGCCACCACCATTCCCACTGGACAAGGACCACTGCCCTCACCATGGGCCTGATCATAGAATAGAATGATGGAATCATAGAATCAGTTGGGTTGGAAGAGATGGCCAAGATCATCAAGTCTAACCCTTGATCCAACCCCACTTTGATTACCAGATCATGGCACTCACTGCCACATCCAGTCTCACCTTAAAAACCTCCAGGGTCAGAGAATCCACCACGTCCCTGGGCAGGCCATTCCAATGCCTGCTTATTCTCTCTGGAAAGACTTTTTTTCTGATCTCCAACTGAAATTTCCCCTGGCAGAGCCTAAAGACCCTGCCCTCTTGTCCTACTGTTGGTTGCCTGAGAGAAGAGACCAGCCCCTACCAGGCTACAACCTCCTTTCAGGTAGTTCCAGACAGTGCTGAGATCACCTCTGAGCCTCCTCTTCTCCAGGCTAAACACCCCCAGCTCCCTCAGCCTCTCCCCACAGCACTTGTGCTCCAGTCCCTTTTCCAGCCTTGTTGCTCTTCTCTGGACCTGCTCCAGCCCCTCAATATCCTTCCTGAACTGAGGGGCCCAGAACTGAACACAACACTCAAGGTGTGGGTTAGGATTGGTTCTGCTTCCCCCTGAGAAGAAGCTGTCACAAAGTGAGATCAGCACTTCCTCTTCCTCACCCTTCCCCAATTCCCAGATCAAGTTAACAGGATGGGGGAACGCTCCTCAACCCTGCCAAGAGCCTCGGATGGAAAGTCCATTAGGTCTCTCCTCCTTGCACTAATCTCCATTAGCAGCACCGGGCAGGTTTAATTAGGGACAGTGTTGCTCTTGGGCAGCTCAGATCTCCAGATCCCTCAGACACCCGGGCGACTGCTGCTGCTTTCTGGGGATTTAAATTTCAGCTCCATTAAAAGCACAAAAACAACTGGGCAAGTGGGAAAAAAATGGGGCAAATTTGGAGGCAAAGAGCTCTCACAAGCAGCTGATCCGGGAGACAGCAGGGCAGGTCCCAGCCTGTGCCGAGCACTTCATGCCAACTGCAGGATCTAAATAACCCTTTGGAGTCCTCATCTAATTACAGGGGCTCAACATTCCCCGGCTCCAGCTTCCCACAGCAAGCCCCTGCCTTTGGGGACTGAATTATCCAGCAGCACTGGCAGACAGGGATCAAAACAAAAAATAAACAAGCACGTTTTGGGTTATTTTCAGTGCGAATCGCCCGACGTCTGGAGCAGGGGGCAAATTAAGAGAAGGACCAAATTAACCAGGGATTCAATTAGGGGAAGGCTCCGTGCCACGCTTTGTTTCAGTGTTTGCTAACCTGACTGTCTGAACCCCCCCAGGACTCCATCATCTTTTATTTTCTGCCACTTGCAGTGGCAAGAGCAGCAGCTTTTGAAAATTTTATTTGCAGAAGGCTCTGATATGAAATAAATGCAAGCCCTGCAATACTAATAAGGCACAGGGAAGCTGTTCCATCACTGACAAAGGAAAGCAGTGGGTCTCTAAACCCCCCTACCCAAATGCCTCCTCGGATAATATTCCTTTAGATATGGAAGAAAAGGCTTCAAGCTTGTTAGAGGGGGGGAAAAAAATATTCCACAACTTAGCTATGCAATGAATTATAAAATACACAGGCCGAGGAGTGCTTTGATTCCTGAAGCCTCGCACTCCATCCAGCCGTGCTGCAGCTCTAGGGAACAAACCCGGTGCAGTGTTTGAACAAGGCCATTTTAACAAGATTTGCTGCAGCTGGGACTCAGCACATGAAAGTTGGGAGATGGAGGGAGCCGATAGAAAAATCTCGAGGAGACAGGCTGATTGAGAAAGAGCCCCAGAACAAAAGCAAACCTTATCACTCCTATTAAAGCCTGCCCGGTGGTGAACAATCTCCATCCAGCAGCTCCCTCTGAAATGCTAATATTGGTGGCGACTCATTCACCCTGTTATTTTCTCCCTCCCCAACAAGAGGGCTGGGGGCTTTGTTTGTCTTCAGGAATCATTTTTTATTCCTAAGACAGGGATGTACCTCCCCGTGCCCATCTGTTTTGGGAAAGATGTGGAGGGGAAAAGAAGGTGTAATTAAGCAATGGTGAAGCTAAAGCTGAATTTTGTTCTGGATTTCCCAAGGAATCCTGTTCCCAACCCTGCCACACTGACAGTGTGTTTGTTTAACCCCTGCTGCAGCTGAAAATCCAGCTGTATGTGGGCACCCTGCCCATGGAAGGGGGTGGAATGAGATGGTCTTCCAGGTCCCTTCCAGTCCAAATTATTCCATGATTCTGTGCAATACAAGTGCCTTCATGGTGAGGACCCTGCAAGCACAGGAATGGGAATCTCACAGAATCCTAGAATGGATTGGGTTGGAAAAGACCTCCGAGATCATCAAGTCCAACCCTTGGGCCAACTCCAGTCCCTTTACCAGATCATGGCACTCAGTGCCACGGCCAAGCTCACCTTAAAAACCTCCAGGGATGGGGAATCCACCCCCTCTCTGGGCAGCCCATTCCAATCCCTGAGCACTCTCTCTGCAAAGAAGTTTTTTCTGCTCTCCAACTTCAATTTCCCCTGGCAGAGCTTGAGCCCATCGTGCCCCCTTGTCCTATTGCTGAGTGCCTGGGAGAAGAGACCAACCCCCACCTGGCCAGAACTTCCCTTCAGGCAGTTCCAGACAGTGCTGAGGTCACCTCTGAGCCTCCTCTTCTCCAGGCTGAACCCCCCGAGCTCCCTCAGCCTCTCCCCACAGCACTTGTGCTCCAGTCCCTTCTCCAGCCTCGTTGCTCTTCTCTGGCCCCGCTCCAGCCCCTCAATCTCTTTCCTGACCTGAGGGGCCCAGAACTGAACACAACACTACAGGAACATCTCCCCACTTCTGTGTTTTAAGCATTTGGAGGCTGCCACCTGATTTTCCTCTCCTCTTTGGTCTGAGCACCCTGGCTGAGCTTGTTTTTGTAACTAAAAAACTGTGAAGCCTGAGAACATCCCCAGGAGGGAAAAGTGACCCTTCACAGCCCGAGAGCAGAAAGTTTGCTCCTGCTTTGCTCTGACTTTCAAACTGGCTGTGCCTGAGCCCAGTTCCTGAGGAGATCCCAGCTCTGGCATCCTGAAATCCCACAGCTCAGGCCCCCTGAAATCCTGTTTCCAGAGCCCTGGTGCTTTGATTACACTGAGTTACAGCTCTTACCCCTCCCCATGCCACACTGGCATAAGGAACCACATCCTGCAGCCCCATCCCTGGAAACACAAATCCATGTCCTTTCCAGAAAGCCTCATGCACCATCATCCCTCAACCATGGGTATCTCCCTCCCCTGCAGCACCCCCTAAGCCTCTCCATCCCCTGATTTCCCAACCCAAACTCCCAGCACAGGGATTGGTGTCCTTGATGCTCCCACCATTCCCAATATTTAAGGAATGCTGAGCATTCACACCAGCAAAAAGCAGCGACCTGAGCTCCCCAAATGCTGGGAGTTAAGGGATGAGCTGAGGCAACCAACAGTAGGGCAAGAGGGCAGGGGTTTAGGCTCTGCCAGGGGAGATTTAGGTTGGATATCAGGAAGAAATTCTTTGCAGAGAGAGTGCTCAGGCATTGGAATGGGCTGCCCAGAGAGGGGGTGGATTCTCTGACCCTGGAGGTTTTTAAGGAGACTGGACGTGGCACTGAGTGTCATGATCTGGTCATCACAGTGGGGTTGGATCAAGGGTTGAACTTGATGATCTTGGAGGTCTCTTCCAACCCAACTGATTCTATGATTCTATGAACAGTTTCTCATTCCCAGCCAAAACTGAGGAGGAAGGATTACAGAGCCATTAAAGCTGGAAAAGATGTCTGAGATCATCAAGTTCAGCCTTAGATGGAACGAGCTGCTCAGTCCACATGTGCTTTCAAAAGGAAAGGAGGAACAGGAGGGAAATGTCAAAACCAAGGCTTGCAGTGAGGCAGATGCACATGAGACAGCCCTGTGTGATATTATCCCAAAAATAAAGGATATCCCCCTGTACTGAACAGCGGGGAAGATGCTCCTGTCCAGCCTCTGGCACCCACTTCTCCCACCAGCAGGAAGCTGCTCAGACTCCCACTACTGCATGGCTGAGAAGGCACCAAGAAAGGGGAAAAAAGAGAAAAATAAAATAGGTTGAGCCCTCCCTGCCTCCTCCAGCCCTTGGCAACACTCAGGCTCAGTAAAACACACACTCCAGAGCTGGTGCCTAATTAAACACCGAGGTCTGATCTGCCCCTGGGCTGGGGGCAAGGTAGGAGGTTGTCAGAACAAGCCTCTCACCTTCCTGCCCATTGCCCAGAGGGTTTGTGGCCCCCAAAGTGCCTCCTTAATAAAAAAAATAGCCCACTTTAAGTCTAGATTTCAGGAGACCCCCCTGGTTTGAGTGTGCAGACAGAAACCATCAATTCCCTTCCTCGCTCCCATCTCGGCAGTGAAACGTCTCCATGGCTGGAGATTTACACTTGATTTTCTGCCTTTCTGCGCCAGATAAGTCATTTCAAAATCCTGCTCTGCCCTCAGATGCTTGGGGAGGAGTGGGAGGGGGGGCTCTCCCCTCTCCTGGGCCCAGCATCAAAGCCCTGCAGCACAGACAAAAGGGGGTTTAGAGCAGGAGGAACCCTCGTCCCACAATCCCAGTGTTTAGAGGTGAAATTAATTTCTTTGCTGCTTAAGATTTGGAAGGCAGGGATGCTCCAGCTGCTGGGCAGAGCACATGGCAGCTGGGATCTGCTAAATCCTAATCCCCCGAGGCACCAGGTATGTCTGAACTCCTCCAAGTCCCTCTTTCATAATTCATGCTCACCAGTGGAGGTGGAGAGTGGGTCACCACAACCCAAAAATCAACGTGTTTTGACCCAAAGGTGTTGTCTGTGCCTCAAGCACCCCTGTGTGGGCAGTGGCACTGGTTTGATACCCCTGTTGCAGCCACCTGAACAACCTTCTCCCAGGGATGCCCCTCCAAGGGCATCATCCCCACCAGCTCCTTTTTGGGAGGGCACTTTTGTTGTCTCCAAGTGCTGGGAAGGGGAAAATCCCCCCCAATCCCTCATGACCACAGCAATGATGGCATCAAACTGCTCTTTAATTTCTCCTGGGTGTTCCCATAATCCTGCACTCCACCCTGGTAATCCCTCCCTAGCTGAGCTTGCACGCACTTTTTATTTGCTGTAATGGGGAGGGAAAAAAGCCTGATTTTTTCACCCCCCTAATCACCCACAGAATTTTTTTTTCCTTCCTTTCCCTGCCCTTAAATCTATTTTACTGTCCCAACAATGACCCATGGACAAAGAGCAGTGGTGGCAGCAGGACCCAGCCAGGTCCCAGGAGCTCAAATAATCACTATTTTAAACCACATTCAAGTCTTTTTCTGCTTTTCCTGGAACTTCTCCATCCCTCTTCCCAGCAGAGCCTGGGTTTGCCCAGCCAGCTGATGCTCTGGGTCACAGCTGGGTCTGTGTCCCCACACCATCACCCTGGAGGGGACAGAGCTGATGACAGCAGCACTGGGAGCTCTGCCTGCCTTGGTTTCCAGGGCTGCTTCCCAGGCAAAGTGCCCACAGCAGGCCTGGACCATCCTCCCTGCCAGTCTTCCCTCTGCAAAGGGAATTTTGCCCCTTTGCCAAGAAAAAATCATATAAAATTTATCAGCTGCTCTCTGCAAGCCTGAGTGCTTCTCCCACCTGCTGCTTCCTCCTAAAATAAGGAAACCCCCTCAGCTGCTTCTGCAGGAACTGCAGCAGTTTTGGTTCCTTGTCCCCAACCCAGGGATCCTGCTGTGACCTCAGGGCTGCCCTGCCATAAACCCCAGAATGGTTTGGATTGGAAGGCATCTAAAGCCCACCCAGTGCCACCCCTGCCATGGGCAGGGACACCTCCCGCTGTCCCAGGGTGCTCCAACCTGGCCTGGGACACTCCCAGGGATGGGGCAGCCACAGCTTCTCTGGGCAACCTGTGCCAGGGCCTGCCCACCCTCCCAGCCAGCAATTCCTTCCCAATATCCCATCTGGCCCTGCCCTTGGGCAGTGGGAAGCCATTCCCCCTCACCCTGTCACTCCAGGCCCTTTTAAATAGTGTTTTTCCATCTTTTCTGTAGTTCTGTCAGGTCCTGGAAGGCCACCATGAGGTCATCCTGAAACTTCTCTTCTCCAGACTGAACAATCCCAATTCTCTCAGCCTTTCCTTATGGGAAAGGGGTTCCATCCCTCCAATCAACTTGGTGGCCTTCTCTGGACCTGGTCCAGCAGCTCCCTGTCCTCCCTGTGCCCAGCCATCCTCCCCAGTCCAGGAGCACCCATGGGGACAAGGATGTCCTCAACAAGGTCCCCTTGGCCACGTCACACACTCTGGGACTGCAGAACAGCCCAATCCATGAGCCCTCCAGTGCGCCCACACCAAAGGCACCTTCCCAACAGCCAAATCCCTGGATAAAACCACAGCATCCCAGTCATTTCCTTCCAGATCACACTCCACACACACACAGCAAACAGCCTTAAAACCTCTGCTTTTTTTTTTCCCTCCCAAATTAAATTTTCATTTAAATGATATGATTTAAATGATACGATTTAGAGCTCTTAACTCAATTTTTCCCAAGCCTGGGGCAGGCTGGAACACCAGCATTTCCACACTCCCTGACAGCTTGACACCAACAGCACAAAGCAGCTTGTTCTCCCAATCTCCAGTTTGATCTAAATTAAAAGAAGCAAAGACTTTGGCATTAACCAACCTGTCAAAATGCATTAAAAATAAAATGCCTCCCAGGCCTGCCTGGCTCTGCCTCCCTACCTGCATCCCATGCCCTTTGATTTCCTGCCATTCCAAACCCAGCTGACAAACGTGTCCCCAAGGAGGGCTCTCTGCCTTCTCTTGTAATTTCCCCAGTGATAACCCCCAAATTCAGCCATTTCTGGAAGATTTATTTACATTTCAATCAAGCTGGAGCTTCTCAGCCATACGATTCCCCAATAAATGCAGAATGCTGGATTAGTTCTGGTTCACTGGGGTGCTGGGGTTGCCTCCTGCTCTGTGCCAGCTCCTCTCCAAGGGGCTGGAAGCAGATCCAACCCCTCTCCACACCCCACAGTGCTCCCCCCTCACTCCCAAGCACCCACTGACCTGTGCTGGGAAATTCCATTAAGGAATGCCTGGTGCAAGAGCTGTCACCACCCATCTCCCTCTAAGCATTAAGAGCTTTGGAAATGAGAGGTGGAAAATAAAAAAAAAATAATCCATCAATCACATCTCTTCAACCCTGTGGTTTTCACAGCCTATTTAGGGGGGGAAAGTTATAATTTTGCTGGCAGGTTGCTCTCTCCAGAGTGGGATGCTCCAGCTGGGACTGATGCTCCAGGAAAGGAAACCTGGAGTTTCCCTCTCTGCCCTTGCTAAGCTGTTTTCTCCTTGGGGGATTTCACCCCCCTGCTGCTCCAAAGACAGGATTAGGGATTTACATACAGGTGTGACACCAGCTGGAGCTGCAGGAGCTCCCCACACCTCCCAGTGCTCCCAGTACCACCAGTGCCTTGGGCAGGGGGGCACAGAGGGCACGCTGAAGCTGCAACCACATTCCCTGCCAAGGAAAGGCTAAAAAGACATTTCTTCCAGGCACACTGAAACAAAGCAAGGAAAAAAATCACAATATGAGGACTCACAGCAGTGCCACATCCCTGGAATCAGAGAATCATAGAATGGATTGGGTTGGAAAAGACCCTGAGATCATCAAGTCCAACTCTTGATCCAACCCCACTGTGATCACCAGCCCAGGGCACTCCGTGCCTGGGCTGGTGATCACAGTGGGGTTGGATCAAGACATGGTGGATTCTCACTCAGTGCCACATCCATAGAATCACAGGATCATAGAATGGATTGGGTTGGAAGAGACCTCTGAGATCATCAAGTCCAACCCTCGGTCCAACTCCAGTCCCTTTACCAGATCATGGCACTCAGTGCCACGGCCAAGCTCACTTTAAAAACCTCCAGGGATGGGGAATCCACCCCCTCTCTGGGCAGCCCATTCC
Source organism: Willisornis vidua nigrigula (assembly GCA_021164005.1). Classification (NCBI taxonomy): domain Eukaryota; kingdom Metazoa; phylum Chordata; class Aves; order Passeriformes; family Thamnophilidae; genus Willisornis; species Willisornis vidua. Next base: position 292,379 of record JAJPCS010000061.1, on the reverse strand, counting down.
AATGCCTGAGCACTCTCTCTGCAAAGAATTGTTTTCTGCTCTCCAACTTCAATTTCCCCTGGCAGAGCTTGAGCCCATCGTGCCCCCTTGTCCTATTGCTGAGTGCCTGGGAGAAGAGACCAACCCCCACCTGGCCAGAACTTCCCTTCAGGCAGTTCTAGACAGTGCTGAGGTCACCTTGGAAGTGTCCAAGGCCAGGCTGGACAGGGCTTGGAGCAACCTGGGATAGTGGAAGGTGTTCCTGTCCCTGGCAGGGGGTTGGAACAGAATGGTCTTTAAGGTCCCTTTCAACCCAAACCATTCTGGAACTCTCCAACCAGCCCCAACCTGGTTTCTCAGGGAGTTCACCTTGTTCAGGAACACTTTGGACCAGACTGACCATTCCCTGGGAGAAATACAGGGAAGCTTCCTACACAAAAGAAATAAAATGGACTTGAAAAAAACATAAAAATCAACACCAGACCCAGCTGGGAAAAAGCAGCATCATCAAATGAGCCATTTGACTGCCTGCCCACAGCTCCCCACTCCTAAAGCATCCCTGGCCACAGAAGTGCTGTGGGATGGAGCTCCCTCAGCCCACTCTGCAGCCCTGAGACATCCTGAGCACGGGAAATGCTGTTGGAGCTGTCCACACACAGACATCTCGTGCCCCTCTGGGCATTTAGATCATGGTAATGGGACATAAATATCTTAGAGCTCTGAAAATGCTTTTTCACAAGGCTCCACAACAGACATCAACTCTCCCTAAGTCAGGCTCTTCTGCTTGGATGGCCAATCTCAGCAGCTAAGAAGCATTTTCTCTAAGTTCCTCCATGAGAGACACCCATGTCTGCTTAGCCAAGGAAAATGCAGTATCTGAGATAATTTTGGTATTTACCTGGTTCTTGGAAGTGCTCTTCATTTGACAGGGTTCTGGATAAGATGAGGATAAGTGCTTCTTTGAACTGATCAAAGTGGACCTGTGGGGGGAAAAAAAAGGAAGGAAAGAGGAAATGAAGTGGTGCAGATTGTTAAATATGAGGCCAATAATCCAGCAGGAAGATGGGCAGTGATGGAAACCACTCAGACCACGCTCAAACATCAGTGCCTGTGTCTGCTGACAACAAAGGTGTCTCAGCTCACTCAGCCTTGGAGCCTGGAGAAGTGACAGCAAGGGACATGAAGACACAACCAATATCCTCAGGCATGGGGTTAAAAATTAATGCTATCACAGAATGAGCCACAGCCACCATTTTCATGCATTGGTTGGGTTTTTCCAGCAAGAAGCTGAAACAACACATCGAGAGGAGCAGGGAACATCTCTGTCATCTGAGGTGACCTGCCAGGGTCAGTGGCTCCTACAGAGATCCCACTCCCGATCAGGGATGGGAGACTCAGTTGTGGAAATGCTTCACTGCCCTAATTAAGCTTCAAAACCCACTTCCCAAAGTGGAGGGCAAAAAAATCCCACCCTTCCCAGGGCAGCCCTGCCCCAGCTCCTGCAGTTCCACGAGAGCAGCATTGGGAATACCAGGGCTGGAGAAAACCCACAGAGGGATGATCCTGCCACTGAGGGGGCTTTTTCCCCCCCTTTTCCATCTGTCCCTTCCTGGAAAGTCTCCTGCCTCAGAGCCATGAACAGTCACAAAGGGGCTCCAGCTCCTCCACAGCCGTGCCAGGGAATGTCAGCAATTCCAGCCGTGGGGGACAAAGCTGGGGACAGCTGGAGCAGCTATTTGACACGGGTCAGTGGCCAGGCAGAGCTGGCTCCTATGATTTCTTCGGGCTAAATAAATCTTAGAAGAATTTTTAGCATTGAATAAGAGATTTTATATTTCAGGAACCCACTGAGGCTGCTCTGGCTGGCAGAGTTGAATCCAGAGCCACAGAGGGGATTTTAATGCTGCTCAGACAACAAAGTTCAGGTTTGAAGTTCTCCAGCTTGTTTTTTGGGTCAAAGAAGCCCCCCCTCAAAAGCCAATAAGCCCCAAGTCAGGGAGGGGACACAGGTGAGCCATGGGGGTGTTGGGGAGATCTCACACCACAGCTCAGGATATGCCAATCACCCCTGTGGGCTCAAACATTTTCAAACGTGTTTTTTAAACACAATTAAAAATATGTTCAGCGAAGAGACTCATCAGGGACACCTTCATTGAATACGAATTGCTGCCATCCATTTCCAAATGCTGTTGTACTTCTAAAGGACAGTTTACAGAGACAGGAGAATTTCCCCGATTGAAAAAAACAACCCTTGACATTTAGACTAAATGAGGATGAATAAAAGATGAGGGTGCTCGAATAACAGGTTCCTCCCCCATGGGATCGTCTCAGGAAGGGAACAGTGACAATAGAGCTGGTCCCTTGGATGGGTGCTGGGCTGGGTTTGGATGGGACATCCCTTTGCATCACTCATGCAAACACTGAATTAAACAGAGCACCATCACCTGGGCAGGTGTGCAGCACCACTGCCACATCACCTGTCTGCACAACAAGCCCACCAATTGTGCTTGCACTGAGGAAGAGGAGGAAGGATGAAGGGGCTGAGCCCTCACTCAGCTGCACAAGGCACAGATGGCTCTGGCACTGTGGCCACAGAGTGATCTGACCATGACCACGACACCCAAAGGAGTCCATGGAAGATGAGGCTGCAGGGCAGGACGTGCCCACAGCTCCAGCCCCCTGTGCCAGGGCTGTGCTTGGCTGCACAGCAGGATTTAAAATGCAAATCAGCAGCAGAGGGACAGGAACAGGGGGTTTCCACACGCCTTCCCAGTGGCAGGACCCCTCTCTGGAGGTGGAGCCCCAGCTGGCAGAGGGAGGAGATTTTCCACAGGTTTTCCTAACACCAGATAACCAGGAAAACCAATCTCTGTGGTGCACATTTGACCTTGGATTCTGTGTGTTTGCACACAGAGAGTGCTTAGAGAAATACAGCTGATAAAATTAGAGCTGGGCTTGAGTACAAGCCTGGCAAGGCTGGCATGGGACAGGAAAGCCACAGAAGTTGCACAAATCCTTGAGTGAGGGTGAGCAGGCCCTGGCACAGGTTGGGCAGAGAAGCTGTGGCTGCCCCATCCCTGGAAGTGTCCAAGGCCAGGTTGGACAGGGCTTGGAGCACCCTGGGCTGGTGGGAGGTGTCCCTGCCCATGGCAGGGGTGGCACTGGATGGGCTTTAAGATCCCTTCCAACTCAGATCATTCTGGAATTCTGTTATTTCATTTTGGAACTGCCAACTTGTGTGTCTGCTCAGGGTTGATCCAAACCAGCCCAAACACAGCAGAGTTTGGGATGCAATGGCACAACCTTTGTGCCCACCCAGAGATGGGCACCAGGCACAGGCCACGTGGCCCTGCAAACCCCCTCAGAACTGCACAAAGCCCATCAACTCCCAGCTGAGGGGAACTTTCCCAGACCAAGTAAATCAGAGGCAAACAAGACTAAACACCAACAGAGGCACTGCCAGCCTGGCCCAGCCTCCCCATGGGGCTCAGGGACCAACCAGGCTGTGGCTGCTGAGCAACCCCAGCTCCTCTGAGAAATCCAGAGCCTGCTTTACAGCCCCTGCCCTCTGAAGCTGTGACTGATTAGCACTAGAAAGAGCGTGTGCCTGTGCCAAGGTACCTGCTGCTTCCCGCTGGCTGCCCCTGCCATGCAAAGCAGTTTGCACACCCGCCCCTCTCGGGGGCAAACTGGCATCCCCAGCCCCTTCCAGCTCCCTCTCCTTCATCTTCAAGCACTTCCTATTCCCAAAGCTCTGCCTCTGTTTGCAAATTCCTGCTTAGCAGAGGCAGCCAGAAGGCTGCAGAGGGAAATGTCTGGCGGAGAAGATATAAAATGATGGAATATCCTGAGCTGGGAGGGACCCCCAAGGATCATCCAGTCCAACTCCTGGACCTGCACAGACTCCCCAGCAATCCCACTCTGTCCTTGTCCCGTTGTCCAAACCCTCCTGAAGCTCTGGCAGTCTTGGGGCTGTGCCCACTGCCCTGGGGAGCCTGGTCAGTGCCCACCACCCTCTGGGGGAAGGATCTTTCCCTGACACCCAATCTAAACCTTCCCTGACACAACTTCATGCCATTCCCTTGAGTTCTACCAGGGCAATCTTGCAGCAACATCAGAACAGGGCAATCTTGCAACCTTGCAGTGAAGTTTCCTGCACTGCATGCAAACCCCCACTGCACACTAAGGGGAAGAGCACCCTGTGGGCACAGAGGGAGGATATTTTGCAAGAGGTCACCCAGCCACAGCACCAAAGGGAGCTGACCAGTGAAACCCCACACCGAGGTGTCCTTGCTGAGGCTGTCAAAGCAATACTGCAGCTGAAACCTGAGCTCCCCATCCCTGCTCCAGGACAGTGCCAAGGGCAGTCCCTGCACAGGGTTTGGAGGTGCCAGACTTCAGAGAGGCCCAGAATGGTTTGGGTGGGAAGGGAACTTAAAGCCCAGCTAATTCCAACCCCCTGCCATGGGCAGAGACACCTTCCACTAGCCCAGGTTGACTTAAGCCCTGTCCAACCTGGCCTGGGACACTTCCAGGGATGGGACATGACTTCCAGGGACCTACCCCATCCCTGCACATCACTCAACCCCAGCCCATGTGTACTGTCCCCAAGACACCATGAGTTTGCTGCTAATTAAAGGGCACAGAGAGGGCAGACAGACAGACACACCTGCACCCATCCCCTCGCTCCCACCACCAGCTGTGAGGAAACCCTTCCTGAGGAATCCCAGGAATTGCTGCAAGTGTTGCCTCTGCATGCAGTCCTGTGAGGAAAACAGTTCTGGGGGATTTGGCCCCACCAGACCCCATTAATCCCCAAACCATCACAGGTATCCAGCCCCTCACTCATGGGATGCCAGCTCAGCTCCCTGCCCAACCCAGCAGTCCCTGCCCATGGCAGGGGGGCTGGAATGAGATGATCTTTAAGATCCCTTCCAACCCACACCATTCAATGATTCCACACTCACAGAGCATTCATCCCCGGCACAAAAGCCAGCACGTGGCCACACAGAGCTGCCCCTCAGCAGACAAAACCATCCCCCCACCACCACCCCCCTCTCCCAGTGCTCTCCCATAAATCCCGGCCCCTGGAAGTGCAGGAAAACAAAAGGCTGGGACCATCTGCAGCGAGGAGCTGGCGGGGCAGGTGCAAGAAGTCTGTGCTCAGGGAGCAACATGTTTGCTGCTATTCTCCCGATGAGCTTCCTAGGAAACCCCAAGGATCCGAGGGCTATTAAACCCGGCTCACACTTAGCCATGGGCCATTGGTGCTGCTAACGAGCTCAGGCACCAGGGAGAAGGGAAGGAAATACAGGAGACACATTAGCCTGATGCTCAAGTGGCAGGTTATAAGGGAGAACCACCCCCAAAGACAAAAGGAATGAAATAAAATGGGATGCCTCGTGCCCTGGGACAGCTCACAGGGATGGAGCTCCAGCTGGGATGGGGTGAGTGTGACCTGGCACTTGGGATGCCTTTTGGGGCCCTGATCAGCTGGAACAGCCACATGTCTAGTACTGCCCTGCCTTTACCTCTATCCCACCACCCCACAAGTGGCAAAGCCAGATGACAGGACAGAGGGAAATGGCTTTAAGCTGAAGGAAGGCAGATTTAGATGGGATATTGGGAAGGAATTGCTGGCTGGGAGGGTGGGCAGACCCTGGCATAGGTGCCCAGAGAAGCTGTGGCTGCCCCATCCCTGGGAGTGTCCCAGGCCAGGTTGGACAGGGCTTGGAGCATCCTGGGCTGGTGGGAGGTGTCCCTGCCCATGGCAAGAGATTGGAACTGGATGAGGTTTAAGGTCCTTTCCAACCCAAACCATTCCATGATTCTGTAACAGCATTTGAGCAGCTCAAGACAACGGAGCATAACAAAGTCTCTGGTGCTCCAGCAAATACAACACTGCAACTCCAAAGGTCAGAAACCTCCACCTGGATCCATCCCTGTTCCAGCTCCAGCACCACTCACTGTCAGCAGAAGAGCTACAGCCCCAGGGCAGGCAGGGAAGAAGAGGCTTTGTTCCTTAAAGGAATTTTGCTTCTGAAAGCTGCAGTCTGATCAGAAATTGGAGCTGGAATAGCCACTTAGCTCATATCTATCAAGAGCTCTGCCTGCCCTGCTCCACATTTTCAGATTTTAATGAGCAGTGATGGGATTTCAGGGTGATTTTGAGGGAAGGATCCAATGAACTCTGAGCACAGCGTGCCGGGAAAGACGTAACACAGAAGTGCAAGGACATGAGGAGATCCCTCCAAGGGCAAACAACTTCTGCTCAGTGCCCTGGCATTTCACTCTCTAAAGGCACAACCACAACCAAAAAGTGGCTTTGGAAAACCACCAACATCAGGTACAGGGACAAAGGTGGCCCAGCCAGTGACTGCCCGAGTTGGACACTATCTTCTACCTTAGAGAAACGTGCGTGACTGCACAGCCCCACCAGCCTAACTACAGCTTAAGCCAAGGCAAATCACAGGCTCAAGCCCTGGATTTAGGTCCCAGTCACATCCAAAGGGCTGCAGAGTTTGTGCAAGCACCTGGGTGAGCTGGTTCAGGGAGGTGACCCCAGCCAGCAGTGGCACAACCAGTGCCAGGGGCATGGGCATGGTGTGAGCCAAGCAGCCAGGACATTGGGAAAACTCCCCAGAGCACAAGGCTAAGCCTAAAGTGATGATCTCTGAGCTTCAGACCACCTCCACCTGGGGCAGAGCAGTTCCCTTCCCTGTTATCACCCTCTTGGAAGTTGCCCTGTGCCCACCCTGCTGAACAGACCAGACCCCCCAACTCCTGAAGCCCCAGAGCTCCCAAGACATTGGTTATTCACAAATTACAGACAAGGAGACTTTTTCCAAGACAATTCCACACACTGGTGTGCCTGGACCCCCAGTTCCCCCCTCCATGGCCCCAGCCTTACCCTGCCTAGGAGGTTTCCTTGGAGGAGGGTCTGCTGCAATGCTGGGGCCACCTCCTCCAGGTGCAGCATGTGGCAGAGGTCAGTGAGCTCCTCCTGCCCCAGGGACCCCGTGCCCGTGCTGTCAAAGCTGTCGAAGAGCTCCTTGAGACGAGCTTCATACTGGTCCTGCTCAGCTTCATCCATCCCATAGCCTGCCACGCTCACCTGTGGGAAGAAATGGCCCAGGTGAACACTGACCACGCTGCCCATGGCATGGAAGGGTGAAGAACCCCAAGGGCTGGTGCAGGAGCTGCCCATGAGGCTCCTATTTGGTCTCATTAAGCGACCCTGGTGCTCAACCACTGGTCCAGCCTCCTCCATCCCACTGGGGGAAGGCAGAAGTCACACAGCACAAAGAACAAGGAGGAAAAAAAAATCTGCAGAGCCAAACCCTCCAGAGGGGACAGCCCAGGTGGCTGAGACAGCCCCATGTGGCACGTCCCTAAGTGCCACCTCACACTGACTCCACAAGCAGCTCATTTGGCTCTGCTGGAGCAGCTGAGGTGCTGCAGGGGAAAATTGTTCCCTTGAGCTCCACTGATCCCCAGGTGTTGCAGGTGAGGCTTTGGTGAGGAGATAAACAACAACCACCCTGGCAACAACAGCTCAGCAGCTGCAAGGAACAGAGTGGGGGGCTCTGCCTGCAGAGGGGAGGGCAGGAGAACCCCACTCAAACACTTCAGGACAGACAGACACCATGTACACCCCTCCATGAGCAAAACACACATCCCTGCGCCACAGACAGAATCATGGAATTATTTAGATTGGAAAAAACCTCCAACATAAGAGTCCAATCAATCCCCCAGCACTGACAAACAATCACTGCACTGCTCCTTCAGGCCAAACCCTGGCTGAAGGCAGAGAAAATGCTGCTAAAGAGGCAGCAAACCCAGACCCAGAGCACACCTGACCCCAGCAAGGGAACAGCCCAAATCCCTGGTATCCTGCACCAGGCACGCAAAGCCCAGGTGGTTCCCTCCCAGCTGCCCTCAGGGCTTCATCCTCCCCCTCCAAGGCAATTTTCCATCCCTCTCATCCATTGCTAACAGAGGATCACAGCCCCAGGAACTGTTCTGGCAGGGGAGTAGAGGGAAATTTCCTGTCTGAAATGAAGGATTTGGCTGGACCCATTTACCAGCCTGGCCTGGGGTGGCAGCAGTGTCACCCAGTGCCACAACACAGCCTCAGTGTGGATGTGCCACCACTCCAGGGGATACAACAGGCACCACCACCATCACCCCCAGAGTGCACTGAGTGCCAATGGGCACTGCCAGGACCCGGTGTCCCAAGGACACAACTGGGAATCCTGGGATGCTCAGCCAGCCTCGACCATTGCCCAAGTCCAGCCATGTCAATTTTGTTTTCTTGTCTCTGCCACATTCCCCAAGACAGGGGTTCTATGCAAACCCCCTCACCATCCTGCCCTCCTCCCTCTCAGGCCCAGAGGGTTCCTGTGGCTGCCTGTGCCACTGGCAGTGCCCATGGACATCTCAGAACAAGCAAAGCTGCTTCAGCTGCAGCCCAATCTCACCCCCCTGCCCAACCACTGGGAAATCTGCTGGGCAGGCAGTGCAGCCTGTCCTTGATTCCTCTGGCTGCAGGAGCAGATGCCAGCACAGCATCCTCAGGATCCCACATTGCTGAGGGATGCAGGGCTGGTGCCAGGCAGGGTCTGTGGGACAGGACCAGCCCAGCCTGGCTGCCCTTCCTCCTGCACTGACATGGACAAGGATGACCATGGACACTCCCCATCCCTAAATTCCCATCCTGAGCCTCACACCCTTCTGGCCCCTGTTTCCCCCTGCTCAGATCCCTCCTGAGCTGATTTATCACAGCACCCAAGTGCTGCAGGGAGGAGGGAGGGTGCAGACACACTGAACTCCAGGCATAGAGGAGGAGGCAGCACCCAAAAACTCGGGTGCCTCCGAGCAGGAGGAAGGCAACAAACTGCTTTCCAATGTCACACCAATAACCCCATTTCCCACCTGCACCCACAGGGCTCCACAGTGGCTGCTGCTCATACTGGTGTCAGAGAGTCCTCCCTGCACATTCCAGCAGCCCCAAAACTCACAGCCAAGCCTGCAGCAAAGGTGACTCCAACCCAGGGAGCTTCCCAGGAATTCTGAGCCTCTTATCTTCAGGGTCAGCCACCTCCTGCCCCCCGGAGATGTCTCCGGCACCCGACCCTACTCCACTGCCAGAACCAGTTTCTCCAGTTACAGAGCACAGAGAGCTAAATGCCATCTCCCAACATGTCCCTGAGCATCCACAATGCTGGAGCACTGGGATCACCCCTCCTGGTGCCACAACAGCAGGAAGCCCCCAAACCTTCCCCTGGGCAAGTCCAGATGGGCTCCAGGTGAGGGAAGCACTGGGGGGCCCATAAAACCAGCAAGAAAAATACAATCCCCAAAGGAAAAGCACATCAGGTACCTGGGCCAGACCTGCCCTACAGCCCAGGTGAGTTTTTGGCAAGGTGGCCCTGGCACCTCACATGCCCCCACTGCAAGGGATGGTCGGAGCTCACCGGGCTCAGTGGGACCCAACCAACCTTGCACAGCCCAGGAAAGGGATTTGCTGCTTCCCAGCATTAAAAGCCTGAGGAATGAGCAGTGAGGGCTCTTTGCCTACCTGCAGTCAGTCAGTCAGGGCCAGGGAGCTGCCAGCGATCCCACACGCATCCTGCACAACCTCCATCTTAGGCAGCCGCCTCCGACACGCAGCCGGCTGCGCAAGGTGACCCAAGATGCCTACTCTCGGCTGAATTATTCAGCAGCTCTTCAGGAAGGGGGGGAAAAACCATCCAGCCTTCCTACCTGAGCTGGAGAGGTCGCCTGGCATCACCCAGCAGTCAAAATAATGAGGTCAGCAGCGTCAGAGCCACCTTGGTACCCGCGCGCCGCGGAGAGCGGCAGCGGAGGAAGGGCTGGGAGGGGAGGGGGACACAAGAGGCACACAAAGCCCGAATTAAAGCCCAGCCTTTCATCTCTGCTCCAGATGGGCCGGCAGCTGAGATGCAGGAGGGTGGCTGGGCCGGGGGGATAATAGGGGCGGGCAGGCAGGCAGCAGCTGAGCGGGGGCTCCCCAGGAGCAGAGGGGTCCCTGAGTAGGGCATCACTTTGTTCAGATTTATTGCTGGCCTTCTGTGTCGTTTCGAGGCCCCCAAAATGACCAGCTTGAGCAGACAGGGCTGAAAGGTGCAGATTTAGAGTCACAACCGCATTATTCCTTATGTCTGTTCTCCCTATAACAAGTCCGGGGAAGCAAAGCCCTCAGGGATGATGAGAAGAGGAAGTTTTCACCGGCATTTCTTTCCTTCCCCTAAGTCCACCCCCTCCCGAGAGCCAGATAACCTTCACGGCACACAATGTAGGGGCCTGATAGGAGTAAATTCCCAGCTAAATTTAACTCAAACAATATAGGCTTAAACAGTAATTACCGCTTCGCATATTAAGTGCCTGGAATCGCCAACAACCCCCAAGCTCTAGCCTGGAGCTAATGAAGACACAAATTACCTGGTCAATCAATGGCATCCGAAAGTAAAAACACTACAAGTAGGACAATTACCTTTTGTTTTGGGTGAAAACCAACAGGAATCGCAGAATCCCAGAATGGTCCGGGTTGGAAGGGACCTTAAAGACCATTTCATTCCAACCTCCCTGCCGTGGGCAGGGACACCTTTCACCAGACTGACACAAAACCACGTTTGCTGCTGCACAACAGCACAAGACAGAGATTTGGGGGATGCTTTGCCCAGATGCCCCGTGGGCTGCATCACCAGCCAGGGCTATGGGTACCAACCAGCCCTCTGTGGAAGGCAGTGGCCTCTCCATCAAGTCACCACCTTCAAGGGACAGCAAGGAAAACGCTGCTTTTACTGCTGCTCTTGATCACCTGGACCCAAAGAGGGCCTGGCAATTAGCAGGATCCAAAACACAAGCACCTGCTTCCTGGGATGTCACTGCTCCAGTGTCCCCTCTGTGCGGGAGAGCACAGCCACTCACGGGCAGGTTTAAAGCAACTTTCCCTTCCTGCTGCACTTGTGACAGTGGGACAGTGTGACCACAGCTGGCAAAACCCACCAGGACCCCAGTTTTTAATGGTGAGGTTTATGACATGCCCAGCAGCCACCGAAACCAGACCCTTGAGCCCTTGCTGAAAAACCAGGGCTGAGATTGTCTCATCAAACTCATTATCTCCTTCCCCTAATGAACCATTTCATCCATCGCAGCTGTGCCGAAGTGGTTGTGATGAATCATAGAATGACCTGAGCTGAAAGGGACACACAAGGATCATCCAGTCCAACTCCTGGCCCTGCACAGACACCCCAACAATCCCACCCTGTCCCTCAGAGTGTTGTCCAAACACTCCTGGAGCTCTGGCAGCCTTGGGGCCGTGCCCACTGCCCTGGAGAGCCTGGTCAGTGCCCACCACCCTCTGGGGAAGAACCTTTTCCTGATATCCAACCCAACCCTGCCCTGGCACAGCTCCAGCCATTCCCTCGGGTCTCCTCTTAGCAGAGAGAAGACTCTGTGCCCTGTCACTGCACAGACCCCCAAGCCCCCAAACCGTGTGGGGGTAATTTCCCAGTTCAGCCCACCCATCCTCTTGGGAGCAGCAGTTCCACAAAGGGTCACACCGAGAAACCAAAGGGAAAGGGAAAAACAAAACCCAAAAGGACAATGAAGCACCCAAATATCAGTAAATCACTTGACAGCACGCCCGGCTCTTCAAGGGTCACCACCAGAGTCAGCCTTACACCTGGCGGTTCCTCCTCCCCATTGACCACGCTCATCATTCCCACTTTGCACGTCAATGCCAACCTCTCCCCGGGCACCCCAAAACACCCCCAAACCCTCCAAAGTTGGCAGAGAGCAGAGATTCTGTTAACCAAGCTCCACTCCAGATTAGCGAAGCAGCGATGGCTACAAAAGCACTATAAATGTATGTAAAGAGCTTCAAAAGCAGCGCAGCCGTTTGAATATTCACGCCGGCCCGGTATTTGCATTGTAATAGGGCTTTTCACTCCCAGCCTTCCCTCCGTAAGGAAAAACAAAGCGCCCATCTGGTTTGATTTTGCAAATGGGGCTGGAGTGGCTCCGCAGTAACTCGGGGAGCCCCGGGTGCGATAAAGCCCAAGGTGGAGGCACAAAGCTGATTAGTTCGGAAGTAAACAAAGCGAGCCGGTAATTTATCCAGCGACGCCTCTCGCGCCGGGAAATGAGGGAATTCGGCAATTCCCGAGGAGCTCAGCCGTGCCCCGGCACCGATAAACCTGCGCTGTGCTGAATCACGGCGATAACGCGGCCACCGCCAGCTCCGGTTTGGGGAGCGCTCGAGGAAGATGGGCAGGATACACCCAAACTGTCACCCACTCACACCCCAAAACCCCAGTGCACCCAGCGCTGGAACCTCCCAGGCCGTGGATTTGGGCTTTCCTGGCTCAGAGACTCAGCTCCATCCTTGCAGAGATGCGCCAAGAGCGAGCGGCCCGCGGTTGGAGACCAGACAGCAGATGCTGTCTGCCACCCTGGTGACAGCGAGGGCTTTGCCGATGACAAAACAACTGCTGTTATTAATTCCTCCAGCCACAGCCGGCTGCTTCCTCCACTCAGCCCGGGCAGAGTGGTCCCGTACCCGCTCCCAGCGTTCCGACATCTCTCCGCGGACAGGGACGCACAGGGGGATGGGGTGTCCCTGGCAGGAGGGCGAGCGGCACCCGGTGCCACTCACCCCCACGGACCGCTGCCACCAGCGCACAGGGCACCTCGGGGGCTTCAGTGTGGCACCTACACGCAGATATTGCCGAAATCCTCCCTGCACCCTCTGGCTACAAGACCCTGTCCCCATCACCCCCTTCCTGCAGCATCGCCCCACTTCCAGCATCTCTTTTCCTGCAGCATCCCCTCCTCCCTCCAGCATCTCGTTCCTCCAGCAACCCTCCTCTCCAGCACCCCCCCCCCCCCCCCAGCATCCCCCCCACCCCCCCGAGCCCCTTCCCCACGCACCCACCTCGCCGCTGCGCCCCTTCCCCGCTGCCCCGTCCCGGCGCCCGCACACGCGGCCGGCCCCGCCGGGAAGGGACGGGAAGGGGCGGGCTGAGCCCCGGCACCGCCCGCGGAGGAGGGACCGGGGCGGCCAGAGCCCCCCCCCCCCCCCCCCGCCGCCCCCCGGGGCTCGGTGGTACCCCTTTCCCTTCGCTATCCCTGTGTCCCTGTATCCCCCGCATCCCCGTCCCGGCCTCACCGGCTGCCGGTGCCCGCGGGCGCGGCGGGACCTCGCGGAGCGCTCGGAGCGTTGCGGGGCCGGGGGAGGCGCCGCGTTTAAATGCGGCCGCGTTTATTGGGCCGAGGCTCGGGGGCGGCCCCCGGGGGTGCGGGGCGTCCCCCGGGGCGGGAGGACCGGCGGTCTTTGTGCGGCACCGCCCGGGACCGCCCCCCGCCACGGGCGACAGCTGCGGGGGGCTGCGGGGATGTCGCGCACCGCTGGGGCACCGGAGTGTCACCGCTGTCCTGCCGCCCGGTGGCATGGCCCCAACTCCTCTCTGTCATGTCCCCAGGGTGGCATCACCCCAACTCCCCTCTGTCATGTCCCCCACGGTGACATCACCCCAACTCCCCTCTGTCATGTCCCCCAGACTGGCACCACCCCAACTCCCCGCTGTCCCACACCCCAGCGTGGCACCATCCAGGCTCCCCAGTGTCTGCAGCCCAGGGTGGCATCACCCCAACTCCCCGCTGTCCCACACCCCAGCGTGGCACCATCCAGGTTCCCCAGTGTCCTGACATCACCGCATCTCCCTGCTGTCCTGCACTCCAAGGTGGCATCACCCCAGCTCCCTACTGTCCTGCACACCAGAGTGGCATCGCCCTGTCTCTCCAAATGTCCTGCTTCGCCCCCAGGTGGCATCATCTCAGTTCCAGTCATCCCATACTCCAGGATGGCATCACCCCAGCTTTCTGCTGTCCTGCACCCCAAAGTGGTATCCCCCTGTCTCCCCAGTATCCTGTCCTCCAGGGTGGCATCATCTCAGTTTCCTGCTGTCCTGCTCCCAGAAGGCACCACTCCAGCTCCCCACCGTCCTGCACCCCAGGGTGGTATCATCTCAGTTCCACCATCCTGCACCCCAGTAGCATTACCCTGGCTCTGCAATGTCCTGCACCAGAGGGTGGCATCAGGTCCCCATTGTCATGTCCCCCAGGGTGGCATCGCCGTGGTTCCCATCATCCCGCAGCCAAGGGGGACATCACCCCAGTTTCCTGCTGTGCTGCACTCCAGGTGGCATCACCTTGGTTCCCACCACCCTGTAGCCCAGGGTGGCATCAGCCTGGCTCCCCACTGTCCTGTCCCCCAGGGTGGTGGCATCACCTCACTCCCATCATCCCACCCCCCAGGGTGACATCACCCTGGCTCCACTCTGTCCTGCACCCCTGGGGACATGGCCCTGCAGCTCCTCATCATCCCAAAAAACCAGTGTCGTGTCCCCCAGCCCTTCCACCCCCTGGCACCCGTGGGAGCTCTGCACACCGCCCCGCCTGTGCCCCCCACTCACTTTGGGGGGGTTACAAAATCAGGGACCACCCTGTGCCCCACGAGCCATCCCTCGGGGGGACCCGGGGCTCTGACACACGACCCGCAGGCACCAGCAAAATTCCAACCCGTATTTAAAGCTCGGCAGTCCCGGTTGGAAGCCGGAGCCACCGGCCGCCCACGCTCCTGCTCAGCGCCGGCTGAGCCGCGGGGAGCCGGCAGTCCCCAAGGCTTGTGGCTTGTGGATTCTCGGATGGCTAATAAGGGGTTACACCCACGCTGCAATCCGCTCTCGAGCAATTGCATGAGCTGATTTTGCTGCTTTTTTTTTGTGAAAATGCCAGGGGTGAGAGAACTTTTAAGCCTCCTTCCGTTTTTTTAGGGCGACTCTGGTCTTAGGGTTCAAGGTTTTTCGGGGGGGAGGAGCGAGGGGAACACAAAAGCCTCACAGAGGGGGTTGCCTAAGCCTTGCTCCGATCGAAATCCAGGCTTAAAACCGCACGAGATCCCGCAGCAGAGCCGCGGGTGGGTTTTGCCAAGCGGTCCCACCGGCTGTGACAAGGACACAGGGGACACCGCGCGTGAGGTAACAGTGGAATAAAATATTTAGGGCCAGCTCTGCCGCACGTCACTTGGCACGTCAGTGCTGCTGCTGCCCCAGGGACATGCCAGAGCCCCCAGCAGCCAGCACAGCCCTGTCCAGGGCCCTGGCCGTGTCCCTGTGAGGACAGAGGCGAGGAAAGGTGACTTCAAAGGGAAAGGGTTTGCCGGACAGATGTCAGCAGTCCCGGCTTTGTGCCGGTCAAGGGCTTTTTGTCTCAGTTTTTAACATTTGCCATTTTTCTCCAGCGCTTTCTTCTGCTCTGACACTTGCTGAGGGGTTTTCCTTTCTTTCCTTTCTCCCTCTCTTTCCACATTTGCTTTTCCAGCCCCGGTTCAAACACTTTTTCACCCTGTATTATGCCGAAGTTGGAACCATCTGGTGCTTTGTTTTGTTACAAGCCCGGCGAGTGCCAGGACCTTTATCCCCCTCACCCTCCTCCTCGCCGGTGCCTCGCTAATCCAAGCGACAGCCCCGAAAAATCTCCCCTGTCACCCAACAAAGCACCCGGCCACGTGTGGGTGGGAGATGGGGATGCTCAGTGTCTCCATGACCCCATCCCACATGGATGTGCAGAATCCCCGCTCAGGAGTGCAGGGCTGTGTCACCACAGTGCGAATTCCTGACTCATTTTTAGGACCGGCTGTTAGCAAAGGCATCCCGATTTTATTTTTCCCTCGTTTACCCATGGGAGGAAAGCGTGTTTCTAGGGAGCCACGGAGCTGTGCCAGACACAGAGCCCGACAGCCTATTTTTGGAGCCCCCTTCCAGCGAGCAGCTGCATTTGAGGATGGCATTTGCAGGAAGGAAACCTCCGCTCACCCACGTGTCACGTGTGACACGCCACAAAAAACGGGGCACGTGGGAAAAATCCAGGACTGCCGGACTCCAAGGGCTGTGAGGGGATCCATGGCCAGGCTCGGGGTTGGCACAGAGCCACCCAAAACCAGGGTCAGCGTCCTGGGACGCCTGCGCAGGCGGGTGGGTGACCCCTCTCTGAGGCCGTGGGTGCTCCAGTCCTGCAGGAACACCCTCCCGGCACCGCTCGGGCAGCTCCGTCACGCTTTCCTTCCCATTTTCCCTGCACAATGGGGCGCTTTGTTCTGGGTCGAGGAACGGTCCGGCTGCGGCACAGGGAGCTGAGAGCTGCTCCTGCATTCCTGGGGTCTCCTCCCGCTGGGAGAGTCACCCCTCGGCTCGGTCTCCTGGGAAAGCAGCGCCATAAAATAGCCCAAAAAGCAGCAAAAATGAAAGATGTGAAACCATCAGCAAAACACAAACGAAGGGGAAAAGGAAAAGACTCCAAGGGAAAAAACAGCTGGAGGGAACCTCCCCATCTCCCAGCTGGTGCAGGGAGAAGTTTGGAATGACCTAAGCCCAAACTTTGCTATTTTTTGCACAAAACAAAGGCGAGCCCTGCTGAGCCGCAGTGCTGTCCTGACTCCACGGCTGCGGCTCGTTGCTGCCATCACACGTTCAGCTCCCACTGCACAACCACATTCCTAGCAGGGCAGCTCGGGCCCCATCCTGCACACTCTTCCACTGGAGGATTTTCCCTTTGGCCCAGAAAACCCTCATGTTTGTCACGTTTGCTGGGCTGGCTCCTTATGACAAGAAGCATTTGGGTGGCTGCTCTGTCTGTGCTGCCCTAACTCCCTGCCAATCCCTTCCAGCCCTCAGAGCTCCAGACCCCTCAGGCACCTTGCCCATCCTGTGGGAATCAAAGTGGAGGTTCTGAGGACCATCTCTCCTATAATCTTCATTGTCATCTGCTCCAGCTGCAGCCCCAGCACTCACCAGGGATGGGGAAAAATTTGATGTGGAAGGAAAAAGTCCCTACATGTGAAACCAGCCGGATCTGCTGGTCATTTGCCACCTTCTCCTGCCCCTGTGGCATGGGAAGAGCAGCTTGGGACTGGCTTGTGCCACCTTATGACATCACCTGCTGATGGGGAACATGCACCTGCCTGCCCACTCACAGCCCCGGTTTGACCAGACCTGTTTGTCTTTGGATTTGCATTCAGGGCTGGTGAGGTAGGCTTAGATTAGATATTAGGAAGAAATTCTTCCCTGTGAGAGAAGTGAGGCCCTGCACAGGTTGTCCAGAGAAGCTGTGGCATCCCTGGAAGTGTCCAAGGTCAGGTTGGACAGGGCTTGGAGAGACCTGGGATAGTGGAAGGTGTCCCTGCCCATGGCAGGTGGTGGGAACGGGATGATCTTTAAGGTCTCTTTCAACCCAAACCATTCTGCAATTCCATGATCCTAACTCAGGAAAAACAGCACAGCCCTGCTTTGGAGGGCAGTTGGAATAAGAGCAGCTCCAACTGCCAGCCTGGGTGGCTGCTCCTCTGGGAAAGGGTTTGCCCCCAGCCCTCCCAGAGTGTATTTAAGGGAACCTCCTCTGCTGTGGGCCCCATTGCCAGGTGTGGTGAAGCAGGTGATGTCCCAGCCATGAGTCCCTTGCAGTCAGCACATCCTCCTGTGCCTGGCAGAGTTTCACGGGGAATACCAGAGGAACAGGGGCGTTTCTTTCCTGGTCGGAAGTTTCAGCCTGAAAAGTTCCAGCTGACTCAACCTGACAGAGCTGCAGGTGGGAGGCTCAGCTGCAAAGGGAGCCAGCAGCAGGTTTTCACCCTTGCTACTGAAGCCAAGGGACACAAACTTTGGGTTTAATCCCCTTTTATTTATTTTTTTATTTTATTTTTCACCCAGGAAGCTTTTCCTGTGCACTGCTTGCCCATGGCAAGGCTGATTTTTCCAGCTTGTCACTTTGTTCCTGAACCCGTGCAGTCCCTGGCCTGTCTTGGAGGAAAGGGGGCATCTCTTCTGCTGGGGTGCCCCCTAGACCCTGCTTGTCCCCAGGGGACGGGGAAATGCAGCCCTGCTGGGTTCTCCCTAGATCAGCCATCCCTGGGGCCGTAGATCTTCTAGGGTCTCCCCCAGAACCATCAATCCCTGGGGGACAGGGGACTGTAACCCCACTGGGGTCCCACCTAAATCCATCAATCTCTGGGGGACAGGGGACTGTAACACCACTAGGGTCCCCTCCAGACCCATCAATCCCTGGGGACTGGGGACTGTAACATCACTAGGGTCCCCCGCAGACCCATCAATCCCTGGGGACAGGGGGCTGCAGCTCCTGCGGGGTCCCCCCTAGACCCATCAACCCCTTGGGAGACAGGGGGCTGCAGTTGTTGCGGGGTCCCCCCTAGACTCATCAATCCCTGGGGGACAGGGAGCTGTAACCCAGGACCGGGTCCCCCTCACACACATCAACCCCTGGGGGACAGAGCACTGTAACACAGGACCGGGTCCCACCTAAATCCATCAATCCCTGGGGGACAGGAGGCTGTAACCCAGGACTGGGTCCCCCCTCCTATATCCATCAATCCCTGAGGAACAGGGGCTGTACCCTAGGCCGGGATCCCCCCCATACACATCAGTCC